>BMAU01001363.1:1200000-1694619 GCA_019973935.1 Trichonephila clavipes | reverse complement strand
TTACGTATTGCTGCTTAAACTGGCACTTATTTTTAAGCGTACGTAAATTATATTTACCGCTGGCTTTATCAGCTTTCTAATACTTCCGTAGAATCGCAGCAATACGTCTTTCAATATCTTAAAAATCCTGGAATCCTCTAAGATAGAGGTTAAAGTAGCTGGCTCAATAGCCTTCCATCATCTTCGTTGCTAGCTTACAACGCTTGACTTAAATACCTTATCTAATTTGCATATTCCGTTAATCTTTTTGGAGTTGATTGAAATAAACGCTGAAAATTATGTTCCCCCAAAAGACCTCTAAGATGATTAGTGGAAAGGTTCCGTACAGATTCGCTCAAGCACGTGTAAAAAATCAGGTAATTTTTAACAATTAATTAATGCTTCGCCATATTGCACTAATTTATTAATAATCAAGAATTTGAAATGACTGAAAATGGAGATAAATAAGTCTAAATTTTGAAAGCAATTGTGTGTGTGGAAGCTAACATATTGTTTCTTTTAATTTACATCTCTACTTAGCGTGTGATGCAGCCAAACGATTTATATATTTAGGCCAAAATGTTTTTGTTATTTCTTATTTGTTTTATTTTGTGAAATATTTCTTCCATTACACAAATAAACCTGTAGAATCTTTGAATGTGCTCTACATTAAGCTTTTCACCAAAATGTGGAATTTTTCCCCGTAAATGTATAAGCAGTGAAAGATATCAGGTTTAACTAAGCATTCCAATTTAATTACAAATTGAGAAGTGTAAGTATGTATAGCTATACATATTCTTTGATTTAAAATCGATATTTTTATTGTAAAATAAAAGAGTGCTTTTTTCCAGGTATAGAAGCTTAAGTTGGCATTACTTCAAGATGACGACCGATTTAACAGCTTTCAAGTGATTTATTCTCAGTTTGGTTTGGCAATTCATCAAAACGATCACCAAGCAAGGCGTAGATTTGTCGAATGGGCCCAAACGATATTGCCGTTGTTCCCGATTTTCATAAGCGAATTTTGTTTAGCGATGAAGCACACTTCTCTGGTTGAATGGCTACGTCAACAAACAAAACTGTCGCATTTGGAGTGAAGCTAATCCACAAGTGTATGTCGAAACACCGTTACATCCAGAAAACTGACTGTTTGGTGCGCTTTTTATGGGCTGGTGGAATCCCTTCTTCAAAAACGATGAAGCTATTTTCACAGCGTTACAGTCAATGGTGATCGGTATAGAGCCATGATTACTAACTTTTTTCATTCCTGAATTGAACAATCATGATGTCCAGGAGCTGTGGTTCCAACAAGACGGCGCAATATGCCACACAGCTCGTGCCACAATCGATTTATTGAAAGACACTTTGGGTGACCGCCTAATTTCACGTTTTGGACCTGTGAATTGGTCTGTAAGATCTTGTTATTTAACACCGCTAGACTATTTCTCTGTGGGGCTATGTAAAGTCATTGGATCTATGCGGGATCAGCCACAAACGCTTGACCATTTGGAAGACAACATTCGCCGTGTTATTGCCGATATACGGCCACAAATGTTGGAAAAAAGTCATCGAAAATTGGACGTCCAGACTGGACTACATCCGAGCCAGCGGTGGCAGTCCTATGCCAGAAATCATATTTAAAATGTAATGCCACAAAGATTAGCTTTCGAATAAAAAATTCATGTCAATCGAATAATACATCGTTGTTTTATTGCAATTTAAAGTTCTATACCTCTAAAAAAAACACCCTATACTTAAACTAGTTATTTCATAATTTACTATTTGCTATAATTTTAAATATCTGAGTAAATATTTACAGCTTGCTTTAGTAATTTGTCCTCAGCTTTATTTCATTTACTTTGTCATTCTGTTTGAGAATTCAAATATCTAATTAAATTTTGCTGTGTTGTTACCTAATCGTCTGCTTTGATTTACTGTGGTGTTAAAGTTGGCATCATTTGTATTAAAGTCGAGAATAATTCTGAATTTGAAAACGCGTTCAATAAAGCATTCATTTTTCCGTTTTGCTTGAACTTCACGCCGCTAAACATCGTTACATTTTCTTAAAATTTAAATTATTTATTCCATGTTAAATCTGTGATTCAAAATCTGTCTAAGAAACTTTTAAAGGTAAGAAAGAAGGAAGATTTTTTTTTTTAAAAAAAAGAACAGCCCAAGCTGTATTCTGAATTCTTGGGTAAGTAAGAATAAGTAGAAATTTTATAAAAACATTGATATAAAATTTGAATTTGTACTTTAATTACAGAAATTTTACTAAAAATATTCACTTCCTGAAAAATAATAAAAAATCTTAATTTTTTTTACACAGATTCAAATGGTTATTATCAAGAGTGAAAAGGAATTGTGTTCAAATACTAGAATGCATGTGATATACTAAGTAGATTAAAATTAGGAGAAAAAAATACAGTGCATATGATGTTCAAAAAGTTTAATTAAGTTGGAAAAAATTAAAAAAACAAGTAGAAAGTAATCCAATAAATAAATAAATAATAATAAAAATTTAGAATCTGGGAAATAAAATATCTCATGTTTTGTAATGAGATAATCAAGTTTTTTCAGATGTTATAATTTTATTTCGCTGAATGATTCACACATACACACACACACACACATGCAAGTTAAGTAAAATATTTTAACATAAGAAATTTGTTTAATTTTACCAACAGTTAAAAATTAAAAAATGGATTTTTAATTTTTAATTTTTTTTAAAAATTATTATTAATGAATATTAATATTACTATAATTATTTGAAAAGCTCAGATATTCGAAATAGAAAATCTTTCAGTTCGTCTTACAAAATTTTACAATAAGCTTAGTAAATCAAGTTTGGAAATTTAAATTTGGGGGATTTATATTTCTCAATCACTTTGAATGGAATTTTCCTACGAAAATTCTCAACTTACACGTAACTCTAGTATTTAGATAGTTAATTAATGTAACTAAGAAACTTTTTTTATGTTGTTTAATGTTTTTGAAGTTATCATGTGACTATGACGTCATATAAATTTTAACCATTTGTTAAGATTTAAAAAAACTTTTTGCTAATTTTATTTTAAAATTCAATCAAGGAATGAAATAATTTCCAAAAATGCAGAGAAAGAGCTTATTTTTATTCTCCTTCAGTCAATTCGTTGTAAAAACAAGCGGACAATTTTTTTAAATTTAAATAATTTAGAATTTTTGGAATAATATATATGTATATTGTTGTGTAGTTTTTACTCTCATAATTATCCATAATTCTTTGAAAACTTTATATTGTTTTCTTAAAAAAAGTTTTACAGTTCGGTCCTTCGCCCCTCCTCCCCAACTTTTATTTGATTGTTTTACATTGTTGTATGTTTTCATAATTTCTTGTAAACGTGTATTGCTATTATTATTTTTTTCTGTTATAATATGGTTCTTAGTAATATGGCTAAGGAAGGGGCGGATAACCTTTTTTGGGAAGAGTCCTACTATTTGATAAAAAATAAAAAAAATAGTGACTAGTGCCATTTCCAACTTTTCGAACAAATATGGAAAAGTGAAAAAATGTTACTTATAAGCTTATAATGGGAATTTTACGCAAATAGGATATTTTTTTATGCAAGTATATGCAGTCGAAATTTAAAGATAGTATAATAAATAAGACGAAAGTGTACGAACTCTTGGGTTTAAATATTAAATATAATTTAATTACTCTTCGTATTAAATATCGAAGGTAAACAAATGTATCTATCTATCGATGTTAGTATGCTTACTTAATGCGTCTATCTTCTCACGAACCGCACCACGCAGAAGCCTGCCGAATGTACCAAAAGATCGGGAATGATCCGAGGAATCCCTTTTTATCATTTATACTCCGATATTGCAACTAGTTAAAAAGATATTAATTAAAAATCTTAAAACGCATAATTGTTTTACCCCTGTGTGTTGTTTCTTCGGCAACACAAAATAAAGAATTATGAGAGGGAATTTTTTTTTGCAGTTTTGCGTTTTTTTAAAAACACCACATCGAATTCTTCCTATAAAACTCATAATGGGTGGGCACGACTATGGAAATTCATTTGGGGTCAAGACTTGGTGTAATAGTAGTACTCCTTTAGGGTGTTCAACCCTCAATGTAATTCCGCCGAATGACCAGTCAATTCGGGGAAAATAACCTTCGAAATTCATGATTTGCTTTTATACAATTAAATTTTAATTCCCTCCAGTCACGCAATGGCGCAGTTGTGAGGATGCCTACTTTGTAGTCAAGCGGACAGGGTTCCAATCACACGAGTAACTTTTTTTTCAATTCGTTTAATTATTTTTTAAAATTAATAAATTTATTTATATGAAAGGTTTCTTAAATATAAAATGATATTTTATGTAATTATTTTGTATCTTATAAAGTAAAAAAATAAATAAACTTATTATTTAAATTAGTTATTATTAAAATTATTATAAATTAAAACTAATTAATTCATTAGTATTTATTAAAATTATTATTTTAATTATAATTAATTTATTATTTTAATTACTATTAATTTATTATTTTAATTACTATTAATTTATTATTTTAATTATCATTAATTTATTATTTTAATTATTATTAATTTATTAAAATTATTTAAATAAATTTATTCAAAAATGACTTATTAAATATTTTATATAATTATAAAATAATTAAATTAATAACATATAAAAAAGACAAATATTATTTTTGATACATTAGTTATAAAATATTTCATATACATAATGTTCTATTTATATTATATTGTATTTTGCATTTTAAATATATTGTAACTAATTTTTACGTAAAATATCTTTTAATATTATATGTTTTATTATAAATATTATTTATTAATATAAAAATATATTTATACATATAAAATTTAATAAAAAAATTTATATAATTACAGTAATTTTTTTTACTATGTAGAATACAAAATAAATTACATAAAATATCATCTAGTATTTAATAAAATTTTCCGACTTTAAATCAGTGATTTTTAATATCTTCTGATTTTTTTTCAATGGATATGTGCCGATTTCCTATCTTAGAATGTATTACTGTTAATTTATCTGACAGCGTTTCTATACACGTTAGTAAAAGTTGAAACACTTACCGACCCTTTATGAAGAAAAACAACTGTTAAATTAAACTTGTCCGATTTTTAGCTTAAAAATTATTTGAAATTGATTTTCAGATGGCCTTATTCTTTTTAAAAAATAAACCAGTTAACAAAAAATTGTACTTTAAAATTCACAAATTTACTCGAATCTAAGCCACCCTTTTTCCCCCATTGATAATGCTACTGAAACGGGAAAATTCATTGGATGTAGGAAATTGAACATCATATTGACGATTAGAGCAATTACAGGTTCATAAATGCATTTTAAAGTTTTTAATACTGGTAAAATAAATTAATTTTATATTCACTTCTTATTAATTATCATTTAATTATTTATTTATTTATTTTTTCACAAAAACTTGTAGAGAATTTTGATGGAGGATTAGAATTGATGGTGGCTTAGATTCGAATAAATATGGTAAATAAAAATAAATTTGTTAAAGATTATATCAGTGCTATGCAGTGGCGCAGACAAGGGGGTCCTGGGGGTCCGGACCCCTCCAAAGCCCTTGATATTTTTCCAATTGATTATAATTCTAAGTATATAGTACGTAGAATTTAATTAATTACTTGTTATTAATGATTATATTTATTAATTAATGCTAATTATTTATTCAAAAATTGGTTTTTTACTGTTTTTTGTTCCCGAAAATCGACAAAATCAAAAGGAGCATGATACAAGAATGGTGAACTTTCGACCCCGACCCCCTTGAAAAATTCCTGTGTGTGCTACTGGTGCTGTGTATTAACTTTTAAATAAGTTCATCACTGGTGGAGGTCATTTTCAACAGAATATGTTTTGCATACCCCAAGCGAAAACAACACACAACACGTTCTAATTTTATTCTGAAAAGATACTAACTTCCTATCTCCATCAATGACAGCATGCACTGTCACATTATAAAAAAATAAGAAGAAAGTCGCCAAGATTTGACCTCCTACGCTCATAGTCCCTTTTCTTTTCCCAGAAAAGAAAAACAAAATGAAAGAAAGAAGGCTTATCACTTATTGGGCTCTTAACTTCCCTCTTTCAAGGCTCCGTTTCCGTTATTGAGGATCAAGGCAAAGCAAGAGATAAGAGATGATTTCTTTCCTTGGGTTCCTTTCTTCCCTGCCTCCCCCTGAACCAAATGAACTTGCCCTAGGCTAGATTGAAGACTGCCAGTGACCGAAAAAGTTCCGGTGGTTCTTCTAATTGAGTGCCGAAATGTCTTGGAGAAGGGGCTCAGGGTATGCTCTGCCGCTGGCATTCCTGGTCGCGGTGGCTCTAGGAACCGGGGTCGGGGGAACTGTGCTCAACCCCCCTTACTTTAACATTGCAGAGAATCGGAAAATCACCTCCACGGCAACTTGTGGCGAAGGGGTCACGGAACCTGAGCTTTACTGCAAATTGGTAGGGGCCAATACGGACAAACAGGATAACCCCAATGTGAATGTTATTTTCGGACAGGTTTGTGATTTTTGCGATCCCAATGACCCCAAGAGGGCTCACCCACCCCAGAATGCTATTGATGGAACGGAAAACTGGTGGCAAAGTCCCCCGCTGAGTCGGGGTAATAAGTACAATTCGGTGAACTTGACCATCCACTTGGGCCAGGTGAGTTTTATTTCGAAATTTCTTATTTATTGCTGTGAAAGTAGCTCAGGATGTTTTTATGAAAGGATGTTTGGGAAAATTTCCAATATAAATTAGCTTTTAAAATTACAGAATTAAATAATTTGCTTTTTTTTTCAAATGGGATTATTTTGATAGTGAGAAAAATGTTTAAATTATCTCGGATTGAGAGTCCTTGTATTGTATTTATTGCAACAAATTTAAATACAGTCGAACCTCCATTTTACGATCCTCTATTTTGGGAATGTTTTCCTGGAACCAAGAATATAATGTATATAGAAAGATTTAACGGTTTTTGTTTAACGAATTTTTTATATGAATATTTTTCAGGATTCAGCGAGAGACTTCGTCAAAATAGAGGCCCGACTGTATATCTATACTTTTCATAAATATACTTTTAATGTAATTTAATGAGGTCAAATAGAATTTAAAATAACAGTAAAAATAAAATGACATTTCTATTGTATTTGGTGTATGCTTCTTATATATTTAAAAATCTAGTTCTCATCTGAAAATTTGAAATTCATTATATTTGGCAAGAATATTTTTTTCCGGAAAAAATACAAAGAAAGAATTTTTTTTACAAGATTAGAGAAAATGTTTTCATTCTGGATAGATATTTCAAAGAGATCCAAAATATACTAAATTATTTTAATATATACTAAATAGTTATACATCTTGCAAAAAGGCAAAGCAAAAATAGAAGTAAAATCAGACAGTATAGATCAAAAATAAGTTACCCACAGTAGAATAGTAAACTTTTAGCCTTAAAAACTAAGTTGCAGGTTGAGTTAAAGCATTGTTTTCAGGCCAACCAACCTTCATCTGTTCCCTAAACCAGTGCTTCGCAACCTTTTTATCGCTACGGACCGGTCAACGTTTGATAATTTTTCCGCGGCTCGCTAAGGGTGGGACACGTTGATTATTTATATTTTAAATTGTTTCGATTACATTTAAATATGCCTTCAGAATAAAATATAGTTGCATCAAAAATGAATAAAAGTGATTTAACGTGGAATATAAAGTGATTTCCGTGGAAAGTTGCGCAAATCCGAGAGAAATGCCCCACTCAAAATAAAATGGCAATACTTTAATGTTCTTTAGGCGGCACGGCAACATTTGACCTACGGACCGGGGGTTGCGGATCACTGCCCTAAACTACTGAGCTATAGGGAAAAGAAATAAGAGTAGCGATGGAGGCCTAAGAGTGATAATCATAATATTAGAAAATTAGTATTAAACGTACTAAAACTGTATAAATAAGTTACCGATGCTAATATCTAGTAAAACTACCAAAGAAAAGTAAAAATAAGAATAATTTTGCTTACACTCTACACACAAACGCTTTCTAAAAAAATACTTTCTCAAAATAAATGCAGTGTTTTAAGGTATCCGAACACGATGAAAATGACCAAGACAGATATTTTTGTTTTCTATTTTAGTGAATAGAGCTTTGGCTTTACAAAACATACTTTGTTTTGTTTCTACGCTACCTAGAAGCCAAGCTACAATCAATTTTATAAAGTTAGAAAAACCGGAAGTGGGTCTTTGATCTACCAGAAGTGGGCATTTAAATTGTTCGAAACCTATCATGGCGAGCCTGATAACTCAAAATGTTACGAATGTATTTCTATAATACATTTTGAACCTGATATTTATGCTATTTTCTAGAGAATGTACTAAATTATTTATTATTGTATGAATACTTTTTGAGTTATGGCTTGTAATTTAAATAATGGTCTCATAAAGAATGTGACTTTTCATATTGTGTTTATTCAATCAGCTCTAAAATGTTCAATTTTTAATAAAACATTACAATTTTAGTACATTCTCTAGATAAATGCATCTAATTTGTTTGGGTAGTACTTTTACCAATATAAGTGTATTACTTTTATATTTAATTGTTTTGAAGTTTTACAAAAATATTGCTAAAATTTCACTTATAATTGTGATTTTAGTTAAATTTAGGCAATTTATTTAAAAAATTGTTGGTTAAAAATATTAGAATTATTTGGTATTGAATCCTAAAACAGCATTGGTATTGTTTAAATATGTTATTTTGTCAAAAAGTACTCCGAACGTGTTCGGATATTTAAGTGTAATAAAAACGGAAGAAAAAAATATAAGTTACGCTTGCAACAAATAGACATTAAGAGCTTTAAGGAATTAAACGATTTCCTTTGATATACGACATTAGATTATTTCCAAAAGTGCAGCTTATCTGAGAAAAGCAATGTTGCGCGCAATAATGGGAGCAGATTAGGTGGACAAAAGTGTGTGTTAACTAAAGTTTGCTCAGATAAGGATAAATGTACCGAAGTGTTTCCAACATAAATACTATAACTGAGTGAAGAATGGAAGAAATATATATATTTTCCTTTTTCTGTTAAGATTTACCAATTAAAAAGAAGACAATAGGATCACAATAAATCAGATTTTAATTGAAAATTGATCTAATATACCGGGGGCCCGGAAACTCAATGTCAACAGGGACGTTGTGAAAAGGGAATTCATATTAGTTAAGGGAAAAATAAAAAAAAATCCTTATCATTTTGTTAAGTCGTGAATAGCATATTTTTGAAAAGGCGGGAAAATGGCATCCTCCATCGCATCATTAGGTACGGTGACCACAAATTTCACAATTTCAGTGATTTTTTCGCTAACGTGATCTTATAAAGCCGCGCTGTTAATCACACTTACAAGTGAAGGGAAAAAACCTTTGTTAATTTAATTTAAATTAAGGTTGTTTGTTGAGTCAAGGTTTGAGAAAATGTCATTTATATAACGTTGACTCTCCATAAAAAGAACAAATATTGCATAAAACCCCAAGCAAGTTCTTCAAAAGAGGAACTATTTAGTTAAGGTTCTTTCCAAAAATATATCACAACAATGGAATATTTTATCACAAATTGACTGATAAATTATTTTGCATTTAAATACATTTACAAATATAGATTTCAAATCTAATTCAACCCAGAAAAACTAAAATATTCATTTATAAAAAAATTGTATTGGTCTGTTCTCAAGCTGTTGGAAAACTAGGCAATAAGTGAAAAAGATAGAAAGGCTTTTACTTTATTTGGGAGAATAGTTTTAACAAGAATATTTAGTGGAATTAAAAGTGTGTATAATTATTGGAAAAGAAGCAACTCGAGAAAATTTTCAAATTGTTTAAAGCAGTGTTTCTCAAACTGTGGGGCGCGACCCCCTTGGGGGGCGTGATAGTTCTACTAGGGGTGCGAGCATATCGAAAATAAAAGATTATTTAAAATATATATATATTAATTTACTGAAAGGAAGCAAAAGAAAAGTGCATTCTGACACAATAAATAAAATACATATTTACACTGATATAATATACTTATAAATATATCAGTATTGCACAATGCATTTTATCATCAATACTAAATTAATGGACTAAGTTAATGTAAGTTAATTTACCCAGAGGCCTATCTTATACATAATTTAATACTTATCTTGATGATTTGTACGTATTGTAGCTTTAGCATTAGAATACATTATTATTGAATTCAATACATTGTTATTATATGGAGGGGGGCGATGAAAATTATGATTGAAAATTGGGGTGCTAACATTGAAAGTTTGAGAAGCACTGGTTTAAAGAGCTAAATTAAAATTAAAGCGATATAAACAGAGAATTATATGGATTCAAGACACTTGATAAGATTGGAGGACAACTGAGCCTCTAAAATGGTATTTTTGGCTAAAACATTTAGCACCCGAAAAGAGGGACTCAAAACTTCGATGGATTTTGAGTTACTACTGGAAAAAGATTTAAATGTTGTTAGGGTGGTAATGGGCTCTATTTGCGATTACCATGACTTGTTTTGTAAATGTGGTTGTAAAAGGTTACTATACATAGCGGAAATATTCCGTTTGGTGTTGGTTGTATCAATTTTGGCGACTGCATCGCCTACGGCGGCGAAACAGAAAAAGTACCAAAAAAAAAAACTCTTATGTGTATATTTTTAAATACAGCGATAAATTTTGATTATCATGAGAGTTTCTATTGTCGACAAATTAATCGAAAAATCGATTTCTCCGACCAAAAAATCGATTTTTTAAATCGATATGTACCACTGAATCGATATTTCATTTTAGAAAATCGACATTCAATTTTTTCCTGTTATGGTAAAAACCATAAAAAAACGAAGAATTTAAACACTATTTATCCCAGGCAGTTGTGCACCTGAAGTATGACCCTATACTTTACTGGCAAGAACAAAAAAACTCTTATCATCACGTTCACTCAATAGCAATGATCTACGTCAGGGGTGTCCAACCATAATGACCAAGCGGGCCACTTCCGAAAAACATTATAGTCTCGCGGGCCACGCATAAAAATATGTGCATTTATATCAGATTTGGAAACAAAAAAACATTTATTGGAGGGAAAATATAAAACAAAATGAGTCACATTATTGTTTTCATTATTTTTCATGTATACAGACATACAGTGGGCCACAAAAGTGTTCGTACACTTGCAATTTCTTATAAAATTTAATGTTTTCGACTAATAAAAAATAATATATTGTAATTGTAATTTTTTTATGATATCTGCAACTTGTTCTTAATGGAATGACATAATTAATTTTTTTTAAAAACAGTATAACAATTTTTTTAAAAAAATTAATAATCAAAAAGCTACTAAAAAATTACGCCACAAAAGTCTTTGTACACTTAACAAAAATCTCAACTTAGCTTTAAATATTGCATTTCTTTCTTAATTTAGTACTTTGTAGGATATCTTTTAGTGTCCACAACAACTTTTAAGCGTCTTGGTATAGATCTAATCAGTTTTTTTTTTTTGTAATTTATGCATCGATTTTCCTCCATTCTTCTGTGATTATTGTTTTTACTTCACATTTTGTATTTATTTGTCATGTTTTCTTTTCTTTTTTCAAATCAAATTCTCACCAAATTTGTTATACTGAGCTAAATAAAGTGATTGAAGAGGTGTTTTCATAATTTGAGGACATTTATAGAGACACCAGTGGCGTACATTGAGAGCAGTGCGCTTGGCGTCACTACCCTGTTAAAAAATTAAGTCGTCTCCAATATCAAAACTTTGGGCGGATAATTTAAAATTTCTCTTTAAAATATTTAAATAGAGCTTATGATTCACAATACCACAAAAAATACCAAATCAACTAATTCTGAGGCCAATTTACACCCCCACGCCAGAACACCTTCACTTCCATGTTGAAGTAGGGAGGTGGAGGAGTTCTTGTTCCACATAAATTCATGGGATTAAACTCCTTATTTTTTCATTTACAAGCTATTATAGGCCCATCGGAACCAAAAAATGTTGAATTATCTGCTATTCCAATCAATTTGCCATCAATTTTGAATTTTCTGAAACTTAATTCCAAGAATCTAGTTGGATCAATAAAATATGGAGGTGGAAGTGTTCTATGGTGGGGTGTAAATTGACCTCAGAATTAGGTAATTTGCTATTTTTTGTTGATATTGTGAATCATGAGCTCTATTTAAATATTTTAAAAAGAAATTTTTAATTATCCGCCCAAAATTCGGATATTGGAAACGATTTCATTTTTTTAACAGGATAATGACGCCAAGCGCACTGCTCTCAATGTACGCCACTTGTGTCTCTATAACTGCCCTCAAATTATGAAAACATCTCCTCAATCCCATTATTTATCCCAGTAGAACATATTTGGTGACATTTTAATGTAAAAAAAAAGAAAAAAAGACAAATAAACACAGAATGTGAAGTAAAAACAGTAATCACAGAAGAATGGAGGAAAATCGATGCATAAATTACAAAAAAACTGATTAAATCTATACCAAGACGCTTAAAAGTTGTTATGGACACTAAAATATATCCTACTAAGTACTAAATTAAGAAAGAAATGCAATATTTAAAGCTAAGTTGAGATTTTTGTTAAGTGTACGAAGACTTTTGTAGCGGAAATTTTTTAGTAGCTTTTTGATTATTAATTTTAAAAAAATAGTTACACTATTTTTAATTAATTATGTCATTCCATTAAGAATAAGCTGCAGATATCACAAAAAAATTACAATTACAATATATTAATTTTTCTTAGTCGAAAACATTAAATTTTGTAAGAAATTGCAAGTGTACGAACACTTTTGTGGTCCACTGTAGGTAATATAATAATATTTATACAATATAATAATGCGATGATTAAATAGTTTTTAAAATATTACAGTGTGTTGCCATTTTCTTGAAAGTAATGGAGTTCCTTTTAAATTGATCTTTCGTTGCTCATTTTTAAAATTTGATTGTGCTGTCATTCTCAAACGATTAAGTATACATTGCCCTTTATCTTAACCGTCCTGAATATATTTTTTAAACCTTTAAAAACATCTCTGAATGCCGCTTGCTTTCTGGGAGCTCCAAACAGAAAAGGAGGAGGAGAAATGAAAGTCGCACACACACGGAGAGTCATGTACCATCCATAGTAAAGGGTACGCACAGTGGCGCACACAAGGGGGGTCCTGGGGGTCTGCCCCCCCAAAGCCCTTGATTTTTTCCCGATTGATTATAATTTTAAGTACATAGTACGTAAAATTTAATTAATTATTTGCTATTTATGATTAAATTTATTAATTAATGCTAATTAGTTATTCAAAAACTGTAGTTTTTTACTGTGTTTTGTTACCGAAAATCGACAAAATCAAAAGGAGCATGATACAAGAATGGTGAACTTTCGACCCCGGCCCCCCTTGAAAAATTCCTGTGTGCGCCACTGGGTATGCATAATGCCATTCGGAATTTATTAAAAAAGTTATTTATTATAGTAAAATCCAATGTAATTGTTCGATAAAATGTAAATCTATTTTAATCTAAAGGACGTTTCTGTTATCAAAAAGGACTTATTTTAAAACAAGAACAGGTAATAGGCAAAAATACATTATACATATATATAAATTTCTCCTTAAATAAATTTCAAAATGAAAAAACTTTAAAAACCTGATATTTCAAAATTTTTAAAAACGAGTCGGCGGGCCGAAGTTTACGTACTGGAGGGCCGCGTGTTGGTGAGCGTCTTTTTTTCCATTGCCGGCAACATCGCAAGTGATGTTAGGAGCCACTTGGATCCCAGTAGATTTGGGAGACAGCTGTTTTTAAAAAGTTTAGATATTAAGCATTGGGAACTATATAAGCTATATAACATATTTACTAAACTTTTTAATGTAACAAATACATTTAGAAAATAAACATCTTCTTTTACACCTGATACTTTGAAATGGAAATAAAAAATAAAAATAGTAAATAAAAATAATTGTATTTGTCGAATTCCATGAACTAAAAAAATCCCCTCTGATATTACTGATAAGAGATCGTTTATTATGGTATTTTTCTTGTTTTTTGATAAAATAGATTTATATTTATATTGTAAATGCAGACTTGGGAAAAAATCGATTTTTTAGAAATCGATCTTTTTTAGACCTCGATATTTTTGTGCATCGATTCATCAGGTTTCGATTCGAATCGATTTAAAAATCGATCTTTTGGGAAAGAATCGCCATCCCTACGACAAATATATGTGCTTTTTAAAAGAAAATTTGTGCGAAAAGCGTCAGTTGGAGACTGCGAAGCGCATGAACTGATAAATTGAATGATTAACGGCGAACCTAGTTCACGCAGGGAAGCTTTAACTCCTGTCATTTGGAAACTGAGGAGTTACATGGGTTTAGCTTAACCCCTAGCCTTTTGCTGTATTTAGGAGATTTTAAAATTTAAGTTATATTTATCCAATTACAAGCATGGACTGATTAGCTGGAAACACGTGATTGCACTTATCAAGTGACGTCATTTAACCCATTCTTGTCAACAAAATGTTAATACATTGAAATTTCTTCTTTAAACCTGCACGAATGCATCGTTTCCAATGCAAAAAAAAAAAAGTTAATCTTATAAAACAAAACAATAATAAAGGTATGAAACCTTCTATATTTTTCAAAACTAGTAAGAAAAGAAAAAGAAATAGACACTATACTGATTTTTCCTTGTTACATAAATTTATCGAAAAACGCTCATTTCCCACTGAATTTCTGTCACCGATTTTGCTTTCCGGAATGTTACGTGCAGAGGGCAAAAGATGACTCGTAGCGCGGATAGATATCGTTGATAAAAATGTTAATGGTATATTGATGCATCATGCTATCTCGTCAGAAAGATAAACATTTTTTTTAAAGTCGATGACGAGGAGTTAGTATTTCTTTCTGTTTCGAATGAGTGAGAGGGTAGATACGGTTTAATCAAATGCATGGAGGTCACGGCTAAAGATTGTGTTTTGTAAGTCTAAATAAATTTCGTTTTATTTGATGAGGAATTAAATTTTATTAGAATGAATTATATTGAAAATTTTGTGCGATTTTTTTTTACAATTAAAAAAAATTATTTATTTGGTTGAAAACATCAAACTATTACAAAAGAAAATTAACGCACTCAAGTATAGCATATAATCATTACACATTACATAGTTTTTATTAATTATTACATTCCAATTATGATTATGTATTTTCATTATTTATTTGTATATCTGAATACAAATTACCATATTTTACTTATATATATATATGATGTTCAATAATAGTAAATAGTGGCATACACAGGAATTTTTCAAGAGTCGGAAATACAGCATTCTCATATCATTATCCAATACGCTACTCAACGTATTCTTTTGATTTTGCTGATTTTCGGGGAAAAATGACAGTACAAAAATAATTATTGAATAAGTAATTAACATTAATTAATACAATGAATTTTTAATAACAAATACTTAATTAAATTTTACGTACCTAGAATTACAATCAACTGAAAAAAAATCAAGGGCTTTGGGAGGGGTCTGGACCCGGGGACACCTCCCCTTCCCCCCCTTATGTGTCCCACTGATAGCAAAGTTTCGCGTATTAATTTAGTTTTAAATTCATCGTGTAGGACTTAATATTTTTATTTATTACAAATATTAGAAGTGATTAAAATGTTATATATTTTTATTGCTGTTGATAATATATCTATGCTAATATATTTTTTGGTATAACCGTGAATCCCTTTATAGAAAAAAATTATTTTAAAGTATTGTAAAAGTTTTTGTAGGTAATTCTGTGATATATTACTAAAATGACTTTTTTAACTTCACACAAGGAATTTTCTATCAATTATAATGAGTTACAGAGAGAGAGAGAGAGAGACACTGCAGGCTTTTTTAAAAAAATTCTAAAAATTAAGGCAACTCCAGAGGTTTCTAAACTTTTTTGTCTCTTAGACCCCTTGCCATGTTTTTCAGTTTGGGGTAGAACCCTGCTTACCTAATATTGAATTTTTACCAAATTTATCAACTTAAATGTTTTTTTGACAGCTGGTACTCTACTCTCTCTCTCTCTCTCTCTACTCTCTCCTACTCTCTCTCTCTACTACTACTACTTACTTAAAATAATTAAATTTCTAACTGTAATAAAGATTAGTCTGATTAGTTCCTATTGTAATATGACATTTTATTTTCAATTTGAACCGTATGAATTCATTACACAGTGTGGTATTACCATAGTCAAGCCATCTCAAGCCTAGTTTCAAAATCTGAATTAAGAGCGTGTAAATGCTAAACGTAGATTGAAACGTCCTGCTAGATTGTCTGCAAGAAATTGAGAACATTCGCAACCTCCAATATTATATTTTTTTAGCTTAATTCTGGAAAGAAATTCTGAAATAATCCTTTTCTTGATAGAATTTATGCTGTCACCTTGTAAATGCAAATTAATCTCACTAAATTTAGTAAATAAATCAGTGAAATTGGTAAAATCTAGCTTCTACTAGATCAATTTTAAAAAAAATTAATTAAAATGACGATGTGGTTTAGTGAAAACCACTATCATAGGCCTCCATTTACTTCTCATTGACCCCCAAATTACTTTTTCGCTGACGTGGACCCCTTGCAGGTCTTTATGGGCCCCCTGGGGGTCGATATAAACCACTTTGGGAATCACTGCTCTACACATTCCCAGGACTTTCCTCTTCTTTTTAATAACTAGCTTGGTTTTAAGTACACAAAGTAAGTATAAAGAGTATTCTAAAATTAAAACGGACTTATAATAAACTAAATTTATTGAAGTGATATCGTATAGCCTGTGACGCACTCAAGGGGGCTGGGATCCGGAACTCCCTTCCCCCAGCCCTTGATTTGTTTTCGATTGGTTATAATCCTATGTATGTATTACGTAAAATTTAATTATATATTTTTATTAATAATTAATTTCATTAATTAATGATATTTATTTATTCAATAATTAGTTTTTGTATTGTTATTGTTCCCGAAAATTGACAAAATCCGAAGAATATGTTGGGTGGCATAGTGGAGCATGATACCAAAATGGTGGACTTTCAACTCTAGACTCCCCCCCCATTGAAAAGTTTTGTGTGCGCTACTGTGCCCAGCTTTTAATATGTGAGTTAACAATAAAATATTAAAACATTAAAAAAAAGTGCAGAAAATATGTGCTAAAAACTAAGTAATATATCAAGATGTAAATAAAGAAATAATAAAATTGATAATTAATTACATAAAAAAAATGACAGTATTTGAGAAGATGTGTCACCAGTAAGACTCACACACATCTCTCTCTCTCTCTCTCTCTCTCGATGTCCAATTCGTGACATTTATTACAATTAGAGTCTGCACGAGATATTACATTCTTAGTGCAAGTTATTTGACATCTTTACTGCATTTAAATCCTCGTTCTATGGCCTCCCTCGTGTAAATTCCAAATGGGAATTTTCGGACGACGTTATACATGACATCGGTTCTGAGGAATTTTGAATTTTATGTATGAAAAAAGTGCTATGTGCACCCAACATGAAGTGCAACTTTTAGCTCCCCGCTGAGCACAGATACCCCTCGGAGGCAAGTGTCAAAGATTTCGCGACAACAACAAAACTTATCAAAAAATGGCTAGGGATTTGCTTACTTACTTTTCTTACTGGGGATGGAATCGCTTTCGCACAGAACCCCCTCTCTGAGTCTTGATCTTTTGACTCCAAGAGGTCAAAAAGTCGTCGGGGATGCCTAGAGGGGTTATTTCACTCTCAATTAGTCTATTTATAGGTCTTCTATACTCCGTATCGATTAGCATTTTGATAAGTTTTGTGAACATTCTCTATAACTTTAAAAAATATTTTTGGGGGCACATAGAATTTTGTAGAAAATTCAATATACAGTAGAAAAACTGATATAAATGTACGACCTTGTTTTCAAGGCTGTCTTCGGTTAACGTTAAAGAATGGAACCCGAATTTAAAATACTTTTTCAGATAGAAAAGAAATAAAAAAAAATTAATACTATATTCTGGCTTCACTATCCTTTCAAGAGTATCATTTTTATCATACTTTACATTTTCAACCGAGTTGATCAATTTTTCTGATATAAAATGTGTGTTTCATGTTTATTCTCCTTTACCTTAATGTTAAATGAGCTATTCCTACACATAATAAAATTAAAAAAAAAAAGCATTTATAGAATATTTTGAAATTTTAAAAACGCTACATTTTTTTATATATAAACACATGTATGAGTAATAATGTTGCACATTTCCATAAATATTGAAGCATTTTTCCGTCTGAAAATGTGCTCCGCATTCAGATCAGGCTCTCGTACTCTTATATCGAAGACAGCCTCAAACAGAAGATATTTTATTTATTTTCGCTGTTTATATGTATTATTATGTAATTATGTTAATATTAAATTAAGTCGCCCTACCGGTATAGTGGTTAGCGACGCTGACTACGGTGCCTTTGAGCATAGGTTCGAATCCCGGAGAAGACATGGGTTTTTTGTAAATGTATAGTGCCTTTGCGGCATGGGGGTACTCTAAATAGCCGTCGAGCCGCAAGTCCTCTCGTAAGGTTGGTGGAAGGAGAAGTGGGGTGGGGCCCCCTAGCCACCCCAGGGGCTTCTCCCTCTAAATTGGGGTGGAACCGAGCAAAATCGTACTGTCACCTGCATGGTGCTCAAAGCTAAGGCTAACAACAGGCGTAAAAATCTAGCCCTTTGCCGCGATGAATTTCGCGGCCTCAATCTTTGTCACGCAGGTGGCATTAGCCACAACAACAATTAAATCAAACACGTTAATTTAGTTTAATTTTTATGGTAGGCTTTCATTATAAAGATATTTTAACACAAAATGGAAAGTAGTTGACAATTCTCCTTAATGTAAACAATATTACGTCAGAATCTAAAGCCACATCTCATTCTGAGTGTCATGCGTTAAGTTAAACTTCTAGTTGAAGTTTAAGCAGTGAAATAATTCAAAATTAAGGAATGAGGCATCCATAGATTTAATGGAAGACTTCTCTGTTGCCTCATTGCTGTACCTGGGAACATAAACAAGGATAAGGTGTCCACAAAAGGGGGCTCCAATCTTTCCGTTGAATATTTGTGAGGTACTACTCTTCGAGTGTTTATTTGATCTGAACAGAAATACATAAGTAGCACACGTGATTTCTTTATCCGATTATCTTTTTCGACATAACGTTTTCCCAATACTCTGGACCAGAGGTACTCTAACCTTTTTACCCGCCGGGCCGCATACACATGACAGTTATTACATGTGGGCCGCAACGTGCGGATAGTGGAAAAAACACAATATAAGACCAAAGCAACATTGACAAACAAAATTGATTGAAATATTAAAACTCATTTTTGGCGCGCGAGCGCTTTTATTTTAATACTATATTAACTTTTCTGTCAAACACACACGAACATATTTATTTTTATGAATTTTTGCTGAGTTAAAGGATAATTTTTATTTTCTTTCATCTATGACCAAGCCTCTTACGTACATTCTACTATTAAAAAAAATTGATAGCAAAATTAATACATTTGATTGCTTGATTGATAAAACTTCGTGTTCAATTTTTTCTACATTTTTCTCCAATAATTGAATGACTTAGTGCAATGGACCATGACCGGGCCACTCAATAAAGACCGGCGGACCGCAGGTTGAGTTTCACTGCTCTAGACTAAAACGTATCTATAAATTTCATTATAAAAAAAAAGACTATTAATTATTTTTTTCCCAATCAAAAGGGAATTTTTATGTTATGTGTATTCAAGAAAATGCTTAATTATTTATTCATAATTTTTTTATTTTAAAGAAAGGAACAAATTTGATCATGTGAAAATAAATAATTTATTTAGTCTTATTTATTTTTGAATATATATAATAAATTTGCTTATTGTTGGCTATTTGGTGTTGATTTCAAATGAGAACGGATTCTTATAGCAGCAGATACCTTAAAAAATTTGTGCTCTGATTTAATTCCTAAAGTTATACAGCTAGACGGGTTCTGACAAACTTGCTTCTATGAGACGCATATCATCATCAAACCGCTCTACTAGATACTAACATCAAATGTCTTTATTTTTTGCGGATTTTTTTGTGAGTTTTGAAATTGCTACAGTCGATTATTCCCTTTCTGGAGCAAACCTTTATTTTTTTTATCTTTATACCTTTCTGTTTGCTTTGATACATCACATATCTAGGTATGATTGTGACATCACTTCTCTGTCTCTGATTGGAATATTTTACGTACACCTTGTATGCACTGTTTGACTGCAAATGAAACGTATACATTTTGAAAAGGTGGAAGTGGCCACGGACTCGTGACCGGCGTGTCATGAGTCCGAACCTGGTGCTGCTGAAGACCCACCGTGTAGGGGGGAGATGCATGTCAAATCTATCGATGTTCCAACGTAGTCTCGTTGGTATAGTGTGGAAGTTAGGAGAGGAGGTGCCAGCTCAGGAGTGTCGTCTTCGTCCCTTGACCATAGTTCAAAATTACGAGGTCAGTCGCCAATAACCCTTGATAAGCTGAATAGTGCGACGTTAATATTCACTCACTCACTTGAACCTCAACAAATTTAACTTCCATCAGCTGCTCTATACCACAGGTCTTTAATAGCACCAGGACTCGAACCCACAACTTAACAAAAATAACGCAGGTTACGAATCCGAGTCAATGATCATGCACTATAAAGCAACAGGAGTGCTATTAGCGACGGACCTCGTAATATTGAACCATGATTAAGTGACGAGAATAACATATGAGATGGCACCACCTTCCCTCTCCGAACTTCTGCACCACGCCAACGGGTGGACTTAGAACCTCGACAGGTTTAACGTACAAAGGCCTCTTCTACACAGTGGGTCTTCAAAGGCAATGAAGCTCTAGCATATGAGTCGACAGCCACGAGTCCATGACCACTAGGCTACCGCAGTCACTGCGGAAAGATGGAGAATGTACCATAGGAATCTTTTGATTTTCAGTCGTTTGAAAATAAAATAATGAAAATAATGATTGAAATTGATTGAAAACAATGTTTCAGTAAATTAATCGAATCAGTTACGAATAATTCAATACGCAGAGGGAATTTAGTAAACCGAAACTATGATTTCATATTTAATAGATTAAACATGTACACATGTAAATTTATTATGTATTAAATAATTTTTAGCTTTTTTTATTTTTTTTCATTTTATTTTATTTTATTTATTTTTGCAAGAGGAATAGAAATATTCGTAACATATAAAACTTAAAACCTCGTCTCGAAATCCTTTTAAATTTGTTTATTGTTTCTTGAACGCTCAATAAAAAGAATCTAGGATATTAAATAAATTCAAAAACAGTAAGACTATTATAAAAAAGTCACACTTGTTTTCTCTGATATCAAGCATTTGTGATCCGGACCTTTATTTCCTGAGTGTTTCCTCTTAACTTTCTGTTTCATTTAAAAATGCCTCAAGAAACAAATGTAAGATAATACGCGCCTGTCGTTTCTAGAGTACAATTATACATCTTAATAACATCTCATCTTTCTGCTGAACTCTTAAGACCACCTACTTTCAAGTTTCCAAAAATGCTAATTTAAGTTTCTGTAGAGCTGTGACGAATGTACGACATTATTTCTTTTAAACAGACTTCGGGAAAGGAAAAAAAAAAAACAGAGATAGAAGTTTTACAGGGGGGTTATAATAAAAATATGGTGAATGGCTAAAAATATACAAACGCAGATTTATATGCATAATGTTAGTACATAGGGTACGGAAATTTAACTAGAATAAACTTCTGATAAATTAAAGATACCAGGATATGCTCGAAAGAGTAAAATGTCAAAAATAGGACTTTGTTTACGGGACATATATCTTTAAAAATTCCGAACAGAGCTTAGATTTTTTTTTTGTGATCTTAATAAAGATATTTTAATCATTCAATAGAAATACAAAAATAATTTCTTAGTTACAATTTTTTTTGTTTGATTTAAGTTGGGTTGAGTTGAGTGTAGGGTTTAATGGCGCAAGGGCCAACTTTGCCCAAGCTGCGCCAAACATTTTTTTTTAAACAAAAGTCATATTTTTAAAAATATATTTGTATAAAATGATATGTACACATTTATATGCATGCATACATACATACATATAATATATATTAAAAATCCAAAGAAATACACAAATCAAATTAAATGTAAAAATCCAATTTTTAAAAGGAATGCAAAAAGATTTTGGTGGGGAGTTCCCCCACCAAGTCAGAAAAGGTTAAAACAGATGTATGAAAGAAGATAATGCGATGATGGTTAAAAACGGGACAATCTATTAAAATGTGATAAACCGAATATGGGACTTTACACGAGGGACATTCTGGGGCATTTTCACCCAACAGAAAGTGCCTATGAGTAAAACGAGTATGACCAATGCGAAGTCGAGTCAAGCGGACATCATGTCTTCGCATTGGCAGTGCTGCCCAATGAGAAGTGGAAGGATGAATGATATCTATTTTGTTGAGGATCTGTTGATCCCAAGTCTCTTGCCATACACGATGGATATAGTTCTGTGCAGAAGTCTTTAAATCTCGGTAACAGACAGGCCGTTTGATTTAAGTTGGACATAATTTTTGAGATCTCATAATACATGTTCATGTTTAGGTACCATTTTTTTAAAAAAATGTGTCTCTTAACAATATAAAATATTTTTTTCACATACATAAAATTATACACAAAATATAGTGAACTTTTTTTTTATTACGATAAAACTTTTTACTTGAAAACATAAATTTTTTTAAGAAAACTAGATATTACTTCGACTTAAAAAAATAAGGTTCACTGTATGGACAGGTATCCTGTATAGAAGTTTAAAAAATTTGGAACCTTATAGTGCAGGGATGGCGAACCATTGGCAGATGGCACGCGGCACAATATTTTGGGCACGCCACCAATCAACTGCGCGATTGATTCTTCAGTCAAGGAATTTTCAGTGAGATTTTTTCAGTTCAATGAATTATCAGAAATGTGCTCAAGTTTATTATGTATCCTGATGTGAAATTATTTGATAAACTAAACTTGCCCCAATTCGATTGGTTGGAAATTGAAGAATTTGAAATATAACTTATTGATTTCTTGTCTAGTTCAATATGGATTCAAAAATTTGTTAAAACAAGGAAAAAGTTAGAATTGATTGTAACAAAGTTTAATAAGCAATGTGTACAGGCTCATGCTATTTTAACCATATTTTCGTGTTTTGTTAGTATTTAGTTTTATTATTTTCCCAATAATCACAAGTCAAAATTATTTGACGGCACGTCTGTACCTCACTAAGCATTCCTTTAGAAAAAATAGCACGTTAATTCATAAAGGTTCGCCACCCCTGATAGAGTGCAATAGTTTTTTTTAAAAGTGTACCTAAAAGCAAAAAATTATGCTTTGGAGGAAAAGTGAAAAAACTAAGCATATGCAAACGTTTGTTTACATTTTTGTCAATTACTTTTTTCATATTTTAGAGTTATTTTATCAACGAACATTTGTCCTATCTCAATTCCTTACTGATTTACAAAATAAATAGTCGAAAATAAATGATGTGGCAAAGAGTGTTTCTGAATTAAAGAAAACATTTATTAAGTTATTTACATGGATGCATAAAAAAAGATTAAATATTATCGCGCACGCTAATAGCCATCTGATTCCTCCAGTTAGTTAGTTAGTTAATATTAACGTCGCACTGTTCAGCTACACGAGGGCTTTTGGCGACGGACCACGTAATTTTGAACCATGGTCAAGTGACGTGGACGACACCTGAGCTGGCACCCCCCTCTCCTAACTACCACACCACACCAACGGGAGGACGTTTCAGCTCTCGACAGATTTAACGTGCATCGCTGCCCTACACGGCGGGTCTTTAGTGGTACTGGGATCGAACTCACGACATGCCTGCCATGGTTGGATACCTTAACCACTGGGCTACCGCAGCCCTGTCTGATTCCTCCAAACGCAGGGGCAGTGCCGATTTAAGCTCATTTCTGGCCTTGGGCGTAGAAGAGCGACGGGCCCCCTTCTCACTGGCGGATCGAATTTATTAAGGTCATTTCGCTGATGAAAGTAAGTGATTTTATCAAATCTCTGAACTGTTTCAGTGAAATGATGAAATGCACTAGACAGGATTTGCATTGGCAAAATGCTATATAAGGGGGGGGGGAGACACCTGGAGGTCGAGTTCTTGTACTTCCTAACCATACAGGTAGTACTATGGATCCCCTAGTTGGTGTGTTGTGGTAGTTAGGAGAGGAGGGTGCCAGCTCAGGCGTCGTCCACGTCACTTGACCATCGTTCAAAATTACGTGTTCCGTCGCCAAAAGCCCTCGTGTAGCTGAACAGTGCGACGTTATTATTCAATCAATCAATAAATCGATCCCCTAAATATCAACCCCAAATCTTTAAAAAACTGGTACCGTAGGATTAACATAGGGATTGATTACCAGCCTAATTTTCTAATTATTTGTTAATTAGTTTCGAATAAATAATTTGTATTTCATTGACTCTTGTTGTACTACTTACTTCTACGTTTAATAATGTTAAATAAACACTTTTAAACTCTTGACAATATTATTTCATCATTTCATTGAAACAGCTCAGGGATTCGTTCAAATCCCTTACTTTTATCAGACCTTAAAGAGACGTTATTTTAACATCTACCGTTAGGTGATCCCTTAGGAATTTGATGAGATTCCTAATTTCATCATTTTCCTGCGACAAATAAACCGGAACTGAACGGGGAGGGGACTAGTTTACTATGAATTATATTGTTAATAAAAATAGAA
The DNA here is from genome assembly GCA_019973935.1 of Trichonephila clavipes. Lineage (NCBI taxonomy): Eukaryota > Metazoa > Arthropoda > Arachnida > Araneae > Nephilidae > Trichonephila > Trichonephila clavipes. Next base: position 1,669,760 of record BMAU01001363.1, on the reverse strand, counting down.
TATAAAGTATGGTAAGATTTTTCATGGGTAACTTTTAAGTAACAGTTTACAAAAAAATGAAAAAAAGAAAAAATTGAAAATAATCTAAACTTTTTTCCCCCCAATAAGTAAAATTCGCAACACTAAACAAACAACGGGAAGAATTTAGGGGAATTCCCCACAAGTTCAAAATTACTTTCAATTGATTTACCATGAGTATTGTTATGTTGCCACCTTTTATATTTATATTTCAAATTTGGCAGAAATTATCGCTTACTCGGTGGTCAGGGTCCGAGGGCCCTGGTGCACGGCACTGCCTAGCCCATTGGTAGCTATGCCACTGTTAATAAACACTCAATTGCACCAAGCTCATACTTTATTGCACAATTACTGTAAATAATTGTTAAAATTGTTTGTAAAGTTGTCATTTGTTGCAATTTTTTTAAATTCTAGGAATTTGCTAAATTTTTCTTTATGCGGAATCTGCATCTTTTAAATACCAACAGGTTCTTGATCGTTCTATCGGGCTATTCCACAACTCCATTCCTCTAATTATTTTATAATTCTCTTATTATATTCTTCAATAAGTACGTAAGATGTTTTAAAATATGAAATAATTTAATTTTGTACAAAAGTTAAAAAAAAATGTTGCTTTAAAAATTTAAAAAATAAGTAGTATAAAAAAAATTTTTTTTTGAAGTCAATTCTTACTTAGGTCAACAAGGAAAAATTTTATTTTATTTACTTTTTATTAAATAGTTATAATTAATATAAATATGTACAGACATATGACAGAATCGCAATATTAAGTGGCAAAATATTGTAGAAAGCAATTTTCCTTACAATTTTCCATTTTCCTTATAATATAGGGTGTTGAACTATTTTTTGTGTTTTGTTTGTTATTATATATTCATGAAAAATTTAATTATTCTAATAAAATGGTATAGTAAAACAGAAATTGCTCATTCTCAGAAATTAGGCCATCCTAGGTGGGATTCGAACCGGCGACCCTTGGATTAGAAGTCCAACGCGTTATCCATTGCGTTACAGGGACACAAAGAATGATTTTCCTTTCTATATATGTTGTTGGGCTATTATTTTTGTTACTATTTATTCATTACTTAACTAATGAATTAATATTTGGAAAAACTGTATTAACATCAAGTGTCATCCACTACAAGTTTTAAAAAATGTATCTGAACTTGAATGGATGAATAGAAAAGTCTTTTGTAAAGGATTGAAAATTTGAACAAGGTATATAAATACAAGGAGAGTGAGAACTAATAGTAGGAATTGAAAAAAGATACATTTGTCATTTTTAAGGTCCCGTGTTAAACGTAAGCATCTTTCGCTTCTCTCATTCAACTGATAATTTTATTTAATATACGAATTCCAACTGTATCCATGAGTGTGGTTACATAATGCTGTCATTCAAACAATTTTTCTCCACTTCTCGCCTTCGTGAGAGCTGACAATATTTCATTAACGAAGGCGCGTTTTTCTGCTCTTATGTCATCGCTGTGTATTTCTCCTCCTTTCTCTGTGAGTTGTCCTGTCGTTTGTCTCATTTCCGTCCTCTCGCAATTAATTGGCGTCTTCCGCTCGACACTGTTGCGCTCTGGTTTCCTCTACTCACTTCCTTCGAAGGTTTATCAAAACATTGCTATTGCTCCTAAAATGGCTTTGGATGCAAAGTTGAGTCTGTAAACTTTTCGCCTTCACCCACTATTAAAGAATGGGACCTTAACAGGGCAAATTTTATCAGATTGAAAAATACCCCCCCAAGGTTAATAATTTTAAAATAATACTAATTTGCCTAAATATAGCTAGGACTTATATACGGCGATTGAACTAAAATTGTTCAAGAATGCACATTGATTTCAAACTTACAATAAATTGAAATAATAACGAGAGCGTTAAATGTTAAAATTTCTCTTCTCTGATGTAATAAAGCACGAATATATAAATCCTCTTTTAAATTATATATTTCAAAAAATTCTAGTTCAACCCCCTTATAGAATGAGTAAATGAAAGTTATATTAACGTAGTACTACAAAGCTGCACAAGGGCTATTGGCGAGCAAGTGAATATTAACACAGTGCTTCTCAAACTTTCAATGTTCGCGACCCAATATTCAATCATAGTTTTCATCTCGCCTCTCCCTCCCTATCCCTACAATGACAATATATTGAATTCAATGATGCTATACTTTGAAGCAAAAACTACAAAGCGACTTAACCTTCTTAAGTATATCACAGGGTATATAAACGTCTCTCTCAATCAAAGGATTAATTGCCCCGAACGTAAAGAGTGTTTTTTTTCTAGGTATTGAAGTTTAAGTTGGTATTACTTTCCAAGATGGCGACCGATTTAACAGCTGTCAAGTGATTTATTCTCAGTTTGGTTTGGCAATTCATCAAAACGATCATCAGGCAAGGCGTAGATTCGTCGAATGGGCCCAAAACGAGATTGCTGTTGTTCCCGATTTTCATAAGCGAATTTTGTATAGCGATAAAGCGCACTTCTGGTCGAATGGCTACGTCAACAAACAAAACTGCCGCATTTGGAGGGAAGCTAATCTACAAGTGTATGTCGAAACACCGTTACATCCAGAAAAACTGACTGTTTGGTGCGCTTTATGGGCTGGTGGAATCCTTCTTCAAAAACGATGAAGGCCACAACGTTACAGTCAATGGTGATCGATATAGAGCCATTATTACTAACTTTTTCATTCCTGAATTGAACAATCATGATGTCCAGGAGCTGTGGTTCCAACAAGACGGCGCAACATGTCACACAGCTCGGGCCACAATCGATTTATTGAAAGACACGTTTGATGACCACCTAATTTCACGTTTTGGACCTGTGAATTGGCCTCCAAGATCTTGTGATTTAACACCGCTAGACTATTTTCTGTGGGGCTATGTAAAGTCATTGATCTATGCGGATAAGCCACAAACGCTTGACCAGTTGGAAGACAACATTCGCCGTATTATTGCCGATATACGGCCACAAATGTAGGAAAAAGTCATCGAAAATTGGACGTCCAGATTGGACTACATCCGAGCCAGCTGTGGCAGTCCTATGCCAGAAATCATATTTAAAATGTAATGCCACAAGATTATCTTTCGAGTAAAAAAAATTCATGTCATTCGAATAATACATCGTTGTTTTATTGCAATTTAAAGTTCTATACCTCTAAAAAAACACCCTTTATATATGTCTTTCCGAAGTACGATCTTTTCTGTGCACTGCTAAACATACAGTAATTCCGAAGGCTTTAGAATGAAATAAAATTACCTCAACAGAGAGTGTTCGCAAATGATTTATTATTTCATATAATTTGCTACCGTAAGGCCCGCGTATAACGAGCACCTATACTTTCAAGCTTAATTTTTTAATTTTCAGGTTTATTCGCCGTATAACGCGCAACCCCTTTTTTACGAAGAAATCTGAAATATTAGATACATTGCTCTTATGTTTTGAAGTCATTTATTCGAGGTATTGTCTCGGGCTTTTGTGACAAAATATTTTTTTTCTGGAACTCTTTTAATTCACAAGGCAATTCATTTCTTTTAAATGACCAGTATATTTCGATACATGCAGAAGTAAAAAAAAAAAAAAAAATTATGCTCGTTTCTTTTGTTATTTTTTAAGTAATTATTTTTATACCCGTCGCATAATGCGCACGCACCCTTAAGTTTCGACCTTATTTTTTGTGTTAAAAGTGCGCGTTATACGCCGGATTTTACGGTATTCATTTTCCTCCCCCCCTCCCCAATACATCCCATACGCATGCCAACGTGGGAAACAATGGCATTGGGGAACAGATCATACAATTTGGATTAATGAGTGAGTGAATATTAACGTCCCACTCTTCTACATAAGGGCTTTTGGCGACGGACCACCTCGTAATTTTGAACCATGGTCAAGTGACGAGGATGACATCTGAGCTGGCACCCTCCTCTCCTAACTACCACACCATACCACCGGGAGGACGTTTGAGCTCTTGACAGATTTAACGTGCATCGCTCCCTTACAAGGCTGGTCTTTAGTGATACTGGGCTCGTGGCAGCCAGCCACGATCCGATACTTTGACCACTAGGCTACCGCGGCCACTCAGGGACTAATTATAAGACGTACAGATAATCAAGATAGGTATTATATAATTTTGGTTTTTAATTATATATATATGACAAGCCCAAAGGTGTCACTGGTAATTAATGAACTTGTCTTTAGCTTAGTATTGTTAAATTAATTATAAAATACTTTGCGTAGCACTGATATATTTATAAGTGTAATATAACAGAGTAAATGTGTATTTTATTTTTTTATTATGTCAGAATCTATTTTGTTTGTTTACTTTCGGTAAATTAATAATTTTTGAAATAATCTTTTGTTTTCGACTTTTCAAATGCTCGCGCCCCCTCGCAGAGTTGTCCCGCCCCACAGTTTGAGAAACGCTGCTTTACGCAGCTAAAATGATTTAATATGAAATATGGGGCTATTTTGAATAATTTAAGCTTGTTCCGCGTAATCCTTAAGAAACAAGATTTACACAAATCTAATGAAGAACTAAAAAGTTCTTTTAATTTAGTTCATAGAATTTCAGCTTCATATTTTAAAATAAGCTACAGTTCAAAGAAAATTAACAGATTAACTGAATAACTGTGAAACTCAACAAAAAAAGTTAAGGCATTAAATTAATATTAAATTTTTTGCTAAAATAAATTACGCCATCTAAAGTCAGTAATTCAGGTTAAATTTCCACGATAGCCTCAATGGTGATTGGAGATATTCCCGTTCAGAAATTTGTAAATGGTCGCAAACTCGTGGCCGGGGTTGTTTCTTTAAAGTCGTAGGTTCTAGCCTGGTACCTCCTTGAGTTGATTCATATTAATTGTTACTGTCGATGCCTCAAAGTCTTCCCTTTGGAGAAAAATCGAAGTTTGGAGAGTGGTGTGTCAGAGAGAGAGAGTTCAGGTGTCGCCCTCGTCATTGGACCATTGTTCAAAATTACGAGGTCTGGCGCTAATAGTTTTTGTGTTACTTCAAAGTGTGACGTTAACAAAAAAAATCGGTGAATTAGGACATTTTAATGTATTAACTTCCTCTGTCGATTGTGTCCAAGAATGTCGTTGTATACGAAACTGGAAAATAAAATTTTACTCCTACTCTTTTCCTTTACCCGAGCAAACGTAGAAAACTAACTTGACTTTGTTAAAAGTAGTATAGAATCGAATGAATAAGGTAAACTATTATATATATATTATGTTTGTAACGTTGGTTTAACTTGAAGTACACATTGAATCGGTACTTAAGGTATACGAATACCCTAAACTCATGATTTTTTAAAGAATGGACAAATTTGTTTATGATTTTATTTTATAGACCATCTTATTAGCTTTATAAAAATACCAAGGTTTTTATTTTCCATTCACTAGATCAAAAACTACAAGTGTTTCAGTAAAAGCAGATAACCATTCATAAGTTGTCGAACTTTAAAATGCGTTTTACTCGAAATGTGTTTTTTTCTAAAAGCTCAAACGAGCGATTGCTCAAAAAGTTTAAAATAATTTGCTAAAATTTTTTGTGTATGTTCTGCATAACAGTAGAAGTGTTTTGACCTTCAGATTTATCAATAACTGTTTTATTCCAAAATTTACAGTTCTTTATGTAAATATAATCATTTTTTAAGCAATTTCATATAATAACTAAGTAAAGTGCTGTAGTTTTTGTTGTCAAAATTAAAATATCTCTTATCCTGAAAGTCATTTCAAAAAGGAATAACAAAGTAATACACAAAAATTGAAATATTGAATATTCGTTCATTTACTATTTATACAGAATAAGCCCCGTTTATGTAATTTTTTGTCAAGTTTTACCCATTTTTTTTCATGTTAGTAGTAATTATTTATTTTTCTCTTCTTAATTTTTGCCTTTTTTTTTAAATACCTTTAAAAGTTCCTTTCTTCCTTTTTTACTTTCTTAATATTTATAAAATTAATAATTCTTTTTTTTCTTCTTAAGTAAATAAATCTAAAAACCACAAAAAAATCTCCATACCTCCGTTTCTTTTTTTAAAAAAGTTATTAAATTTTTCATCCGAATTTATAACACAGTAACACAATATAACCCAGGGGTTGGGAACCTTTTAGCTGTAGCGTGACAAACCAATCGACCAATAAAATCCAGCGTGCGTGCCACACAGTAGTACATTTTTGAAACAATTCTATTCCCTTGATAATACATGCAGTGTTAGAGAATTAGAGATCAATAATATAGATTTACAGTTTTATTATGTATTAATAATGATAGAGTTTATACCTCATTTAAAGATATTTATTAACATAAAAATAAACAGCATAAAGTATAACTATTTCTTCAACTAAAATAAAAAATTAAAATTGTACATATATTATGCATACATGCAATTTTCTCTCTTCAAACAGGTAAATCTCTCCAGTAATGACGTTCAGTAATTTACAAAATAGCTGTAAATTTATCTTTAGATTTATCTTTCAAATTCTTTCGTAATTCCTTTAATGTCCATAATTCTGATGTTTATGAAATAAGAATCGTTACAAATTTATCACCTTTCATCCTCTCAAAAATTGATAAATTTGTTAAGTAGTGCAGAGTGCCATAGGTTTCCGATCAGTGGCACAACGGAGAACATTAGCCCCCCGGCAAAAAGTAACGCTTTGCCATTACTATTTTATGAATTTCATAAATACATACTTTGTGTCAGTCAGCCTTTGGGCCACCTAGAATCCTGCCTCCCCCACGACATGGTGTTGAGGGCGTGTACATTACGCCACTGTTGCCGATCCCTAATCTAACCTATAATACGCATATATATGTGTAATTGTAGCAAATATATATTTAATTTTAAAAATAAATGTATAAAATTAATCACACACACACAGATTATATATATATATATATATATATATATATATATATATCTTTATAAATATATAATCTTTCAAATCATAAAATCAAATTTTTTTAGGAAAGTAAGAATATGTTTATTTTATCTTTTAATTCCTTCTGATTAAAAATTCATTTTAACGGAAAATTTTTTTAAGATAAGATCTTTCACCAAACGAATGATCTGATAAATCTACGAAAAGCTTACGTAAAGATAATCTTCCTTATATCATTGCCTTAAGTAAACTTTCCCGTCGTTCTGACATCAATACAGTGCTTCTCAAACTTCCGATACTGGCGCCCCCCTTTTTAATCAAGATTTTTATCGCGCCCCCTTACACATTAATAATATACTGAATGCAATCATAATGCACTTTGACGCTAAAGCAACAATTTTTATTATAAACCGTACAAATTCATGACATAAGTATTAAATTTTGTATATGTTACTTTTAAGCAAAAAAATAATAATAATAATAATAATAATAATAATAAGTAATAGGATAATTATTATGTTATTTTTCCTTTCTCTAATTTTTAAATTGGAACATATTGCAAAATGCAGTGGTTGCTTAGAAGAAAAAATGTAGATATAAGCTAAATATAGAAAAAGAACTCAGAGGGTCAATTTCCAATCAAAAGCATTCCTTTGAAAAACTTTGCTCTGCAAGACAAGCCCATGGAAGTTGCTAATACTTATTAAACTTGTTCTTAATTTAGTATTAATTAATTAGTTATAAAATAATCTGTGAAGCACTGATACATTAAAAGTATACCGGCTGAAGTAGCCACTCTTTGCACGATTTCATTTATAAGAAAATAAAACATTATTGATATAATCGCTGAATTGTAAGGAGAGTGTAAAGCCAAGTGCGCGACGATGTTTACAAAAATGTAAAATTATTTTTTTAAATGATTGCTCAGATTATAATTAGTTTAAAGCGAACTGTAATTTTAAGCCTCACAGAATTAGCATTTAGAATTGTGATGTTGAATAATGAACAATAATACAATTATTCTCATAAAGAATAATTGTATTATTTTTAATTTTTAAAGCGAAAAGACTTCAACATGTTTTAACTCTGGAGCAGGCACGCACTCGATACTAATGGTCGAGTGGGGTTAATGAGTCGCCCCAATCTTTTTTTTTTATAATTATTTTTATAGTACACAATAAAAATCGTAATTCCAAAGAGAAAATATACTTATCTACTTTCAAGGACACAGAAAATATTTCGGAAAAAAGTTATCACACCGGGAACTCATTCAAAACAAGTACCTTAAGATTGTAAAAAAAAAACGTTTGTCACTCCCAAAAAAGAGGGAGATACGTGACAAATATATTTTAGTTCACTTTAAGACTGTCAAACAGGAGGATAGTATCAGGTCCATTAGTAACAATTAAACAGTTCTGCCAGAATTACCGATTTCGTGCACTCTGTGCTCAGCGTGACCGCTCCCGAATTAAAAGTGTATTTATTACAACATGGTTGTTCTAAAAAAATATGTAAAACGTTTTTCGTTATCATAAAAATATTTTACAAGGAAAAAAAAAAAAAGCGCAACAGAAATAGTTTATTTACAACTTCCCTGAATGAAAAAACAAACAAACAAATACATAAGAGCAGGGACGTAACTAACTGTACAAGTAAGTTCGAAGGTCAAACCGCAGTAAATACATTCTGCTGCCTACAGCTGATGGCAGTAATACAACAGTGATGAACTTTTTATCTTTCTAAAATTTTTTTTGATTATAGGTCTGGGTTTTGTTTTTTCTCACGCAATAAAAAAATCTCTCATCATGGGATTACAGCAAATCAAATAAAATGTGTTTTATTTGGTTATAGTATCAAAAAATATATATATAATGAGTAATACGTTTATTTTTCATGACGTAATATCGCAGATGATATATATAAATTATATCAGTGTAAATGTGTATTTTTTTATTATGTCAGAAAGTATTTTGTTTTACTTCATTCCAGTAAGTAAATTTTTTTAAATCTTTTATTTTCGATATGCTCGCGCCCCCCTTGTAGGTTTATCGCGCCTCCAGGGGGCGCGCCCCACAGTTTGAGAAACACTGCGTTAATATCTTTTAGTGGAAAGAATCTGCTCTTTAGTGAACTTCCGACATGAATTTGATGCTTAATATTTTGAGAAATCTACTGTCTTTTCCTTTACTTTTTGTTTGTTCTTATACCGCGTAAATACACAGGGTGATTCATAAAAGAAGTATACACTTTCTAGATGAAGTAAAACAAACAATTAAAGACAAGCACCACCTCATTGAACTATAAATCAGATGTACTCTTAAAGTTTATATCTCGTCCCTGTAAGAAGTAATGGAAGCAATAATAAGTCATGTGACTAGTCACTTAAAATGACTGCATTTGCTGTGGAAAAAAAAATTTGTGATCTTAAATTTAGCAAAATGTCACAGGACATACATTAACTCTCTTCGGAAATAACTCTCTTTGGTTGATGCAACAGTTGTAGGATGACATTAACAGATTCATTCTTCAACTCGATGGCGCACCACCATATAGGTCGGTCAACGTGTGAGATTACCTCGATGAGCATCTATCTCCCTCACCAATGGATTGGGCGAGTTGCTGACTGCAACGTGCCACTTACCCACTAGCCACTGTGATGTCATGAGTAGATAACAAACAAAAACTTGTCACCGCCTAATTTTAAAATAAAAGAATTATTTATTTGCTCAACAAATTCTTATCATTGAAGCAATAAAGCACAGTTTATACGCTAAGCCGGTGCATTCCATCTATATCACGGGAGATCAACCACTTCAATCCTTTGTCCGAAGGGCTCTTCCCCGCCTCTCTAAGACGTTGTTTCTAGTTCTTCAACACCACCGGCATTCATGGTCTCTCCTTTCGTCCGAAAAATCTGCCTCGAACTTCGAATTCGATCTCCGCTCGCTCCAAGTTTCTGACCAAACCTCTCTCCAGCTCTCTCTTTCCGAGCTCCCCCCGTCTCCTAAAAACCCTTTAAACACCAGGGGTGGGTCCACAACACGCCCCTCGTCCATTCTCATTGGTAGACCACAAAAGTCTTCCCACGGCCCTGGGCCTCATTAGTGTCCTATTCGTGTGGAACACACAAATACACTCCCAGCCCGTCTAGAATCCAATGGTGCCAGGATTCTCGTCCAACATATGGACACACTTGTCCATAACACCCCTTTGTTTCTTAAAGTCATTCTCTTGACATCTACCGAGGTGACAGTGTTCTTAGACAGGCTTCGCCTATTGTCAATGGGTGCAGGTACTCCTTTGACCATTATGACTGCCAGTCCGGGGGTCGGCGCTTCTCCGTGGTCAAACAATAAACAATGATCTCACGGCCACGTGCTCTGGTCTCTTAGCCACCTGCTCTGAGCTATAAACTTTGGCGGGAATGAAAGGGGTGGGGTTCGGCCCAATCGAAAACGTCACACCAGCCACAAGTCCTAACTTGACAATTCGTGATTTCTTCTTGTGGGAGTACGTAAGGAACAAGGTATTCGTCCCTCCCCTTCCTGTTGATCTAGCGGAGCTGAAACAGCGCATCACAACCGCTATCGATGGGCTTGATTCAGATGCCTTAACACGCGCTTGGGCGGAATAGATTACTGACTCAATGTGTGTCGTGCGACTAAGGGTTCATACGAAGAGCATCTGTAACTGTCTCTAACAAAACTTTAAATAATTCCACACAATTTTGCTACAAGTAACATATAATACCTTAAATTGTTTTTAATTTATAATGCATTGAAAAAGAACTGTATACTTCTTTATGAATCGCCCTATATACAATTAAATTCGATTTACATTTGTAGTGGGTGAATACTCTTCATTTTTCAAAGCAACTTTCTAAATGAACTGATAGTGAGATACTAAAGGCTCTAACAAAAAAGCATAATGGTTACAATCTATCGGCTTCTAAAAGGTAGAATTTTGTCAATATAAATGTGATTTTCCAACTCTTAGTTCAATCCACAACAAGAAAAAAAGCCTTTGTTTTAAATTTCACAAATCGCATTTTTTCTCCTATACCATAATTTTAAATGAGTTTAATTTTAAATAACCCCTTTAGATGTTTAAAGACAAAAATAATTATTGATGCAATAAATTGAATTTTTAAATTCATTATATTATACACGGATGCAGGAATCACAATGTTGCGCTAATTTTCATGACGATTGAGACGTTTTTCTGTCTGAAAATATGCTCCGCGTTTAATTCAGGCCCTTACATTTGGTGAAGACAGCCTTAAGGGATGGGGAAAGTAAAATGTATGTTAAATGTCATGAATTCAAACGAATGTTGACATTTTCTGTATTCCGAATTTGATCATGGTGTTTGACATTAGGAAAGGACTGTTTTAATATCAACCAGTTTAAATATATTCAGTCATTGAAAACAAACATTTGAACATCGACGATAACTATCAATCCCTCTCAATAGGGATGGTGATCTGAGATCAATTAATCGAAAAATCGATTTTTCGGGTCAAAAAATTGTTTTAAATCGATATGTAAGACTGAATCGATATTTTATGCTAGAAAATCGACATTTGATTTTTTCTGTTTTTGGTAAAAATCATAAAATTATTTACAATTAGTTGAATGTACTATCTTTAAAACCCGTAATATTACGGTGTTGGCGGTTAAAGGGTTAATTTACTGGCAAGAACAAAAAAAACTATTTATGTCATCACGTTCACTCAATAGCCATGATATATATGAGTATCGTGGGATGATCTGTTCCTTGTGAGCGTATTTTTTCGATTGCCGGCAACACCGCAAGTCATGAACGGGAACCGCTTGATCCCAAATGAATTGACAGATTGCTGTTTTTAAAAAGCTTATATATTAAGCATTGGGAACTATAAGTTTTATTATCTATTTTCTAAACTTTTTAATGCAACAAATACATTTAGAAAATAAACGTCTTCTTTTGTACCTGACACTAAAAATAATTGTAATATGGTACTAAAAATAATTGTGTGTAATTGTCGAATTCCCTGACATAAAAAATTCCCTAATTTTACTGATAAAAGGTCGTTTATTATGGTATCTTTCTTGTTTTTCATAAAATGGATTTATATTTAGATTGTAAATGGAGACTTAAAAAAAAAAATTAGACCTCGATTTTTTTTGTGAATGTATTCATCAGGTTATGATTCGAATCGATTTAAAAATCGATTTTTTGGGGGAAAGAATCGCCATCTCTACCTTCTAATTCAACGTAAAATCTTGGAACAACTTTTCACGTAATTTCATACTTAGTCTCGCAACTCACTTAGTCTCGCAAGTTTCATTTCCTCATTTTTAGAAATGATTCAAAAAGATCCCAAGCCCACGTAAGACGAGAGATGTCTGTCATTTTCATTTGTGCAGTCGTAGAACAATGAGTGAGTGTCATTAGAGGAGAAATATTTTTTTTCTCTTCTCTCGTTTAATGGGAAGACATTGTTGGGGCTGCGTTGAGAGAGTGAGAAGTTCATTATATGTTATAATTTACAGTCTTAGGGCACAGAAGGTTATGTTTCGAAATGAATTAGTCTACCGCTAAGCGAATTGAAGCCAATTCGGGCTAGACTGGTTTTCTTTTGTAGTTATTCGCTCACACACATGTAGCTTTGTAATACTGTGGTACGTAGGTATTTTATTAAAATTCTAGTATTTCTGCACTTTTAATATGTGTGTTCTAGTAATATGTCTTATTCAGAAAGCATTAATTCACTTTTAACATTTTTTTAAATTTGCAATTTTTCCTTCCATTTCCTATAATACACACTTTTTCAGTACTTTTCTCACATATTTAATTCATAATCATTTATACTGACTTTCTTTAATTTTTGGTACTGTTATTGTATTTTCTTATAAAGAATATCCATTTTCATTCAATAATTCACCTCTTAGTTTATGGATTTGATTTGATTCTAGTTTAGGTTGCACTCGGAAGCTACACAAGGGCTATTGCCGCATAGTTTATAGAATTCAGCTTCAAAAATAAATTTATTTGAATTATGATTTCAAAACATAACGTATTAACATCAAACATTTTTGGCAGCAGGGAAAAGGGCACATAAGGGCATTATAGGGAAAAGGGCATTATACGGATGTTAAAGTTAAATATACTTCCGTTTTGAAGTTCTAAAAAGGGACAGGACTTGCTGTCCTTATCAAATTAAGTTTCGGTGGCTATAAGAATAGTGTTCAATATGATTGAAAGCTTAATGTTTTAACTTAAGTGTCAATAATTTATTCATATCCACGAAGTGGGCGGATAAATGCTAATTATTTAACGTGAAGGTAGTTTGGTAAAAATTTAGTAATCCCCCCTCACAAGTTATTCTTAAATTTTAATATTGTTAGAATGTTTCGCTTGAGATTAGATATAATAATATCTTTATTATATAAAGACTGTAAAAGAAAGGGATAACTAATTGGTCAACAAAGGAAATTAAGACCAACGTTCTAATTTATGCATGGGCACTGCTTTCTTGTGTTAAATAGAATCTTTATGCTGATTATTACAATTTTGAACAATTTTTTTTTAAAAAAAGATTTCGGGTTATTTAAGAAAGTGATTTTTTCCTAGCTTGAGTAGAAAATTACAGCAAAGGCGAAATTTTCCCGACCTCTGTAATTCAATACTTGCACTTTGATATACCCTCAAAGGCTCCTTGTGACCCTTGTTTGGAACTAAGCGCTTCTCTCTCGCCAACTGAGTTAAGATAAAAATCCGGAGAGTAGATAAATGAGAAACCTCAGTATTTTCACTCAATCCCTTATCAGAACCAAAAAAAGAAAGAAAAAAATAGAATAAAAAAATGCGCTGAAAAAATGTCCCCATGGGTTGGAAACGTGGGATGACTAAGCATGCGATGAAATACAGAGACTTTTGGTTCTTTTACTCAAAGGGAAAAAATAAATAATTATAAGTAATTGACCTCGTCTTTTCGTAGATTATTTAAAGATTCCAGACGAGATACTAATAGGATCAATATCCAATTTTTATCTAAAAGGTAGTTTATTTAATTAAAGCAATTTTTCCCTGGTGGAAAAAAAAAGAATATTTAACGTTTATAGGAGTAGGTCATTGTCTCATATGCAGAGAAAGAATTTAGGTAATTATCATTATTTATGAGTGTTTGAAAAATATGCAGGATTGTGCCAGGTTCATAGGGATAAACTTTAAGAGAAGGTAGGGGACATCACACACACACATAACGATTCAATTTGCATAGGAACCCATAGTCGGAAACGTCTTCGTTTGGTGCTGAGTGACGTTGTTTACAAGAGCATTTAAGGAAATTGACCCGCATTACCGCTGTCATTTGAGCTTTCATCACCGGCAGAGGAGTATGGAACATTTCATAAACACAGAGTTAGTAGATATGCACCTGATTTACTCACTAGCAGAAAGAAATGCACGAGCAGCAGAGAGATTATATCGTGAAAGGTACTCACAGAGAGATGCGCCGGACCCTACAGGATATTTACTAATTTGTGTCTCAATTTGTCTGAATGGGGATCACTACGAGGTAATAGGCATGTGAGGGTGGACCACGAGTGATTCGAACTCTCAACAGGGTACTCGGATTCCTTCGAACGGTTTCCAACACACATTGTTCCATGCATGGAACAAAATGTGTTGTAAATAGGGGCCCGTTGGAATGCGTGTCTCATCCTCACTATACCAACTACCTCGTAATGATCCATAGTCACACAAATTGTAATGCAAATTAGCAATCATCCGGCGCGATCCGGTGCATCTTTCTCTGAGTAACTTTCACGATACAATCTCTATGCTGCTTGTGTATTTCTTTCTGCCAATCTGAAATTCAGGTGCATATTCGCCAGTTTGGTGTTCTTAAAATGTTCCATACTCCTCTGCGAGTGATGGCAGTTCAAATGACTGCAGTAATACGTGCCTGTTTCCTCCAATATTCTTGTGAGCAACGACACCTAGCACCAAATGAATACGTTTCCGACTAAGGATTGCTATGCAAATCTGAATCCTTCTGATGCCCTCTACCTCCCCTTAAAGTTTGTCCCAATGATCCTGAGATAGTGGCGCACACAAGGGGGGTCCTGGGGGTCCGGAACCCCCCCCAAAAGATCTTGATTTTTTTTCTGATTGATTATAATTCTAAGTACACAATACGTAAAATTTAATTAAGTATTTGTTATTAATGATTAATTTTATTAATTAATGCTAATTATTTATTCAATAAGTAGTTTTTTACTGTGTTTTGTTCCCGAAAATCGACAAAATCGAAAGGAGCATGATACAAAAATGGTGAACTTTCGACCCCGGACCCCCCCTTGAAAAATTCCTGTGTGCGCCACTGTCCTGAGACACCCTGTATCAGTGTGGTACAAAAGGAAAATTATCGATAATTGTGAAAGTAAACTTGAAACAAAACATGTTATTTATTTCGAGCCATAAAAACTAAAAATTAATATAAAACTGCTATTAAATAAGAAAATGAAAATGTATACCTCACTTTAAATAGTTTGATAATTGTGACTCGAATGTCTTATTAAAAATATATAAAAATCAATTTTACAAAACATATAAGATAACACAAGTAATATAAAAAAAAAATTTAAAGTCAATTCCTACTTATGTCAACAAAGAATTTTTTTGTTTTATTTACTTTTTATTAAACAGTTAGAATTAATATAAATATGTATATATATGAGAGAATCACAATTTCAAGTGACAAAATAGAAAACGATTTTCCTTGCAATTTACCGTTTTCCTTTCTATGTGGGGTGTTGGACTTTGTTTGTTTGTTTGTTATTGTTTATTCATTAATGAAATTTAATTATTCTAATAAAATAGTACAGTAAAAAAAGAACTCACAGTTTCAGAAATTAGGCCATTTCAATGGGACTAGAATTCCAACGCGCTATCCATTGTACTACAGAGGCACAACGAAAGATTTTCTTTTCTATACATGCTGTTGGATTATTATTTTTGTTTGTTACTGTTTATTCATTATTTAAGTTTAACAATGAGTTAGTACTTTTGAAAAACTGTATTAACATCAAGTATCATCCACTACAAGTTTAAAAAAATGTATTTGAACTTGAATGGTTAAATAGAAAACATTTTATTAACGAGTGAAAGATTGAACAAGATATATATATATATATATATACGAGGGCTGTTCAGAAAGTATCGAGACTGAATTTATTATGCAAAAACATACATACACAAACAGGTTTTGAGTCAATCTCCCTCGAAATATGCTCCATTGGCAGTAACACACTTGGCCCAACGATGTTTCCAGTCCTCGAATCATTTCTGGAACTCAGACTTTGGGATGGCCTGAAGCTGCTGTGCCGAATTCTGTTTTATGGTTTCAATGTCCTGAAACCGGTGTCCTTTTAAGGGGTTCTTGATCTTGGGAAAGAGAGGTTGCCAGTCGTTGGAATTGCGGATCCTCAGTGAGGAGACGTGGCACAAACTTTGCAGACACTCGGCGCATGTTCAAGTCCTTTCTCAAAATTTCATCACATGATCCTACGGAAATGTGACACTCCTGTGCAATTTCTCGGACTGTTAAACGAAGATCAGAGCGCACTACAGCCTTCACTTGTGCAATCTTGTCCTCATTGCAAGAGGTGGACGGGCGTCCAGAACGGGGCTCACTGTTCACTGATTGACGACCCTCCTTGAATGGCCGGAACCACTCGAAAACCCTAGCACGACTCATCGCCTCATCTCCAAATGCTGTTTTCATCATCTCGTAGGTTTCAGTGCCCGTTTTACCGAGTTTAAAGCAAAACTTGATACAGATTAGCTGATCCGTGTTTTCACACGTTTTCTTTTTTCAACGAACGCACGTAAACACTCCACGTGAAAGAAGTCAGTGTGACTGAACGGCGCGCTGTACAGACCTGCCGATTTTTGTGAGACAAGGTGAAATATGAGCACGCATGATGCGCACAGTCTGTCCGCTACGAGTTTTCTGGAATAAATTCAGTATCGATACTTTCTGAACAGCCTTCGTATATACAGTATATAGGTAAAGAGTGAACTAGTAGTAGGAATTATAAATTTAAAAAAATACGAAAAAAAAATATAGTTTTTAAACATATACTTAGAAGAAATAAAAATTACAAATATATTTTTTCTTTTATTAATTATAATTTGTTTTTCCACATCTGGTTAAAAAAATAAAAAATACTTATTTAAATATTTTACGTTCATGATTTGTTTATTTACATTTATTCCAAAATGAAATTATTATTTTTTTGTTATCATACATTTTCATATTATTTGATATCTTCTTTAAATTTTTATGGCCCTATATTGGTTTGAAAAATAAACTGCTACGCATATTTTCCATTCAAATTTAGAAATGGAAAGTTTCTTTTCTTTTTTTTTACGGAATATATAGAAGTAATGAAGTTTTTTAGTTCTTAAAATAGCTACATCCATATACACTCATGGACAAAAAAATTAGCACCCCAAGAAATAATTACGGGATCGTAACGAAACTTGGCATGAAGGTACATGTCAGTGAGATATGCAAATTATTAGAAATGCAGCGTGATTACGCATTGCGTATAGCCGATACAGGGTGTTTAACGTCGTTCTCTGTGGAGTATAAAACAGGTAACCAAAGCTTGTTTGAGTGTGCTGAATCGTTTACAAAGGAAGAGCTGAGGTAGACATGTCATTACGCCGTTTTCGAAGGCAATATGAGAAGCTGTCGCAGTTTGAGAAGGGGTAAATCATCGGCTTGATGGAAGCTGGGTGGTCAGCTAGGCAAGTAGCTCGTCAATTAGGCCATTCTGATTGTGTTGTGAGGAGGTGTTGGGACCAGTGGATCCGAAAGATGTCATTTACACGAAAACCAAGCTCAGGACGCCCTCGACAGACCAGTCGTCAAGAAGACCGCCACATCGTAAGAAATGTACGCGTACAGCCAACTGCTTCATCGGCCGCGATCCAGGCACAGGTAGTACCTTCACTAGGGGCCCCTGTGTCTTCTCGAACCATACGAATGCGCCTGGCTGAAGGACATATGAGATCGCGGTTCCCATTAAAAGGGCTGTCCTTGACGCCCACTCATCGACTCTTCCGTTTGGAGTGGTGCCGCGCACGGAGAAACTGGACTGCAGCGGAATGGAACCAGGTCGTGTTTAGCGACGAATCCAGATTCAATCTCAGCAGTGATAACAATCGTGTTCGTGTGTGGAGACCCAGTGGTGAACACCTCAATCCTGCCTTTGCTTTATAGCGACACATAGCTCCCACAGCTGGTGTGATGGTATGGGGTGATATTGCCTACAATACACGGTCACCCCTAGTATTGATCCGTGGCACCATGACAGCCCAGTGGTATGTCCATGACATCCTGCAACCACATGTGTTGTCACTCATGCAAAGGCTCCCAGGAGCCATTTTTCAACGAAACAATGCTCGACCTCACACGAAAAGGGTGTCACAAGACTGTCTCCTCACTGTTACTATCCTTCCTTGACCTGCCCGATCCCCAGATTTGTCTCCAATCGAGCATATCCGGAATCATTTGGGATGGCGAGTTGGGCATCTCACGAGTTTGATTGAACTAGAGGCAAGTTTACGGCAAATATGGAACGAAATGTCTAAAGACATCATACAGAACTTGTATGCCTCAATGCCCGATCGTATCGCATCGTGCATTCACGCTAGAGGGGGTTCAACAGGGTATTAAATCCTCTCTTTTTTGCCTTTTCCTCTGAAATCAGTGCACCTTTTTTTCTTTGATTTTCTAATCATTTACTTATATCAAAGTATTTATTACGTATGTAAAATTTCGTTTTATTTTGATTGACTCCTTCTTGGCGCTCTAATTTTTTTGTTTATGAGTGTATATCCAGATTATTTTCTCATTGTAATTAGTTTCTCATTGTGAAAGTTGCGATTTCTTTAATTAAGGATTAATAATAATAATAAAATAAATAATAATAATCACAAATCACAATTTGGTGGGAAAATTGTCGGATCTTTGATTTTTTTTTCCTTTATTTGAATTTCTGTGAACATTCAGAGTTTCTAGTCAAGATTATATATTATAGTTTAATAAATATATAGGGTGTACCAAAAGTCTTGCCCTGATTATAAATATTCATTGAACAATTATAATTAGGCGCATGTTTGTTGGATATATTTCATGTACTGTTATGAATTTTTTTTAACAATACCATTTACCTTAGTAGCTCGTCGAATACTAGGCGGAATTCCAGTTCCCTCCAAGTGTCCTTTAACGTGGCTTCTGTTACTGTGCCTGTTTCTTTAAACATTTAAAAACATCACTTAATTGATTTTGCATCAGGTGGGTTGCGTACATAACGGTGTCGAAATTTACCCTGAACGTTAAGGGACGAATTCGTTTCGCGAAACCAAAGCACACATTGAGCTTTCTCTTGAATTGATGCAATTTCGATAGAAAATGATGTCTTTTTAACAAATGTTCCCCTGAGTCATTCTTGAAGGGCGCTCCTGTCCTCTATCGCACAAAAAAAAATATTGAAACTGATCTATTTAGTGATACAAAAGTTACATTGTTATATTAAACGGTTACTTTGTAATGAATTTTTATAATCAGAGCAAAACTTTATGTTCCCCTTGTATACCAAACACCACCGTGAATAAAACATTTCTCCTGGTTCCCCACCATGTTATCTTTGCTTAATTCCAAACCTGACTTTTACAATTACTTTTTCAATTCAAATTACACCAAAAGTGAATCGTTGTAATATTTTTTATTATGTGGAATATAGGGCAACTCCCTATATTCCAGACCCAAATGATATCCTGCAATGTGATTATTATATTCATTTAGTTTTTCAATGAAATCGAATTTAATCAAAAGAAAACAAGAACAAAAAAAATTCGGTTGTATAAAAGTCTTTTAAGATCAGTATTAACTGATACATGTGAAACTTGGTCCATGTCTCGAACATATCAGAACATGATTAAGTATCTACGGAGGGAAGATTTTAAGATTTATTTTTGGTGGAATTCAGAAAAATGGAACGTGTCGAAGGAGATTAAATTTCGAGCTCTCTCTATCAGTCACATAAAGAATATGACATTGTTAACTTCTTAAAAATACAACGAATTAAATGAACAGGTCACGTTGTCAGAATGGACGAAGACCGCACCACTAAAAAAAGTCTTCAATGCCCAGCCAATTGGCATACGAAGAAAAAGCAGGCCAAATCAACAAATCAAAGAAAGATGGATGGTCTAGTAAAAGAGCTCCTAGTTTTAAGAACTGAGAATTGGAGAACACTAGCAGAAAAAAGACTGGCCTTCGGAAAAGGCTTCTTGAGAAGGCCAAGGCCCACCTTGGGTTGTCGAGCCACTGAGGATGGAAGGAAGGAAGGAAATTTTTCAATATATACGAGCTGTGTCACACAAAAAACTGAGACTAAATGTGCAGCTGGTAAAGAGTGGAGTTGGCAGCAACTGTTTTGGTGACGTCATCCCACACACCTTCTCCATTCACGCAGCCAGTTTCGATTTAACCGATCACGCCAATTGGGAGAACTACGTCTTTGAGTGAATACTTGCAACCGCATTCTTTCGGAAAAATGTCTGATGTAAAAAACAAACAAAACGAATCAACATCAAGTTCCTTTTGAAGCTTAAGAAATCAACCACGGAAACATTTCAAATGTTAACATGGACCCAAAAGTTAAGTGCCAGTCAATGCAGTGGAAGTCTCCAGGATCCCCAGGATCAAAATTTGAAGTAATACCAACTGTCTTCCACATTAATGGAACTGTAATGATTGAGTGGGTTCTTAGTGATCAGACTGTTAAACAACACTACTATGTTGAAGTACTAAAAAGACTTCGTGAAAAAATTAGGAAAAAAAGACCACAGTTGTAGAGTGATGGCTGGCTGTTGTACCAAAACAATGTACCCGCTCACACGACCCTATCTGTCAAGTTCTTTCTGACCAGTAAAAGCATTACTAAAATGTGGCCTCCTCCTTTTTCACCTGATTTGGCTCCATGCGACTTTTTCTATTTCCTACAGTTAAATCTTGCTTCAAGGGTACCCATTTTACCTCAGTTGAAGAGGTTCAGGCAAAAACGGAGAATCTCCTGAAAGGGTTTCCAAAAACCTTGTTCCAGAACTATTAACAGCAATGGCAGCATCGAATGCAGAAGTGTGTATATGCTGAAGGGAACTATTTTGAAGGTGATAATGTCACGGAGAGCTGGTTCTATAAGTAGAATCATTAATTGGAACAGTCTGTTTTTTTTTGTCACATCTTGTACTTACAAATCTGGAGTAATGTAAATCAAATAGGATCCTATATTGTTAGAAAACATTTTTGACGGGATAATCTTCGACACATAGATTTCGTACTTCCTTATAGTTTTCTCAATATGTCTGCTACATATTTGGCTGCTATCAATGACAAACTCACACCCAAAGTGAGAAAAAGAAAGAAAAACTTTAATATATTTAAAATAGTTCAATAGCGATAGATAAGATTTTTCCACAGGCATAGATTTTAATTAATTTCCTATCTAAAAATGTCAGTATCTCAATACTAGAGTAATACTTAACTATTTTTTATAAATATATAAGAAAAATAAATGCAAGAGAGATCTAATTAAATTGATTAGAAAATAAATAATTTTATCTTATGTGAATTTACAAAAGCCATATTTAGATCTGTGGTTTTAGAGGAAATTGATACTTGAGTGAAATAGAAGAAAATGTATTGGTTGGTTACAGTTGTGTGTATATTGTCTCAAAGACTCTATTTGCTAAACTGCTCCACAACAACATTTAATATAATAGTAATCTAAATATATTATGTAAAGAATTTTTTCCTTCGATCATAAAACTGTGCTGTTTGCATAAAGGGAAAAAGAAAAATAAGTGTTATTTGACAAGGAGATGGCTCAAAAATATGAAAAGTTCCCCCGACCCCCGAGCATTTACCAAACTGCATAGCCGGAAGGGAAAGGGAAGAATGATAAAAAAAAATCTCGGGTTGATCGGATCGCGGTCAAACATTCCATGCATACTTAAAAAAAGTAATCCCTTGACGAGAAAACAAAAGAATAACTGATAGCGAAAAAAAAATTGAAACACACATTATTCCGCACTCGCTTAAAAATGCGATATTATTACATGAAAAGAAATTGCAATGGGCTAAATTTCGGATGGTCACATGATAAATGGAATCACATGTTTTCCATTAAAATTAAAACTGAGATCAATGGGTAAAGTTGTTCAAGTATTAAGACTCTTCAAAAAGTTTTTCAAGAAAAAGAATAAAAATTATTTTAAGCGGATATTTTTAAATCAAGAGCATTTTGCTTACCTACGTGTATTATTCTTAATAACTACATGTTTTTTAAAAAAGTTTCTGCAAAAAGTAAAAATTGGCAACACAGAAGCGTATGAACTGGTTGGCTGGGAACACATGAGTACATTTATCACGTGACTATGACATCTCATGAATTTAGTTTTTTCGATAACTTGAAATGTGTGTGTGTCTTGTTAAATATGTAATTGATAACAATGTACTAATTTTCTCATGTTTTCTTTCTTTCAGGAATTCCATGTTGCCTATGTCTTTATTAAGATGGGAAATTCTCCAAGACCCGGGGTCTGGATCCTCGAGCGATCTACTGACTACGGAGAAACTTATCAACCATGGCAGTATTTCGCGGACACGAAAGCTGATTGTTTGATTAATTTCGGACAGGAATCTCTGACTCCTCTTGTGGCTGATGATTCTGTCGTTTGCGAAACCAAGTTCTCGAAAGTTGTGCCCCTGGAAGGTGGAGAGGTGCGTTCTACTTCAAATAATCCATTTGTTGTAAAATTCCTAAATTCTGATGTTAAAAATGTTACCAACTGAATATTCACTTCGATTGCTTTGCGATTAACGTAGCATTTAGATTCTCTCTCTGTTGGTGTATCTGCGTATTTTGTTGTTTTAGTCGTGCATCAAGCAACATAGAAAGGTAACAAGATGTACTTAAATTTATTTCTAAGTGCATATTTCAATGATTTCACAATATTTGATTTGCTTTTTTGGAGTGGTCAAGTAAAAAGATTGTAAATTTACATCCAATAAACTAGTTCTTATTCTCAGATCTGTTTGTATACACCCAACTCTTTTTTTACACGGTAAATACGTTCCTAAGAAAGTCGTGCAAAAAATTACATGCGACAAATAGTAAGTGTGGGGATATGTTTCACAACTTTAAAAAATCATGTAAGACGAAATATCTCTTAAATCTTGCAAAAAAAGTAATAATAAAATCCATGTTACATATTTATAAAACAAAAACAATTCGTTTTTATTACGAGACAAAATAATTAAAATTATTGTACAGTAAAAATTTAGTCTATAAATACATACAACATACAAAAATTCAAATTGAAAATAGAAATAAAACTACTATAAATTATTCATCGCTACTTGGTAATAAGCGCGTGAAGTTTATTACGAACAGGATCAAAAATTCCATCCTCAGTAGATGTGTCAGATAGTCTACCACCACAACTGTCGGCTTTGATTCAAATAAAGAATTTAACGCATTAACGTTCTTAATCTTTTTTTTTTTTTTGTTATTAAATATGTTGTTAGTAGCTGTTTTTGGTTTCTCAAGTTGCTTATACTGTAGAATGTCGTTTATTCGAACGTTTATTATCCGGAGCGTCACATATCCGGACCATTTTTTTGTGTCAATTACATGTACTGTATATGAATACGTTTACGAACAGTGCAATATTCAACAGTTGTTTCGCGTGAGGCCAAAAAGTGATAGGAAAACCCAAGGTCAGGGAATTTCAGATTTAGTAGGCGAAAAAAACCTTCAATGACGACCTTAGAGAGGAGGTTACCGACTTTGTCCAATCAATCCCAGGATTTCAAGAATACGATGAATGAGATGTAGAAACCTGGATGGCATGCGATGCAGAAGACTGAGGATTTCAAATGGTAAATGATGACGATCCCGGGATTTAAGAATGCGATGAATAAGATGTAGAAACCTGGATGGCAAGCGCTGCAGAAGACTGAGGATTTCAAATGGTAAATGATGACGATCCCGGGATTTAAGAATGCGATGAATGAGATGTAGAAACCTGGATGGCATGCGCTGCAGAAGACTGAGGATTTCAAATGGTAAATGATGACGATCCCGGGATTTAAGAATGCGATGAATAAGATGTAGAAACCTGGATGGCATGCGCTGCAGAAGACTGAGGATTTCAAATGGTAAATGATGACGATCCCGGGATTTAAGAATGCGATGAATAAGATGTAGAAACCTGGATGGCATGCGATGCAGAAGACTGATGATTTCAAATGGTAAATGATGACGATCCCGGATTTCAAGAATGCGATGAATAAGATGTAGAAACCTGGATGGCATGCGCTGCAGAAGACTGAGGATTTCAAATGGTAAATGATGACGATCCCGGGATTTAAGAATGCGATGAATAAGATGTAGAAAGACCAAATGGTAAATGATGACGATCCCGGGATTTAAGAATGCGATGAATAAGAAGAAACCTGATGATTTCAAATGGTAAATGATGACGATCCCAGGATTTCAAGAATGCGATGAATAAGATGTAGAAACATGGATGGCATGCGCTGCAGAAGACTGATGATTTCAAATGGTAAATGATGACGATCCCAGGATTTCAAGAATGCGATGAATAAGATGTAGAAACCTGGATGGCATGCGATGCAGAAGACTGAGGATTTCAAATGGTAAATGATGACGATCTCGGGATTTAAGAATGCGATGAATAAGATGTAGAAACCTGGATGGCATGCGATGCAGAAGACTGATGATTTCAAATGGTAAATGATGACGATCCCGGGATTTAAGAATGCGATGAATAAGATGTAGAAACCTGGATGGCATGCGATGCAGAAGACTGATGATTTCAAATGGTAAATGATGACGATCCCAGGATTTCAAGAATGCTATGAATAAGATGTAGAAACCTGGATGGCATGCGATGCAGAAGACTGAGGATTTAAAATGGTAAATGATGACCATCCCGGGATTTAAGAATGTGATGAATGAGATGTAGAAACCTGGATGGCATGCGCTGCAGAAGACTGAGGATTTCAAATGGTAAATGATGACGATCCCGGGATTTAAGAATGCGATGAATAAGATGTAGAAACCTGGATGGCATGCGCTGCAGAAGACTGAGGATTTCAAATGGTAAATGATGACGATCTCGGGATTTAAGAATGCGATGAATAAGATGTAGAAACCTGGATGGCATGCGATGCAGAAGACTGATGATTTCAAATGGTAAATGATGACGATCCCGGGATTTAAGAATGCGATGAATAATATGTAGAAACCTGGATGGCATGCGCTGCAGAAGACTGAGGATTTCAAATGGTAAATGATGACGAGATAGTGACTTCCGTGCAAGAAAAATCCGACCCTGTCGACGATGAAACGGATGACGGCGAGGACAACAACAATGACGAAAGTAGCAAGGATCCATCAAATATTGACGCGTTTTCTGCGTTCAATAGTCATATAGTGTCCGGTTTCATATACTGCATGGATCGCATTCGATTTTCGGTTATCCGAACAATCACGTATCCGAACGGTGTCCCGTCCCAATTGATTCGGATAAACGACGTTTTGCTGCATAATTCTTGATATCCTTCTACACAAAATATACGTTGAAATTTTAATGCATGCTCAATGTCAGGATCCAGAGTAAGAAAATGTTATTCTATACTTCTATCAAATTTCTGGCCCTCGCGAATTAAATCGGCTGTTAATAGCTGAATTTCACCTTCGTCCTTAACGACTTTTTCATTATCATACACTGCAATAAATTTGATCAAATAGCCCTCATCCAAAAGGCACGAATCCGCAAACGTTTTCGTGTTATTTCAAAAACGTGTAAAAAGAGAGTTGGGTGTACATATATACTGTAAATTCCAGCGTATAACACCTATTTTTAATACAAAAAATAAGCTCGCAATCTACAGATGCGCGTCATGCACTGAGTATAAAAATAATATCTTTAAAAGTAAAAGAGAGGAGCATAAAAAAATTAGACTTCTACATACATCGACATTCTTCTAATTTAAAAGGAATGACGTATCTTTTGAAAACTAAAAGAATTGTAGTTTTAGAAGTATAGTATTTTTTAGAAGTGCCTGGAATAATACCTCAAATGTATGACTTCAAAACATATGTTTAGGTTTCTCCGTAAAAAAGAGGAGCGTATTTTATGGTGAATATCATGGCATATGTGTGCTAGATTTTTTTGGTATTTATATTAACATAATGTATGTATATTAGCATACTGTGTGCATATGATATTTATATTGGATTGGCAACTAAGTTCCCACCGTTTTTTTTAAAAAATGTTTAATTTTAAATAAACAACTACCGAAAAATCCGGCGTATAACGTGAACCTACAGTTACTCCCAAAATTGAGGGTACACCTGCTTTTAAAATGGGAATCAATGTTTAGAATGAAAAAATTATATTAAATGAGGAAAATAATTAAAACCTTTAAGCATAGATGCGTTTATTAGATCATAATTCATTATTTTGAATGATAAAATAAAATATTTGATAGATTAAACATACATATAATAACTTATAAAGAAAATTAACAGAAATTAATAGCCACAAAATTGAGAGTACATCCATCTATTTTCCTGCATAAATCATGAATAATAAAGAGTTAATATTTAGTAGCATAACCTTTTGCTGATATGATAGCTTCCAATCGCCGAGGCATCGATTCCACAAGATGTCTAGTGGTCTCGGGAGCAATATTCAGCCATTCTTCTTGCAATACCGATTTCAATTGTTCCTTGCTTGTAATTTGATGTTTTTGCACAGCTCTTTCAAGGTGGGGCCATAGATTCTCGATAACATTTAAGTCGGGAAACTGTGGAGGTGTATTAAGTTGATTCCGACAATGGTAAAGCAGCCATTCTTTTACAACAAACGCAGTGTGCTTGGGGTCATTGTCTTGCTGGAATATGAAATTCGACCCCAGTCCCAATTTATCAGCACTTTTTTTCAAATTATTTTGCAGAATATTAAGAAAAGCCATCTTGTGCATGATTCCATCAATGAATACTAGCTTTCCCACCCCCAACACAGCCATACACCCCCCAAACCATCACCGACCCACCTCCGTGCTTCACAGTAGGAGTTGTGTGTTTTGGGTGGTATGAGGTATTTGGTTTACGCCACACCATTCGACGACCGTCACTGCCGAAGATGAACTTACTCTCATCCCTGAAAATGACTTCGTTCCAAAACTGTTGAGGCTTTAAAATGTGTTCTTTAGTGAATTTCAATCGCTTGACTCTATTCCTCTTACCAATTAAGGGCTTTTTTCGAGCTACTCTACCATTATAGCCAGCCTTTCTTAGGACTCTTCGTACCGTTTCTGCAGAAACCGATCGACCTAAGGTATTAAAGGTACTGGCTGCAATTTTAGGAGCACTAATTTTAGGATCAATCTTCACTTGATGTATAACTCTTCGCTCGGTTATAGAGTTCATAATTTTCTTTCTCGCTCTTCCTTCGTTATTTGCCAGTATACCAGTCTTTTTAAATTTTTGCAGGATTTTTTGGATACAGTTAAAACTTCGTCCAACTACTTTAGCAATATTCCGCTGGGATTTACCTTCATTTGACAGTTTATTAACAAGTTTTCTCTCTTCGATCGTCGTTTCCTTCCGATTCTCCATTTTAATCAAGACATCGAATCACAAACATAAATTTGTTATCAGATAGCCTTTGAAAACCTTCCTTTATCATAGATCTATTATCAAATTTCTATTTAAAAAATTACTAGTAGTTTTGCATAGTGATTAAAGAAGTGTACCCTCAATTTTGTGACATTAAAATGGTGTAGTTTTTCTTTCAAACCTTCATATTTTTGTTTCAATCAATTTCCACATCTTACGTTTAATGTTATTTGGAAGAGTAATGTATGCATTTTGAATGTACAAAAGTGCGTTAACATAGCGTATTAATTTCTACACCTGGTGATCCGATGGTGAATTCGGAATTAAGTGTACTCTCAATTTTGGGAGTCACTGTATATTTTCAAGCTACAATTTATAGTCTTTAGGTATATTCGTCGTATAACGCGCATGCCTATTTTTTATGAAAACAACCTAAAATGTACGTAAGTAATGCTTTTATGTTTTGAAGTCATTTATTCGAGGTATTATTCCACGCCTTAGAAAAAATAGTATACCTCTAGAACTACAGCCCTTTAAGTTCATAAAGAACGAACGCTTATTTCTGTTAAGTAAACAGTATTTCGATCTATGCAGAAGTTCTGATTTTTTTTCTATGTACATTTCTTTTTTAATCTTTAAAGCTCTCATTTCTACACCCAGCGTATAAAGCGCTCCCTTAAATTTCGCTCTTATTTTTTCGTATTCAAAGTGCACGTTATACGCCGGATTTTACGGTAATTAATTAATTCTTCCCCTTTTTTTTGCTTACAACTTCATCCTAACATTGAACAAGAAATCTTCAGGTACATATAGCGAACCTAGGAATTCCTTTAATAAAACTCTCAATTCTGCATCTGTATTGAATGAAACTTTACGCATAGTATTGGAAAGAGATCGAAAGTTGCTTGCGTGGATGAGTAGAGCGGTGGTGAACAGGTAAATCAGCGGAGATTGTGGCTTGTGGATTTTTGTTGTTGTGTTGTGTTGTGACTAATGCCACCTGCCTGACGGAGTCAGGTCAAGGTCTGCGAAATTCATCGCGGCTGAGGTCTAGAATTTACGCCTGTCGTTAGCCTTAGCCTTGAGCACCATGCAGGTGACAGTACGTTTTTGTTTTGTTCAGTTCCACCTCAATTTAGAGGGAGCAAACCCTGGGAGTTGTCTGGGGCTTCCCACCTCTCTTCCCCTTCCACCAACCACACGAGAGGAATTTCGGCTCGACGGCTATTTAGAGTACCCCGCAAAGGCACTATACATTTACAAACATCCATGTCTTCTCCGGGATTCGAACCAGGTCAGCGTCGCTAACCACTAAACCGGTTGGGCGACTTTGATTTTTGTTGTCACTTAAAGCATGCGGAAACCCATGGCCAACTTTTCTAAACCTTTCCTATCGAGTGAAAATGCTTCTTTACAGCAGTGTTGGAACATTCTATTTTATTTACCATCTCTCTTGTTGTTTAATGCACGTGCAAAAGGTAATTTAATAACTCTGTCGAACTTGATTGGACGGCCGGAACGGGCTGCACGTCTTTGAGGTCATAATTTTCATTTTTGAATTCGGCATACCAATCCTGAGTGGATCTTTCACAGCTAAACCTCCTTTTCTTGTACAGCATAACTTTCGTGAGCAACTCTTACGGCATTAGAACCTTGAATAAAAGCCAAAAGAATGTGACGAAAATGATCATTTTTTCTCAACTTGCCATTCCAGTTTAATGATCTGGAAATTAACACAAATCAACTCTAACAAAAAAGAATGTAAATTCCAATAAAAGTAAACGTCCTCTTTTTTTTTTTTTTTTTTGAGTAATTTAAAACATTATGCCAAAAACATTTAATGCCATGCAGAATGTTAAAAGAAAAACAACAAGTTGTGAAGTCCCCGCCGATGGGGACACCCGTTCTACACTATCCACGCGACCTGTGTCTATGAGGAGGAACGAAGAACTACTAAAGTCATTCATACTAAAATCTGTTTATTAAGATCTTAGCTTAAACACAATTCAACAACAAGAATAATCCAAGGAGTATGATCAAGAACGAGAAGACGCAACACGTATTACCAATCGATAGCGCAACTAACCGCTGAATCTAACTTTATAGATTAAATACTATCTCAATAATAAATACTTTATACTTAAAATTTAATTCATTAAGTTTACCGCTATATCCTAGATAAACAGCTACGGTTCTTATAACTTCTGTTCTGGCTTTAATCCGGCTATACTCCGTTGGGCTCGGACCCACTTTTGGTTAATCTGCACTGGCACTGTTAGGCTAATTTCCAGGATTAAGATTCCTCTTCTGGGCTATATCTCATATCACCTTACGACTACATTTCTACTTAACAAACATATCTAGCGACCCCACTTAGTGACTCCAATTAGCGACACCGCGAATGCTTAACTCCCCATATATATATATGATTCCTAATTTACATACACCCGTTCTTCCTCTTGAGTTGGTTGGAAAGAATTGCCATTCTGACCCCAAAGAAATACCAAGAGGACAGTTAATTGAAATCGCGATGAAAGCCCCTTCACAAAGTTTGGAACTTAGCTGATAAACTAATACATTAACGGATACATGGTAGAATCAAAATGTTCCCGGAATAAATCAATTACAAATTATTAAAAAAATAGAATAATAACTTAATCTTACTGACCTTCAAATTACTACCCTCCTGCATTCACATACTTGTTCCAGCGTTCGTATAACTGTTCCAAACACTCTTGGGGTCCTTTTTTTAGAGGTCAGTGGCTCCTTTGCATTTTGGACCATGTCAATCCACAAAACGATGTCCCTTCAATTTAATTTTGAGCTGTGGAAACATAAAAACCCTTTGATGCTGGAGTCGTTTCTGTATGCTTTCCACAACACCTCGAGTGTCTCAGGTGATTTCTCGAGCAAAACACAGAATTTTGTATATGCACACAGACGACTTCAAAGACGATATTGCAAAATCTTACGAATGAAAATTTTGCTTTAACAGAAATGCTCTGCAGCTAACGCCAACAGTACAGGAAATAAATTCCAGATGGCTGTGTACTTTTCCTATTATTGATTCCAACCTCCGAAACAGATATTTTCCCTCTAACGGACACCAGCTAAATGTAGGGAACCATTCCGGGATTTTTTTGACTCTAGTAGTATATCTTAAAAGATTTTCCAACAAACATTTCTTGATTCAAAGAGAACTTATGTGTAATGCTTGACAACGATTTACTATTAGTTGAATTAATCCATAAAGATCGAAATTTAATCCTAGATTAGACTTGGCAGTCCTGATCTATCCTGATTACTGACATTAAGCTACCAACCCATTTCAGCAACCAAAGTTTTGGAATCGAAATTGAATTGTTCAGGAGCTGTTTTAGAATTATAAAAAGGGTTGCAATTATCCTGGTCTCTTAAAAGCTTTTCAAATAAAATCAACTCTTCATGAAGAGACACAACCTTATAGCCTTCCACGCTTGGAACGAAAAAAAAAGGCCATCAAATTACACCAAATAATCTTTGGTTGGATCCAATCATCTGCTATTTCATATCCTGTTCGCTACTCCACGAAGTACTGAAAAACGAATTAGAGAAATAGCAATTGGGTGCCATTTTTCCATCGACAAGGGTAAGAGTTATAATGCGACCCTAACCAAATGAGGTTATAATTAATTCAAACTAATTGGGATGTGGGTGGCAGTCTAAACTTGCCTGATTTTTTATTACGACCATCTTATGTTAAAATATATAAACAATGGCTTCAAAGAGACAATGGGATAGTTCTCTATATTTTGTTTTGTGTTTCAGATTGTCGTCTCCCTACTGAACGACCGTCCAAATGCCGATAATTTCTCGTATTCTCCAGTCTTACAGGAATGGACAAAAGCTACAGACATCAGGTTGAGGTTCCTGCGCACAAAGACATTGCTTGGACATTTGATGTCTGTTGCCCGTCAAGATCCAACTGTTACAAGAAGAGTAAGTGATTTTGACGTAACAGCCTTTAATCTCCTAGATGAGGAGCTATATTGGTAAATGCAACCCATGTCAAAAGTATATCTTATCATAATTATTTGTGAGTAGAAACCAGGGAAACGTGGATTGATGCACGTTTCTATATGTTCCTATCGTGCTTGCGTGAATTTAAAGAAGCTGGCAGTTGCCGGCAGACTGCCGGTGAGTGAGGAAATGCAAGTGCCGTAAGAATTTTTTTTCAACAAAATCACAGAAAAGTTTGATTGACGCTATTGCATTAAATTTTGGGTAACGTTTGGCTCTTATCAGCAAATAAAAATACCTGAAGATCGCCAGATTTTAAACATTTTTTGATATGCTGCATTATATTTTCTTATTTATTTGCAGTTTTTTACTTTCAGCGTACAAAAGAAATAGCAGTATTTTGAAAATTTTTAGTACTCGTAAATATTTACTTTATTTTACAGTTTAAATTAAAAAGGAAATAAGTATAACCTGTAATTGCAATTTGCCTGTGACACCGTTGGTATTTTTCCTTTTAAATCGAATCAATTTAAGTAGAAATGATTTTTTATAGGATGCGATTTAAGGATTCCGTAATTAAGTTTGGTAATCTACAACGATTTATTAATTAATGCATAGACCCGAAATTATCTTAGCCGCGAATGTAAGCTATCAAGGAAGAGCATCAGAAAGGTTGAAAAAATTAAAATAATAACTGTTTAGCGACAGATTTTTAAGTTCATTAAAAAGGATACGCCAGGAGAAAGGTTATAATCAAGGAGAAGAAAATTTCAAAGATCCCTCGTTAAAAAGAATTTTATTGGCATTAAGTAAATTCATTAAAGATCTTGTGGCTCACTTTTTAAGGTGATACTAATTAATACAAAATAAATTTCAGTCTTTTCATTTTACTTTAGTTTCCTAACTTTTGATTATTATTTTTTAGTATTTCTACAGTATCAAAGATATCAACATTGGTGGCCGTTGCGTTTGCCATGGATTTGCTGAGAGCTGTGATTTGACTGATCCTCAAGATCCTTACAAACTTCTATGCAGATGTCAGCATAACACATGTGGTCCTCAGTGCGAGCAATGTTGTCCGGGATTTCAACAAAAAAAATGGCGGCATGCCATTATAGACAATCCTTTTGTTTGTGAACGTAAGTATTTGTTGCGTTTCTTTGAATTGCTTAAAAATCTTAATGTTATTTGCGGTTGAGGGGCCTTATATACCAGTCAACTTGTGCTGCACCTAACAAAAGGAGTAAACAGTTGAGAGCTAGTTTTAAAAAGAAACCGTCTGGGTCCCTTTCCACCAATGGTACTCTATACTGTGCCACTACCTCAATCTCTCAATAACCACGTTCTCCTTCCCACTAGTTGACTCAATTAAAAGTAGATTGGGGAAGCTACGCTCGTCACATGCAGTGATTTGTGTATTGAAAATGAACAAAGCTTTTTACTTACTTCATCACTTACCCTTTCCCGACGGAACTCCCTTTTTCAGTCAACTTTGCGGTCACGTGTGAAAGGAATTATCTACCCTATTCACACTAGAACTGTAGTAACAGGAAACGAGTTGACTGGCACAACATTGCCTCGAGTGTAACCAGCCACCCTTGGTTAGGAATTGATTTTGTGTCACTTTTACTGTATTTTTACGAACTTAAAGGACGAAAAATATCAATATTATTCTTAAAGGGAATCATGATTTATTTTTTTAAAAAAAATCTAAAGTTTCTTCTTAAATTGCTCTAACATTGTGCTCTGTATTTAAAATAAACCAATTGTTTTTATACAACAATTATTCCTTAACTATGTTTAACTTTTTTTGATGTTATATCATAATTTCATTTTGTTATACTTCTAACAATTCTTGTGTTACGGGAATTTATACTAAAATATGCAAAAATTACTCGACTATTCCCAGAAAGATTCTTAACTTTGTTCTTCGAAATAGAAAATTTCATTTTAAATTAGTATTTTAATATTGTTTCTACGATTATAAGTGAACCGGGAATTTTCAGAATCAGAATAACTGTTCGCCATGCATTTTTTATAGTCTTTAAATTCAGAACTATAATTTTTACTTCACCTGGATATTTTTCCAACTAATTGTTGCTAGAGTTATCATAATTTTGTCTTTTGCCAACAAAGGTAGTCTTTTCTCTCTATATATTAAAAAAATATTTTCATAATGCTATAATAAGTTTATTTACACATAGATATAGTTTGTAAATTGCATCTAAAAAGTTGAATTTAACACGAATGATTTGCCTAGGGGTCCTTTCCCCTTACCTTCCAACTCTTTCTCGAAAAATCCGCTTACGTCATAATTGTCATGTTATATATTTCTCCAGTAAGTTCCAATAGCATTCATAAGGTTGCCAACATGGTCACCAAATTGCCAGATGTGCTGAATGATCCCAATGATGGTGCCAACTTGAAATTTATTTTTTCCCCTGATTACAATACATAATACATGTAACTACATTATACATGTAAATTATAGTTTTACAATTTGAGCAATGAGTATGAAGAGCTGTATAATTTGTGCAATGAGAGTTGGTTCACCGTTAAGCGTACAGGGGGAGACCCCACTCCATTCCTTAGTCTCCTTTAAAAAAAATACTATTTTCAATACCTCAAAAACTTAATTTCGTAAAGTTTCAAGTTCTACGTAATTGAAACACTGTTTCTTTTACTGATCAAATATATATTTTTATCCATTTACAAGTTTTTAAACTGCTATGTTTTCTAAAGAACACGACATGAACTTACTCATCTTAATTGCATTATTGTACATTTTCTTTTCTTTCTCTAGCTTGTAACTGCTTCGGACATTCTGATGAATGTGAATATAGTGAGGAGATTGACAGAGAAAGAAGAAGCTTAGATATACACGGACATTACGAAGGTGGAGGAGTTTGTCAAAACTGCCGCCACAACACCATGGGTATCAACTGCAATCAGTGCAAGCCAACATTCTTTCGGCCCTATGGAAAACTCCTCAATGCTACTGATGTCTGTCAGCGTAAGTTTTTCGTTTTTCTTACAGATTCAAAAAAATATTCTTATTGGCATAATTATCTTATTAGCACAATAGATTTATGATGTTAGAAAATCAGAATATATTTTAGTTTGTATTGGTTAATCCATAATCTGCCAACTACGAAATATCTCGAAGTAAGCGTGTGTAACAAAACTGCCGGTGACGAGGTATTTTGTAGTGATCTTCAGAACATTCCCGCTGAAACCGTATTGAAGAACAACTCCGTTCCTGTAACCACGCCTTCTTGCCAAGTTCGATCCACCAATCAGGACACTCTCTCTCAGGCAGGCCCACCCACATCAGGCTACATCAACAAACTCGATATGGGATGGAGGAACGCTTCGCGTTCCATTTCCCAGTGACATCCAGCGTCGTTATTTTGTAGTGTGTGCTGCAACTTTAGATTGATTACAAATGGCCATTTGAGTTAGGAATTATTAGAAAGGTTGAATGAAATATTTATAAATTGTAAAAAAATATTAGTTATTAATTTTTATTATTAATATTATAACATAGATGCTTAGATTTTAACATAGCAATTATATATTTGTGAATGTGTTACTAAATTTAAAAAAAATTATATTGTTGCTATTGTATATAACAAAAATAACAAGTGTGTGTGTAATATAAAAAAAATTTCTTAAGTCAATTCCTACTTAGATCAACAAAGAAAAATTTTATTTTAGCTACTTCTTATTAAATAGTTACAATTAATATAAATATGTACATACGTATGATAGAATCACAACATTAAGTGGTAATTAATTTTTATTAATTATCATTAAAATATCGTATTGTCATCCAAAACAATCGTGTATATAAAATTTCAGTTCAACTGAATGCTTTAAAATGTGAGAAAAAAAAATCTTTTAAAGTTTTGACTCAAGTCGCTAAAAATGAAACCAACGAGGCTGTATCTGTAATTCTTTAAATAATTAGTTTCAGTCAATTAATTTTTATTAATTATAATTAAATTATCATATTTTACCCAAAACAATAGTGTATAGAAAACTTCAACTCAAACGAGTGCTTTAAAATGTATTTTATTAACGATTGAAAATTCCACCAAGATAAATAAATAAATATATAGAGAGGGAGCGTGAGCTAATAGTAGGAAATGAAGAAAATAACTAGTCTCCTTGCATTTTGTTTTTTTGCTTTGTACACATCTGACACGGCTTTGTGGGCATTCTTTTTTCGGAGGAGAAAGATTTTTTAAGTAATAAAAATCAGTTGTTATTTGTATTATAGTTGATCCTTTCTCCTGCATAGCTGTAGTCGCTATCAACTAAATACATAGTAACTGATTCCCTAAGTTGCAGCATCCTCGTCTTTTTATTCCCTCGATTTTTTGGTTATGGAACATATATGTATTCTGAACTAAAATTTCGAAGTAATGTATTACAATTTTCTTGTATCAACAGAGGGTTTTTCTGAGGAATGAGTAGTAGAACAGGCGTTGATCAGAGTGATCAACACGTGTCATTCCCAAAGTATAATCTCTGGTTATATCTGGTGTAGTCGAAAATTTTCCACTTTTTGTTCTTCACTTAAACTATTTTGCCTTTATGCATGTTGGATATAGTTGGCACATCCCACTTGTCTTTGTACCATTTGTTGACCATAATGGATCCTGGTCTCAGCTCTTCAGAGACTCCTCGATTCAGTTTCTTTTGGATATTTTTTTCAGTAAAAACCACTACACATTTGTATTATTGACTGTCGTCAGATGAAATTAGGTGCGAGCTTGTAAAATCACACAAAAAGGAAAGAAGAACTCTTTCTCTATAAAGATCTTTATTAAAAAAAAAGCACTTTGAAACTAGTAAATGCCACTCAGCACAGGAAACATATGCATTGACATCAGCTACAAGTTATCATCTCGTATATAATTTTTTTCCCTGCAAAAATTACTATTAATTCCATTAAAATATTATGTAGGTAACTTAATATTATCATGTTTTGTAAAGTTTAATGTTTTCTTTAAAATAAAACCTTGGCCCCCAGGGTACGTTGGTCTAAGTTTGTCTGGCAGCGAATGGGTTAAAATGAAATTATTTAGCTCAAATTATTCTAATTTGAAAATTGTATTTTTTGATGAATTAATAAGTGTCTAATAAAATGTAAACATTCTTTAAATGTCTATAACACTAACAACTACTATAATAAAGAAAAGTTACATAATCCAAAATGCAGTAGAACGTCGTTTATCCGAACGTTTATTATCCGGAGCGTCAAATATCCGGACCAGTTGTGCTTTTTTTTTTGTCAACTACATGTACTGTACATAAATACGTTTTCGAACAGTGCAATGCTGAACAGTTGTTCCGCGTGAGGCCAAAAATGACGGGAAAACTTAAAGGTAAGGGATAATTGGGGAATTTCAGTTGTGATTCGAAACGGAAGCGCAACGTCTTGAACATAGAGTAAAAACTTGAAGGAAGGAAGAAAGTGGAGCGTCTCTAGCACAGTTTTATAATGTTGGAAAGTCAACAATATCTTATATAAAAAAAGCCTTTTGAAACCATTTTAAATTTTGCGTCCAAACTTGACTCAGAAGATGGTTCGAAGAAAAGGAAAACCACGAGGGAAGCAAACGATTTTGTTCTGGATCTTGCACTCTACTTGTGGTTTTCACAAAGAATGATCAAAGGGGATGCCTATATCGGTCCCTCTGTTGTGCGAAAAAGCTCTGGAACTTAACGAGAAATTAGGCGGTTCGGCTGATTTCAAAGGTCAAAACGAAGGTGTACAATGGTACAGCAAAAAATAAGTGATTATTTTCCACAATAAAGGTAATATTACGACATTTTGCATTTTCTTCAAGCACGTTTCCCGCATGTGATGATTTTCAATATTCGTATAGTATCCGGTTCCATATACTGCATGGGTCGCATTTGGTTCTCGGCAATAGCGTGCACAGGAATCCGGGGTCAAAAGTTCCCCATTCTTGTATCATATTCCTTTTGATT
This sequence comes from Trichonephila clavipes, assembly GCA_019973935.1. Taxonomy (NCBI): domain Eukaryota; kingdom Metazoa; phylum Arthropoda; class Arachnida; order Araneae; family Nephilidae; genus Trichonephila; species Trichonephila clavipes. The sequence goes on along the minus strand of BMAU01001363.1, from coordinate 1,632,070 downwards.
TTGTCGATTTTCGGGAACAAAACACAGTAAAAAACTAATTATTGAATAAATAATTAGCATTAATTAATAAAATTAATCTTTAATAACAATACAGTGGGTGATAGGTTAACGAACAGATCGGTTAACGAACAGATCGGTTAACGAACAGATCGGTTAACGAACAAATCGGTTAACGAACACTTTCACGAAAGATTTTCGTGTTCGGATAACGAACACTTTCAAGAAAGATTTTTTGTGTTTGGACAACGAACACATATTCGGAGGTGATTAGGGATACACCCCTGAAATTATGGATGAAATTTTGACAATTGCTAGAGATCTGGAATTGGAGGTGAACGAGGATGACATAGAAGAGCTCATAATGGGACATGAAGATGAACTGACGGCAAAAGAACTCCAAGAAATTTTGTATGAAGAACACCAAGAAACACAGCGAAATGTGTCTCCTTCTGAACAAGAGGAAGACGAAAGAGGACCAATGTCGACACCTGCCATTAAAGATATTTTGAAAAAGTGAGAGGATGTCAGAGAAATTGCCTTAGAATGGCACCCAAACCAAGCTGATGTTAGTAGGTTTGGGGACCTGTACAACAATAATACTATTAATTACTTCCGGAAAATCCTGAAAAAGATAGAAAAGCATTCGACATTGGACATGTTCTACAACTCCCCATAAGCAAAAAGTGAAAAGGACTGATTAATATGCAAGACTATATGTATGTATTATTTTTTTTAAAACTTACTAAGAAATTACACATTTTTTAAACTTTAATTTTTAGGGTCTCCAGAGCGAATTAATGGATTTCACATAGCAGTCTATGGTGAATCGATGATCGGTTAACGAACAATTCGGATAGCGAACATAGTCTTGGAACGGATTATGTTCGTTAACCAATCACCCATTGTACTATATACTTAGAATAATAATCAATCGGAAAAAATATCAAGTGCTTTGGGGGTGGTCCGGACCCCCCACCCCCTTGTGTGCGCCACTGGTTTTCGGTTAACCGAACAATCGTGTATCCGAACGGTGTCCGGTCCCAATTGATTCGGATTAACGACGTTCTACTGTCATGGGATCGAATGTAGGAACCAGTCATTTAAAAAAAGTGTTGAAATTGTCAGCCATTATGGCCCAGCTGATAACGCTGATGGATGGAATAAAAAAAAGCGTTCCTGACCATTTCAATTACTGTTTAGGTACTACTCATAAAATTCATTTTTTCGGGTCGTTATGATCTTCACTTAGAGAGTAGACTAGGGGTGCGTCAAACTCGCGGCCCACAACGAACATTTTTGAGGCCTGACCAATATATTGGCACACAATAATTTATAGTAAAATAAAACATTTATGTTCCGAAATAAGAAATATAGTTGCAGAGAAGATAGGTCAAGTGTGTCACAGGATGAAAACATTGAATTTTTCTTGTTCTTTTATATATGTTTATTCTACTGTATTGTTCGAAATAACCACGTTTCTGTCTATATTTATTTATTTATTTTCCAGTTTACATAAAGTGAAATCTTGTTTTTTTTGTTTTTTTTTTGCCCAAGTTAGCCTTTGAGTTAGATACCCTTGACTAAAAAATATTGGGAATGCTTTAAAAGGCGATAGATGATCGATTTTGGAACTCACGAGCTGCTTTCCGAACAGGTTTTCTCGGCGAATTTTGAAACTTTTCAGTGACTTTGTCACGGGGCTTTACGAGAATTTCTACTAATCCTCTTGGGGAATCTTTGGGCCAGCAATCGAGTTATTTCACAGCCATCCTTCTCAAGAAGAAACCATGATATGCAGATTAGCTAGTATAGCTAAGTTTTTACAGATATAGATATATATACCTAATATATTTTAGTATATGCGCCTGCGCGCGATATATATATATATATATATATATATATATATATATATATATATATATATATATATATATATAGTAGATGTTTAATAATCGAAAATTAGAAGGAAAAAGGAGCTGAGTCGTTTAAAGCTGTGCTGTTACGGTAAGGATCAGAATTTCGCCGCGTGACTAAAGGTCGGACTTTGACTATTAGAATAAATTAAGGAAGTTAGGATTTTTAAGATAATGTTGAGTAAAGTTAAGATATTCAAATGTCGTGCGCTTATTCACATAGGGTTTGAGCTCTTGTTATATCACTCTAGAATTTCCCTTTATAATTTGCTTGTCTTGCAATATTATCTTTGGTCATAATAAATTGGATGGATCATGGTTAGTTCGGGTCATCAATATTTACCTTCCACTGATTTAGGTCTATTAGTTGAGGAGGAATCTTCCCCTGGGGGAGGCCATTACAATTTGTATCTTTCTCTTGTAGGGTTAGTGAATGATTGCGGTGTTCAAATATTTTTTTTTTACTTTCTTAAAAGTTTTTTCTTCCTCAAACTTATCTCGCAATCCAATAATTGTGAATCTGATTGGTGTACTTTCACCCACTGAAGTGTGAGGATTCACCAAAGGATGAGACATTTTTTTGAAAAATATATACTTCGTTATGACTTTCTAATCACTATCTAAATTCGACTCAAGGTACGGGTAGCAAGTCAGTTTTAATACTAATTTAAATATCTAGAATGTTAATGCTATATTTATCATTAATAGCCGATAGTCAACATTAATAGAATTCCTTGGACAACCCGTCTAATTGCTTAATCTTGAAACAGCAATGATTCCACAATATTAACTTATCTATCTAATGTCTCATTCTTAGCATGACAACAATCGCCATCACCAACTTCCCTTTTCACTTGATTTTAAATACTAACCGTCATTAAGATAAATCACGGTTCCTTTACAGGAAGAGGTTATATTATCATCAAACGCCAAGACAAAAGTATTCCCCCTAAAGGATTAGTCACTATCATGAATAAAACTCATTACACATCTCACTGAGACTTCTTTCTAAACTGTCTTTGTATTTCCTTTTCAGTAGCACTTAAGATTGAATTTTCTTTTCCTAAGTTTAGTTTGACACCAGCCATTATTTCAAGCCGTCACTCCCCCTAAAAAGCCCGAAATGTGTGGCCATTATAAATATTTAAAGAGTGAATAGATTTTATTGGGACACCCTGCGTATGTATTTCGCGAACTCTTAGTGCAGCAATTATGGTAAAAAAATAAATCTGAGAATCCTTTCATCATAAATCTTAATAACCACTCATATTGTAAAATATTTTTAACCTATTGAAATACAAATATTTATCCCTTTTCGTTTTAGCCTGTAACTGCGACCTTAGCTTTTCAACTGGAAACTGTGCTGACGGCAACGGACTGTGTGAATGTAGACCTGAATTTCTACCACCAAGATGCGATCAATGTAATATAGGCTATTACGGATATCCATATTGTAAACCCTGCGACTGCAATGCCAATGGTACCCTCGGAAACGTCTGTGAAGTTGGTGGAGGCCAGTGTCCATGTAAACCGAATTACGGTGGTCTTAACTGCGATAGGTGCCAAGAAGGATTTTATGGCTTTCCAAACTGCTTACGTAAGTTTTCAATTGTTAAAAATTCTGCATTTTATTATTATTGTTGTTGTTGTTGAGAGCGAATACTCGCTAATGCTCAGTTGCTATGTCCTGTCTGTATGGTGAACCTTTTCAGTTGAAAACTTAGATCTTTTCTCTTTCTTCTTGTAGCCTGCAATTGTAATCCCTCAACATCAGTGAAATCTACTTGTGAATCGGACAGAGGACAGTGCCATTGTTTGGCCAATTACGGAGGACGTCAATGTGATATGTGTCATGCTGGCTACTACAACTACCCTCGATGCGATTGTATGTTACTATTTTATGTTCATTAACACTGCTAACATATTCTAAAATGGTCATTGATGAATAGTTCTGATTTTAAAAGAGATATTCTTCTCTGAAAACTTTTAGACAAAACGCGGAATATGCTAATTCTCTCAGAAATAACAACCAAGAGCTCTTTCATTGTAAACCTGTTCTCAGTAAACTTGTGCCGCATATAACAGATAATGCAGGCTGGCCGGAGCTAATATTAAACCGAAATCACTTGGCTCTTTTCACGCCTTGTCAAATGGCACTCCCCCAAGTACTCGAAAGCCACGTTTTCCTCTCCATTAGATAACTAAAAGGATATTGTGTAAGCTACGCCCTTCACACGTGGCTACTTGTGTATTAAAAATTGAGAAAGTTTTTATTGCTTCTTCGGAATGAATCATTGCATTGATGAGTGCAGCAGCCCTATGACACCCCCTTCCCCCCTACGATATTCACATTTCAGTCAACTTTGTGTCCGGGTGTAAAAGGAATTGTCTCCCCTCTTCAAAATTTAAAATATCTTAAAAGAGTTTTCAGAAAATATAACAAAACATGTACATTTTATGAACATGAAGATATAATTTCCCACTTATCTCTCTCTGTTCCCCTTCCCTATTTTTTACAATATTATTTTTAGCTGTTTTACGAATATACTTAGTTCACTACCATTAAATTGACGTCTACCCTATCATTATCAGTGTTAAAACCATGTCCCAATTATTATCAGTGACAGTGAGTGCATAACTAAATCGTACCATCTCTGACACATAACCTAAATTCTCCAGCTGCTGATGAGCTGGCTGGTAAGGGTTGGGGTCTCCCTGACCCCAGTTCTTCTGTCTAGAGCCATTCTGAAATTCATTCCCTTCACAGAGTTAAAATGAATGTGATTTGGCGAAAACCTCCTGCTCACCACTGGTATGCAGCTAAGAGATTCCTGGCCTATCTCTACAGTGTAGAAGGTTCAGGGCTCTTCAGACGGCCTTGGCGTGCTTTAGAAGTGGTCACCTGCGTGGTAGGACCTTTGTGCAGGGGGTAAAATCTTTCTTTCCATGTCCCGCTCTCTACTATCTTTTCCACCTTATCTTCTGGACTGCTGGAGCATTTACCTGAGACAGTTGTTTGAAGATCAAGATCTAGTTTGTGACATTCTTATGCGGAAAGGTCAAATAGACTTGGTGTAGGCTTTCCTGCTCCAATGAGGTTAGAAACAACAACATAAACTAAATCAAGGATGACGAACCAGTGGCACGCCAGTGATCAAAATGGTTTGTATTTTATTTCAAAATTTCAAAGTTCACTATGAAGTACTACGAACAAACGCGAGTGATAGGGTGTGGGGTGGCGGGGAGCACACTCGTTTGTTCTTGTCTTGCCTTAGCTACGTCACAGACTACAACTGCTTATGATGTAAAGTTTGCCTACGCATAGCATAGTCGATTTCGTTGATACATTTGCATTTTAAAGTATATATGTGTCATATTTACAATTTAACTGATTTAACATGGCTAGTTCAGCAAGAAAAACAAAAAGTCTACGATAGCAAGTGTAGCAGAGAATTGCAAATTTGTTGGACAGAGAAACATGGCATTATTAGTAAAGGCGACAAAGCAGTGTGTGTTTTATGTTCTAGAATAGTGGTACGCATAACATCGTTTGAAAAATGGTATTTTGAAACAAACCACAAACCCTCTTGTCAAAAAAGTGAACCACAGCAAAAATAATTAATTGCCGAGAAACCGTTTGGCAGATGACTACAATTCAGCATATATTCTACAAAAAGTAACATATTACAATCCTAATATAAGTTGTCCTCCAATCTTCAACAACAGAAGTCCCACTAATGTTATTTTAATTTGAATTACACGTATAATTAAAAAATTTATAACTATACAGTGCAAAAGGTATTTTTTCGTTGTAAATAGAGTTTTGTGTTGTTAGTATTTAGTTTTTATTTTCCCACTAATCACAAGTCAAAATTATTTGACGGCACGTCTATAACTCGTTAAACACTTCTTTAGAAAAAATGGCACGTTGATCCATGAAGGTTCGCCACCCCTGACCTAAATCAATTAATATTTCCTATGTGACCTTTTTTTCCCGACTACCTATGAAAGTGATCTTAAATATAAAATATACAATATGTTCACTTTAACCTGTAACCATTTATATAAATTTTGGGAAATAAACGAGAAATAGATGGGAAAAGTAGAATTGGTAGAACAGTACAAAATTATGTAAGAATGAGACTCAAATAATTAGTAAACTTTTCAATGCTCTTATTTTTAAAGTTCAGAGTTATGTGATTCTGTATTCGATTTTAGCACATACATTTCATTTTACATGACTTGTTTTGTGTTTCCTTTCTATTCTCATTTAAAGATGTCCATTGTTATTAGACGTAGTCAGTGCTAAAATATATAAAAATTCATTTTTTTTTATCACGATCCTTGTTTTTGTATCTTTCAGCAGATCGTATTACTACTTTAAGAGGTAATGCGTAATGCTTTTGTATTCCAGTTTGCTCATGTGATCCGACGGGTTGTGTCGAGGAAATATGCGACAGCGTAAGTGGAAAGTGTCTGTGCAAACCAGGTTATGCGGGACCAAGCTGTGATCGGTGTGCTCCTGGTTATTCTGGGTATCCAGTTTGTGAAGGTCTGTATAATTTAATCGCTGTTGTTTGCTTAACGGTATACTCATTTAAGGCTGTCTATGTCTAGCCACTGTAGTTAGCGAGATGTCCGTGTTGTTTCTATTGAATAGTGGATTTGAGTCCTGATACCACCAGGGCCTGCTCTAGCAGTTTTGCCGCCCTTGTGCCACTTGTTTACTTGTCATTATTTCAAACGAATGGAATGTAAGAGAAGGAATCGTCCATTTAAGCATGCCAATTTCTTCGAAAAACAGTCTACTGATGGTGGGGACACAAGCATTTGTTTTATCTTATAGTTACTGCACTCAAGACCAAAATAAAACATCTGCTGTGACTCCCTATCTACCTAAACCTCTTATTACCCTTGTTCCCATTTGGATAGCTGACACCGAACGTCGTAAGGGTGAAGGGAATGTCCGTTGTGACCTCGATTCGGGATGGGGAGAAAGTTACTAATGAAAGATGTGTAAACATATTAAATTTCATGTTTTAACATATACTCCCACCTTGAACTTTTGAAGTTTCAACATAAAAACAAAACTGTCATTAAATATACAGAGTACAAAATAATAATAAGAAAAAAAGATACGTTAAATGAATTATCAAATTCACACTCAATAATATTTCAGAAAATATATCAAATATTTGTAACAAAAAAGAATGTATTTGTGAAATTCGATCCTAATGCCGCCCTTAAAATTTGCTACACCGGGCCAAAGGTCCGGTTTGTCTGGCCCTAGAGCCTCCCCTGGTACCACTAGATCCACCCTATAGATGTCAAAATGTCGAGGCTCTAAGTCAGTGATTTCCAAAGTAGTCTATATCGACTCCCAGGGGTCTGTGACGACCAGCAAGGAGTCCACGTCAGCGAAAAAATAATTTTGGGGTCCTTGAGAAGTAATTGGTGGGAGGGGGAGGGGTCTACGATAGTGGATCTCATTAAACCAGTTCGTGAATTTAATTTTAAAAGAAAATTTAAACCAGAAAGTTGAAACCACACACAGATTTACCTGTTTAACAGATTGTTTTACCAAATTTAATGAGATTAATTTGCAGTTACGACAGTACCGGTTTATCCATTGGGCACTTGGGTCGGCCGCCCAGGGGCCTGGACTTAACTAGATTTTCTAGTTATAAATTGTGATCCACCAGAAAGGGGGCCCGTAGATCTTCTGCTCTCAGGGCCCGAAACGATTTTAAATCAGCACTGAGTTACGAGGACCATCATTTCAGCGTTTCTTGCCAGAATTAAGCTGAGGAACATAATATTAGACATTTATTCCGAATTTTTCTAGTTTCTCCATTTGTCTGTCACAGTCAATCTGCCAGGCAAATGACGTTTTAATCTACATTCAACGTTTAAATACTAAGATTTTGAAACTAGGTTTCAGTAAGAGCTTTGACTATGGTAATAACACAGTAGGCAATGTGGATTAATATGGTCCCTCTGGGGGGAGTCAGATTAGAAGAGGAACTGATCGGAATAGTCACTAACCAAAATGTTAAGTAAAGTTTAGAAACGAATATCTGCAATTTTGGAAGCACCATATTCATTCATCCCATTAAAAACATTTGTTTGTTGCTCAGTTACTTTATGCAACAGTTATTTTATGCGTTAATTAAATTTTAATTTTATTAATTAACACGTGTGTCTTAAGTTTTAAACATTATACTTCATACAGTTAGAAGTTAAAATTTTTCAAGTAAGTAGTTCTATACCAGCTGTCAAAGAGACATTTAAGTTGATAAATGTGCAAAAACTTCAGTATTAGAAAAGTAGGAGTCTACCCCAAACCAAAAAACATGGCAAAGGGTCTATGAGACAAAAAAATTTGGGAACCTCTATTCTAAGTCTTTCTTCTCTTGAGCAAGATGCGGAAGTCTGGAAAGTGGATTACAGCTTTAAGACCTTCAATTTTTTTTTAAATTGTCATTCTTTATAATTATGGAAAGAATTAATTTAAAAAAGTCATTCAAAATGCTGAACAATTAACTTGCGCAGAAGGCAAAACTTTCAAATTTGAAAAAATAAAAAAAAATTATTATTTTGTTTTATGAGATTTCCAATTAAAAATTTACGCTAACGAATTTTAGTAAGTATATGGAAGCATAACATTTTTAGTTTTTTTTTATAACATTAAGGCTTATACTTCATATTTCTGTAACTTTATTGTTTTTATTTTAACATTTTAACTATATTCTTATTTAAAACTAAATTGCTAATAAATTAAAACTGTTAAAAAAAACTAGTTCTTAGTTATCATATTAATCATCTTTCAGTAATAACTAAGTGTAATATGCAGTAGTATTCACAGGTGGCTCCAGATTCAGTATTACAAATGAATAAGTAGCATGGTCATAAAGATTGTCGTGTTATCATAAATAAAAACAACAATCTTTTGATGATATATAGCAATATTTAATGATTTTAAAGCACAAATTGCAAGTCATTTTGATACCGACCGATATCAACGTCCGTAGATCTTTTCAAGTGGCCAAGGTAGTCTAATGATCAAGGTAAGGATAGGCTTGAACTCCATGGCTGGTGTGTCACGAGTTCGAACCAAGTACCTCTGAAGACCCGCCATGTAGTGGGGGCCTATGCACGCTAAATCTGTCGGAGTTCAAACATCCTCCCGTTGGTGTGAAGTGGAGATTAGAAGAGAAAGGTGGAAGCTCGGGTGTCATCGTCGTCACTGGGCTGTGGTTCAAAATACTAGGTCCGTCGCCAATAACCCTCATGAAGTTTTCTCACTGTGGATCCCCTCTTGCAGCACTCTGTGACTGTGGATGATCACCTTGTGCAACACTCTCACTATGAATGTCTTCAAAACGATTCTGCTTCTTCGCTGGGTGCGATCACTAGTGGCGACATCCTCCGTTACACCAAGATTCGCCTTATTTTGCCCGATGGCACATGTTAAGGCTTTGTTTCAAAGTTGCTTTAAGAATATTACTTAATTGATTGAATGCTATGTAGAAAGTTTTAGTAAATTCCCCTTAAAAATTAGCATTTTCGAAACTTGAGAAATAATGTACTTCACTATTTTTAGCTTCCTTTATTATTTTTTAGAATGTAACTGCAATGAATTCGGCTCAGCGAATGATTTCTGTGACGTAAACGGAAGGTGTCAATGTCTGCCCAACTACGCTGGACTCAAATGCGATCAGTGCTCACCCGGATCTTATAACTTCCCAGAATGCAACTGTAAGTTATAAAATACATCTAATTAAATATATATATTTATATAAATATAATTTCTCTTTTTATTTTACAAAATTGCTGTTTTATTTCAATTCTTTCGATTACTTTTCTTTTTTCAGTTTGCAACTGTGAACCCGTTGGATCCATTGGTGTTTCTTGCAATGACAATGGCGAATGCGTGTGTAAAGAGAATTTTGATAATCAGAAATGTGATGTGTGTAAGGAAGGATTCTACAATTATCCCTACTGTGAAGGTAAGTTTTCAATCTTTGGAAGTAGGCTTTAAAATTACATTTACTAACTACTTTTTAATGTAGTAAATGTTCCTCAACTCAATTTCTCACCCTTTTCAATGTATTATGTTTTTCATGTATTCATTTAACTGAAAGCAACACTCATACAATCCACAGAAATACACTCAAAATACACCAGAGCCCGAATTCAAAGCTCACTCAGCAATATAAACCTTTAGTCTCAATACTTCGCATCAAGTCAACGAAAATGCACTAACGATCTCAAGCTCTGACTGGCTCCTTGCTTCTTTGTGTCATTTTTATTTAGGTTAGCCGTGGATTCTCGAACTTTCTGGAGAAACAATCATTGTGATTTTATCTGGACTTTCCCAGAAAGATCTATTTTTGCCATCAAATTAAGTTATTTTATTTCTTGCTAAATTTGGCGATTTTGGATATTTAGTGACCAAATAAATCGCCGAATTGGTCGCCAATGTCCCTTTGATTTGCTATTATTAAAAGAATGATTGTCCTTAGATCTTAAACATTCTTTCCGGTCACAATATCGTTTGGACAGAGAAACAAACTGATTCCGAAATTTCTGCATCAATATCGTAAGTATAATTATTTTTGAATTTTTCATAAAAAGTACACAAAGCAATCAGAATTATTTTTTGTATGGAATTTTTTTTCTCGAATAAACACACACGTTTTAATTTCCATTTCATGACTATTGTTATTGAAACAAATGTGAGCCAATTTTTAAAAATCAAGGATAAATTGGTTCTTGTCAAACCACCGATATGTTTTCAAACAAAAATGAATAAAATGGAAAGTCTATTTTTAGCCATTTCATATCTATATATACTTATTTAAATGCAACTAATATCATCATGTTTCATTTCAGAGTGTAACTGCAATCCAGCTGGAGTCCTACCTACATTTTTAGGTTGTGGTAGCGTTACCAGCGGTAAACTGTGTGAATGTAAAGAGCGGGTGTCTGGAAGAATCTGTAACGAGTGCAAACCATTGTTTTGGAATCTCAAAATCAGCAATCCCTTGGGATGTGAGGACTGCAACTGTTACTTGGGGGGTACAGTGGCTGGCATCGCTGTATGCGGCAGAAGTGATGGTCAGTGTATGTGCAAACCAAATGTAGGATCTCGGGAATGCTCACAGTGTGTCGAGGGAACGTATCAATTGGACGAAAATGACTTGTTTGGTTGTAAAGGTAAAATTTATTTTTAAAAACATATTAAGAAAAAATTATGCCGCAAAAATGTTTTACTATGCTTTTAGTACTTTGCTAGTTCAAAATACTTTGCTGGTCCGTTTGTAAAACAAAATCATTTCAGACTGTGGCTGCGACATCGGAGGCTCTGTGAACAACATTTGCGACAAGCAAACTGGACAGTGTCCGTGTCGACCTCGAATTTCTGGTCGAAAGTGTGACCGACCTCTCGAAACCCATTACTTCCCGACGCTTTTCCAACATCAGTACGAGATCGAAGATGGAAGAACTCCGGTTGGGACACAGGTTCGGTACGGTTACGATGAAAATGTCTTCCCTGGCTTTTCTTGGAGAGGTTATGCTGTTTTTTCAGAGCTTCAAGTAAATAAATTCATATATTTTTTTCTCTTGTTTAAATTCTTTTTTGGAGCACTCCTTAGCGAAAAAAAATTTTTGGCGTCAAAAAAGGATGATAAATTTGCCAAATTTGCAACCTTAATTTCTGATAATCCTCTTGACTATGTAACAGCGCAAAATGTAGCCATTTTTCTTCTTTTTGCCTGAAAAACATGACGACTAACATTTCTTTCGATATTTTTTTAATTAAATTGGAATTTTCACCAGGGGAAAAAAACTATAAAAGCTGGATTATACTATATATTTTTATTTACTATAAACTGAAATTACATTTAGGAAGGAAAAAAGTCTATAATGTTTATAGTAAGTTTACCAGTGGTATATAATGAAGCACGAAAATTCTATTTCATTCTTTTTTAAGCTAAATTGGAGTGTGTGGTTGTCATTAAAAAGGAAAAATCCTCAAGTTCTTTTCAAACTGAGGGATTTTCATCATTTCTTTTGGTCCTTCCCATTGCACTTTTTTACAAAATTCGACTTCATATCTTTTTCTTTTTATTTACATCAGTCGAAGTGCCTTCATTGATTTTCAAGCGTGACGCCATCTTGTTTTATGTTGCAAGAAATCTGAAAATCGTGCTTTGACGCCATTTTGGCGAAATGTAAAAATCGTCGTCAAGGAGGGCACTTAAGTAGGATTTTATCATATTTCTCTTATTCTTCATCTAGTAAAAGTATTATCATATATAATATATGGAGTAAAATTATCAATAATTTTTTTTTTCTTTAAATCTAGAAAGAAGTACTTTTGGACTTGTTCATCGAGAAACCTAGCCTTTATCAAGTTTTCTTGTACTACATGAACTTTGGTGGAGAGAACGTTTATGGAATTATAACATTTACCCCTGAAACATTTGGAGGTATATCTTTATTTCTTTTATATATATATATACATAGATCTCATCGTTTTATTGAAAATTTCTTTCACATAACGGACACAATATTAGCAATGTTTGCTTCTTCGATTATGTTTTTTAACAAATAAGAGATTTAGAGTTCATATTTAAAATCATTTAAGTACAAAGGATAAATTTCTGAAAATCTGGGCTTTTTTCCCCTAGATATTCAGCAAAGTTATGATATGCTTTTTGAAGTAACAACTCGACCCAAATTTATGAAAGTATCAGGAAAGCAAGGTCTCATCGCTTCGCCATTTGTCTTGAATCCTGGACGTTGGACTGTGTCGATTCGAGTTGAAAGACCCTTATTCTTGGTAAGGTTTAATGGTATTTGTATATAAAGAAAAAATACACTATACTTAAACTATATCTATATTAGCTGTCTTATCGAACTTAAGCGATAGGTGTGGGACTGAGTGATAACCGCGTAAGTCGGGGTATAGTTTTGTATAGAAATACATATAAATTATTTTTTGTTTGGGTGGGAGATGAAAGAAAATAATAATTTAGAAGAAAAATATATATATATTTAATGAATTCTTTGGTAACACAAATACAAAATCGCTAACCAAAGCTATTTTGATGTAGAAGGTTTCATAAATTCTAACAAAATAGTTTGCCGGCTCAAAGATTTTTTTTCCTTCCGCAAAGTTTTACGTAGCAGCTGATAATATTTTTATTCATTGTTTTCTTGAAAAAATAAACTTTGTGTTGGAGTCTATATTTTGTAAAATTTGTAAACCTTTTTCGATTAAACTGAGGTCTTCTGTCAAATTCCCAAAAAACACTCGAACGTCTGATTGTACTGGATCTAAAGAAAGGGCGTAGCTACCGCCGTATCAATGATACGGAGCACCCAAGCAAATGGGGCTCCAATATGTGTAAGCAAAATCATTCTAAAATGGGCAGGGTCCGCGAAAAGGGTCTGTAAGGAATTTTGATGCGCTACGACATCGGTCTAAAGCCTCAACTTCTTCAATGTCTTGTTCTTCAAATGTCAATGTTCTTCACAAATGCTTGTTCTTCAAATGTCAATGTTCTTCAAAGGCTCGTTCATTTCTATGAACTCATCAAATGTCAGCTCCTAATTGGAGGAATCCAGTAGTTCTTAAACGTCATCATTATTCACTTCTGAATTTATTTGCCTGTCAAGATCGATAACTTCTTCAGTCACACAGTACCAGTTTCACCAATTTTCTCAATTTTTGTCCTTTTTTTTCCTCAAACGGAGAACGAATGGACGAGATTTGAAAATCGTGTAACTCCGGGTTCGCGTAAGTCAGGTTAGTGTAAGTCGAGGTATTGCTGTACAGTAAGAACCCGCTTAAACGCTATTACACACAGCGGTAGGCTTCCCGATATCCGAAGCAGTTTATCTGTGCTTCTTCTTTCCAGCGGTATTAAATTAAAGTATTTTTATCGTTTCAAACATTTGTTGAAGTTATTGTAAGTATAAATTTATGTAATATAACGATTACTATAGTGACAAATATTATGATTTTTAGTTTTTATCATGGGTGATAGTAAAAAACACGAAAATAAAGCAACAAGAAAAAAAAAGCAGGAGCAAATTTTGCCAGGAGTCCAAAGGAAAGACGGGGCGTTATGGATGCCTTATCCACTTACCAACAACTTCTTACAGAGCCCAAAAGGGAAACTCAAATTACATTAGATGCTTCCTTGATAAAAAGGCAGAAAACAAGGAAATACAGAAGATACTGTATGATCTGAAGTGTAAACATACTGACTTAGAAATTTTATTTATTTTTATATGTATATTCATTTATTATGCTTCCATATTTGAAGGAAATACAATTTTGTTTTACTGTTATGAAACACATAATTAATAAATTTAATGATAAAATACCTGACCAGTTTTCTACCCATCTTCCCCTAACCCCATTATTTACATGATGAGGTAACCTCGTTTAACGCTGTTTCATATTACGCTCTACTTTGATGGAACGTATATCCCGCGTTAAGCGGGGTCTTGCTGTATTTTGAAAAGTAATCACAAAAAACTTTTTTTATTTCATTTTTCAACTCATTCTTTTTCAGGATTACATGGTCTTGCTGCCTCAGTCCTATTATGAAGCTACTCTTTTGCAGCAAGAGGTTTCCAATCCATGTATTTTACATGATAAGGATTCCCAGGTGTGTCTTTTGTACAGATATCCTCCTTTCTCACTGGGCACTGAAATTGTTCGAGGCGAGATCGGATACGTATTGGACAATGATCAAAGAAAGAACACAGTCCTTTTTGACGAACCAGAAGCTTTGTCCGTAAGTTGTATTGTTATCTGAATGGATTAAAACAATTTCATATCATGCTGTAAGGGTGTGTTTATATATTTTGTCGCTAAATTTTAAGTATAATTTTTAAATACAAATTAACATAAAATTATGTATAAACTACTTCAATAAAATCCTTTGTCACCCATACTAATTTTACCCTATAAAATTTCGAACATTCCATTGACGTGTTTGGACGCGATAATGTGAATTTTAAATTGTGTCAATAAATAAGTCAAGCCAGTTATGAAACTTTCATTTTCTTTTAAATTAAAAAAAAAATGATTAAGGTATTCGACTGCATTCGGAACCGTGATTTTTAAAAAGCGTATAAATGGATAATTTTCATGATATTTAGTGTCACTTAGATTAGAATACATGCATAAAATTCTTTTAAGGACATTTTGACAAAAAACATTTACTTAAATATAATATTTTGGCAAAAAATTAACTTAGAATAATCTTTTTTCCAAATGTTCTCCTTTTGTGAAAAATGCTTCTATTATAATAATGTTTTGCCTGTATATAGCTCAGATCTCTCTACAGAGGCTCAACTAGAAATTTTGAAAAATTCACATTTTTTTTAGAGTTACCACCAATTGAAATAATTATCAGTGTTTTTTTCTTAAAATTGCTCCCCTCTGTTGTCGTACAATATGAATAAACCCACTTCTAAATTATATATTTCAAAAATTCTAGTTGAGCCTCTGTACAGAGTTCCGAGCTATATACAGGCAAAATATTATTCTAATAGAAGCATTTTTCACAAAAGGAGAACATTTAAAAAAAGATTATTCTAAGTTAATTTTTTTGCCAAATTATTGTATTGAAATAATTTTTTTTTGTCAAAATGTCCTTAAAACAATTTTATGCATATATTCTAATCTAAGTGATACTAAATATATCATGAAAATATCCATTTATACGTTCAGAGTTCCGAACGTAGTCGGATACCTTAAAATGCTATAGTAAAACACATATTAAAAACATTTCAATTCTGTTCACCTGATGAATAGTTTTGTTTGAAAAAAATTAGAAGCATTATATTTTTGATTAAAACTCTTATTAGTTTTACTATTTATTTTCTTTGTCAATTTGATTTAAATTAAATGTATTTTTCTTTCATTTTTTAAATCTTAATTGAAACTCAAATGAGCGTGTATAACTATATTTTTTTTCTCTCTAATTTCTTAGATTTATTTTAAAAGGTTGGAGATTTTAGTATCACGCAAAATTGTATCCTTTATGTCACCTGAAACAATATTAATCTTTTATTTGATTCTTAATAATTTGAATTTGGCTAAGTTATCTGTTTACAAAATGTTCATCAATGCACAGAATATTTTTCTCACTATTATAAGTAGTTTTATTTTTTTGTTGAAATTTCGAACTTATGCAACCACTAGCAGCACCTAAAAAAATGGAGATATGGAGATTTTTTGCGGTCTTTAGATTTATTTAGTATATTTTAAGAAAAATATGCTAAAATTAAGAAAAGAAAAAGAAATTATTAAGAATTTAATTGCTAATTTAAATTCCTAATTTTAAAAATTGGTTAAAATTTACAAAAAAATACATATACGGCGCCCCATTCTGTACAAAAAGTTTATGAAAAAATTTTTAATTTTGATGCGTTGTCCTTCAAGATAAGAGATATTTTAATTTTTACAAAAACTAGAGCACTTTATCTCAGTTATTATAAGAAATTGCTTTAAAAAACAATGATTATATTCACATAAGGACTGTAAATTTTGTAATAAAGCAGCGATTGATAAATCTGTAGGTTAAAACACTTCAACTGTTATACAGAACATACACAAATTAAATTTCAGTTAATTATTTTCGAAACCTTTTGAGTAATTGTTGTCCGCGTTTGAGCATTTTAAAAAAAACGCATTTTGATTACAACGCATTTTAAAGTATGACATCTTGCTTTAAGTTATGGCATCTGCTTTTACTAAAACACTTGTAGCTTTTGCTCTAGTACATGGAAAATAATAAACTTGGTATTTTTATAAAAGCTTATAAGATGGCCTATAAAATAAAATCATAAAAAAATTTGTCAATTTTTGGCAAAATTCACAATTTTAGGGTAATCAGATACTTAAGATCAAAATATTTTACGTGTCTAATCTCTCCATAAATAAAGCTAAATAAGTGTGCTATATATCAAAATTTTAGATTTCAAGGTTGATTAAAACTTTTAGTAACTAAACTTTCAATTGTAGTTTATGAATTTTTTCACCTTTAAATTATTTTTAAATTTATTAAAATGTTTTGCACATTTTTCTTCTTTTGATAATTTTAAAATATGGGCTTGTGATCCAGTTCAATCAACCGTCATAAAGTGCATTACTACTTTATATTATATATGGCATTGTTTTCTTTTAAATTAATTTTTCCTGATAAAAAATTTTGCATAGTAAATAATTGAATTCTGACCGTCATGTTTGTTTTCTGCTTTTTGAGATCTTTGGAAAAATAATAACAATATTGACAATCACCAAAATAAAATTTATATGTCATATGCAAACTAAAACAGTTGGACCTGCAAAACAAGCTCTTGCAGAAAAAAAAATTGCTATTTTTTTTAAAGAAGAATTCAATTAATTAAAAAGGTTTAAAACTTGATCTTTTTAAAATTAACTATAAATTTTTAAGGAAACCATCGTCAAGCATTAATGTCCTTTTTAATTTGCATTTTTTTTACATTTGCATTTTTAATCACACAAGTTAAGTATCTTATATATATAATCTCAATATTTATTTATTTATTATTATCATTATATATTGTATTTTTCAATCCAGGAATTGCAAACCAGTAGAATGGCTCTCCTCGGCAAAGAACAAAACAATTTGAACCTTGACTACACCATATCCCAGCCAGGTCCTCACGTTATGATCATATCATACCACACTCCTCAAAAGGGCCAAAGTGCCACGGCAACAATCGACGTCGAATCATCCCCAGACAGAATAGAACAAGGAAGAGCCACTTTCTACGACTGTGGATATTCCTTCCTCTGCCGATTGGCTGTCGTTGACCAGCAAGGGGAGGTTGCTACCTTCAATCTGGAGTCCAACTACGTCAATGCTGCCATCAATATGGTCGATGATTACAGCGATGTGGCCATCGATGAAGTAGCCTTTGTCCCGGCAAATCTCTGGCACATGGACTACATCGTTCCCAAGCCATTGTGCATCAGAAAGGATGGACAGTGTATAGAATCTGAATACTTGCCAGTGCCGGAATCAACCAAGATTGAGTTCGAGTCTGGTTACAATGAGTACCAAAAGGCCTCCGTGCTGCCTAATGGTGTAACCGATACCGATATTGTTTTGGTGAACTTGAAAGAATTGGATAATGTGATTGATCTGCAGGGCAGTGTGTCCACTCCGGGATTGTATGCGTTCATCGTGCACTATTATCAGGTAATGTGTTTTTGGTGGTCATTTCATCCCCCCCCCATTTGGTTATTTATAGCAATTTTAGTTTTATTGAATAAATATCGCAAAATCAACATCTTGATTTCCGGTCATGTGAGGATGCTTCGATAGTCAATGCCATGAAAAAGCTGTTGATTCTCTTAGAAATCGGTACTTCAATGACAAATATGATTCAAAAGTAGTAAAAATATAAGATTACGTGTATTCTATTGATTACTGAGCGTTCTGAAACACTTTCTTTGTAGGACACTTCGACTACGCTCTAGCGCGGAATAGGCACTAGAGGTAAAATTATGTCCCTAAGGCCGCATTGCGCGCTGGAGTGTGATGCATAAAAATATAACAAAATAATGAAAATAACTGATGAACAAAGTCTTGTGAAGTCATTCTCCAAAATTATGTTTCTTAGCATAACGGGGAATCACGCTAATGACATGGCGCATCTTTTATGTTTTGCAGCTCTTCCTCTTTCGAGTCCGAAATATGATCACTTTGAGGAGGATTGAATTCTTAATTGCTGTCATAACAATAGTTGTGTTCATTAGGGTTGGATTTATGGGTTCAAAACCCTCCCATAGACCAACAGAATTTTAATTTTTAGCCTAAAGATTACGTTTCGGTGCACTCGTCTACGTTTTTTAGAAATAAAACTCCCTTCTATGAAAGTAGTACATGTACGCCTGTACAAAATAACATCACTGTGGTATTCGTCCGAAAGCTCAGCCAAAAAATTTGAAATTTCATCATCTGTTAGAAGCTTATTAAACTGTATCTTTCTTTTTTTGAGGAGGACTGAAGTCCCTCCAGAATTATCATTTCTACAACTCATATTGCAAGATTATTTGTAAAAAACTAATAAAGCTAAGTTCAAAACCACGTAACATTTACCCCCATCTCAGTATTTCCAGACACATCTAACATATAATAAACTCAGCATTTTTCACGCGTAGTCGCGTGTTTGGCTACTGAAACATCGCTCCACATCATGCTCTGGAGCGAGATGGATAGTGGAAGTGAAAAGAGTTTCTAATGATATATTTTGTTTTTTTTTTAGTTAAATATTTCTTAGGAAGGGAAACAAATATTTTACTTTAAAGAATCAGGCATCTTGTAATTTTTATGTGTAAGACAAATTACTTAAATGTTAACTTAAAATATTTCATAAATTCTTTTTTCGCTTTTTTTTTAAAAAAACAAAACAATAAAAGGCATTGTTTCGCTATTTGATATTTTTTAAAGAAAAAAAAACTGCATTTATTTATGTATTCAATATTGTAAATAAATAATAATAATAAATACTTTCGTCCTTTTTTATAAGATCGTAGAATTGCTTTTATTATGAAACCCGCACTTGATTCTAGGTAATGTTCCAGAATAAATGGCTTTAAAAATGTATTCCCATAATGTTTCAAATCATAGAAATTAAATAAAGATGCATAAATATATATAGGAAATTTCTTTTTTTTTTCACTTTTTCTCTCGTTTCTTAAGTTTCTTTTTTGTTATATATTCTGCTTTACCGTAAATTCTTTTTTTTAAATGTAACATCAATTTAATTTAAACTTTTCAATGTCATGTTATTTAAAAAGAATGTATTTATAATTGATGAACTGTCTCCCATATTAAAGACAATAATCTGCTAAAGCTCTAAAATTGCATAACTCTTCGGCTAACTAAAAAGCCAGAAATTATAATTAGCTATAATATTTTTAAATTGCACGCTCTCTGGTGTATAGTAATTGCAGTGGTCTTCAAACTGTGTTCCACGGAACCCACAAGGCATACCCAGCGGTTTCGCTATTCACAATGAAAAATTTGAGAAGAAATAAATATGTATAAAAATGGTTTCACTTTTTCTTTGAATTTTTGTTACAAGCTCATCCTATTCATTAAAACTGAAAATTTTATTTTCATATGTAATTTTATTTTGCAACACTTTTTAAACTTTTATTGTAATGTAATAAAAGAATATTAAAACGCGCGTGCGCTTTTATCTTTACATATATGCTTCCTACTAAATAATGAATATTCTATTGTTTACTATCTCGGGTTCCATGAGATAATTTTTTACTCGTTAGTTAGCACAATATCTTGCAAAACTATACCTTTTCTAATGGAAATTGCACATTTTTACATTTGTGGGAAACTACACCTATAACGAAGGAAAGGGAACAATATATCAACAGAGTTGATGTTATAATCTAAATTTAGCAAGAACAGCTTTTAAATTTTAGGTTGAAAATTCATGGAAAATACACGGGGTATCTCAAACAGCTATAAACATTTCAACGTCATTCAAAACATTGTGTTTAAGTGAAATATATTTCTCAACGTAAGTGGATACAAAAACAAAGTATAAAAGCAAATTAAAACTCAGAATATTAATGCGATTGCATTTAGTCCATGTAAGACTAGCCAGCACATATTTCAGTTACTAAATATAATACATGAATAGGTGACACGTGAATTACAAATTAATATTATTGATGAGTAAGATTTATTAAAAAATTTAATTTTTTAATAATAAGCATTTTTTAATTGCTTTACATAAAATTCCTATAACATGTTGATCTATTTGAAAAATATTATTTTGAGATATATTCTTCGATGTGTATATGGAACCGCGTTTCACGAAAACGCTTTCTAGTTCTAGGGGTTCCTTGAGTTGAAAAAGTTTAAAGATCGCGGGTAATTGTTAGGGAGCTTGTGACGAATCTATACGGAACTTTATCACTAACCTTCTGAATCGACCTTTTTAGGGAAATTTAATTCCCTACCTATTTCCAATCAACTCCAAAAAGCGGACAGGATTCCTTGTTATGGAGATTAGATTCAGTATTTAAGTCAAACGAAATAGTAAAGTTAGAGCAGTAGGAGATAGGGATTGAAGCAGAAAGTTTTCGTGGATTTAAATTGAAGATTTCTTGTTAGAGATATTTAATCTCAAGAATTGAGATTCCGAGCGGTAAATATAGATTTGTGTTTAAAGTCTCATTAAAGTTTTAAGAGTGAGATTAAAGTTAAATGTTCAATAAGAACATTATTAAATATAATTCTGGGATCTCTTATCGTGGTAATTTCTGCGTGATCTTTATTTAATAAATTAATTAATTGGATCATTAATTAATTAAGTTAATTTAAAGGATATTACCTTTAAAACCTCATAATATTAGTAGACGTATTTGTTACTAAGTCTTTGATTCTATTTGGGAAAGATAACCAAATAAAGAAAGTTATTTATAAAAATGGCTACTGGTTCTTCTTTGACTCAAAATTATTTTCGTTCTCAAAGTGAGGTCCTAAGGGACCTTCACAAGCTACATTTACGGGACCTTTGTTTTCAATCATCATATGCAAAATTTTAATAATAATTAAAAAACTTAATGTAGCCCATGGGCAATATTTAATTATTTTCTTTAAGGTATCCGACTACGTTCGGAACCATGATTTTAAAAAAAGCGCATTAATGGATAATTTTCATGATATTTAGTATCACTCAGATTAGAAGACACGCATAAAATTGTTTTAGGGACATTTTGACAAAAAGATTTATTTAAATACAATATTTTGGCAACAAATTAACTTAGAATTACCTTGTTTCAAAATGTTCTCCTTGTGTGAAAAATGCTTATATTATAATAATATTTTGCCTGTATATAGCTCAGACTTCTCTACGGAGTCTCAACTAGAATTTTTGAAATATATAACTTAGAAGTGGGTTTATCCATATTTTACGACAACAGAGGGGATCAATTTTAAGAAAAAAAACGCCAATAATTGTTTCAGTTGGTGGTAACTCTGAAAATATATATAATGTGAATTTTCCAAAAATTCTAGTTGAACCTCTGTAGACAGATCTGAGCTATATACAGGCAAAATATTATTATAATTGAACCATTTTTCACAAAAGGAGAACATTTTGGAAAAAGGTTAATCTAATTTAATTTTTTGCCGAAATATTGTATTTAAATAATAATTTTTGTCAAAATGTCTTTAAAACAATTGTATACATGTATTCTAATCTAAGTGACACTAAATATCGTGATAATTATCCATTTATGCGCTTTTGCAAAATCACGCTTCCGAATGTAATCGGATACCTTAATATTTTGAAGTCAAATATTTAACAATAACATTCTTCCGTTATTTTTCAGCCGGATCATCCAACATTTGAGGCCAAAGTAATCATTCAAGATGGCGAATATCACGAGGCAACACTTCCCCTGCCTTTCTGTCCTAGTGTGTCGGGCTGCAGGACAGTAGTCCACGCAAAGGATACACAAGAAACAGCTTTCCAAATCGAACAGAATTTCCAATTGAACATTAGGCAACCTGCAAACAAAACAGTTTGGCTGGTAAGCAAACTTTTTCTATAATTTTTCTCTGTCTTAAAATCCATTTTAAGGGATTGTTGTTGCAAGTACCCTAAGTCTCTCAAGGTTAGATTAAGATTGTGATGGAGGAAATCGGGTTAGGAGAAAATGGGCTGTTTGGAAGCCCCATACAATAGAGCAGGGGTAGACGGACTTTTCCAGAGTGGAGGCTTCTTCTAATGTGTTTAAGGTGTTGTAGTCCACATTGGGGAGTAGGTGTGGATATTCTGTATTAAAACTGTATGTTTTCTTTTCTTAACATTTGAATTCGATATAAAACCCGACTTTTAATTTATGTCAGATTATTATGTTTACTACAAAAATACAAGTAACTCTAAATTGTCAAGTTGTATGCTTGAAGAACTATGAACGATTGCTAGACGTGAAGCGTGGACGTATGTTCTCTCTCTCTCAATGCAGCTGGCAGAGAACATACTTGAACGGATGAATCTGAATAGGCGTTGAATAGGCGTTTCTGTTTGGGCATCTGGGCTGTAAAAACAGTCCTCAATCCCATATCAGAACAAGTCTTTGATGCGGGACATGACGAGAGGGGGGGTGGTTCTTTCTGCTGAGTGGCATGACGGCGATTGATTGGACGATGAAATCTGGGAGGCGTGGCTACGGTGCTTCTTCTAGGTGGAAATTTTTTTAGAGTTTTTGGCTTGACTGAGAGCTTAGAGGCTGCTCTCTGATTGGATGCTGGGTATAGTGAACAGTGTCTCCAATTGGCTGCCCTGGGGGCTGGGATTAAGGAAATGGGGAGGCGCATGTCCAGTGGGGAAAGCAAGAGAAAAATAATGACAAAAATATTAAAAGAAAGTAAACTTTTAGCAAATTAAGATGCAATAAAAATTATTGCACGAAAAATAAATTTAAGGAGGATTATATGAATCAAGAAGAATTCTTCTTGGTCTTTTAGAATTATCATTAGGAATATAAGGAACTAAGTTCTGCATATTAGAATTATTGGTTGCAGGTAGATCGTTGAAAAAGTTAATTGCTATTTTCTGAATATGAGATTTAAAACTAGTAATTTTTAATGCATTACGTATATCGTCATTGCGCATGTACCTTGTGGCTTTGACAATCATGCGTGTTAAAGAATTTTACAGAGTATCAAGTATATTAATATTTGTTTTAGCGTCATAACCCCATACTGGACTTGCGTAAGCTAAAATTGGATGCATAACGGCTGTATAGAGAAGCAACCGATGAATCTGAAACCAACGTATGTATTTAATTTGTTCGCTGCCGGGAGCCACGCCTTCATAACAAGAGAACATCGCCGCAGGAAACCCAATCCCGTGAAAGCATGGGGTGTGGGATGATTTTTCAACAGCCAATCCCGTGTTAACGAAGAAAGAACTGTCATCAACATTTATATTCTCTCCTTCAGTCGGCACGTGGGGAAAAAATCATTTATACTGCTGGCATCGTTGTGATCGCTCCCCCTACGTCGGCAGTGAACGTGTTAAGCGTCATACATAAATACCGTTGCTTGACTGTTACTAAAACATAAAAAACTGCGATAAATTCAAAAGAGAAATGAATAACCTACGAAAGGGTTATAGGGATTTGAGTGGTTCTATTGATACCCAATGCTATAAAATCACTTTAGAAATATAAAAATGTAGCGTTTGAAGTTTAAGAATTATGGGGTTAAGCCAATGCATTGAAATAAACAAATCTTAAAAATAGGTAGGTAAAGTCCAAAAAAAATTCGGAAAAAAGATGACAGGGAATGAATCAGACTGGTGGGAGAAGCTTATCCTAGCTAAAATCCGGACGCTGCAATAAAAAAAGTCAGAGTTAAAAATTTAGAACATGGGTATAAAATGAAGTGACCTGATTGGTCTTCAGAAACTACCAGCTTGGAAAAATGAACGTTATTTTCTTTACTGATGTTACTAATCCTTATAACATAGTAAAGTTACCAGTTTTTCACTTTATGAAAAACGAAAAACCAAGTTTTATCATTTTATCGGATTTTTGCACGTTCTGATACACAAAAGGCACACATATTTCTTTCTCCTAGGGCTATGTGTTAGCTATTCCATCAAAAGAATTCCATGAAAATGTTCTCACTCCCTTACCACTGGACAAAGCTGGAAAATTCTTGAAAGAATGTGGCAAAAATAGCTTTCTCCTCGACCCAGAAGTTGCTGGTAAGTCAAATTTTATCTTAAACAATTATAATTAATTTCAAAACTTATTAATCCCGGTACTTGCGTATTATATCGTCAACCAATTTCGCCATATTAAAAGACGTCTCCAATTCAAAAAATGTCGCAAAATGCTCTCATCGGTATTATTATTGCGTTCGAACGTGGGCGAGAACAGTTTCCACTAGTGACTATTTATTGAGGCCTTTGGCGACATCTTTTGATTTGATGAAATTGATTTACGGTACAATACGTAAGTATCTTAATCCCTATTAGCATTTTAAAAACATTCCTATGAAATAGACTAGATTAAATGAAATTTTTGCAACGGGGATATAAAGTTCTGAACTCATTTTCAGGGACGTCTTTAGACTCTTTCAGGCACTGGGCCCAGAGAAGACTTTTAAGGCACTGGGCCCTTAAGCAAAAGTATACCCTACCTAAGATCTTTAAAAGTAGATTATCTTTGTCAAATACATGTTCAAACGGTAATTTGAAAGAAGTAAATGTGCAGGACTGACAATCTCAAAAACTTAGGCACAAACCGGCTCGACCGATGACCGCATTTCGACTAAATGAGTTGAATAATTGCTTGTGGTATTAGGCCTAGACATGGACAACGGTCATCACATAATAATACAGTCTTATTACTTTTGCCAGTTGATATGCAGTTTGAAATTCTCTTTTTTTTTTTTTTTAGAGAATATGTACGAGAACAATATTTGACCATTAAAAGTAGTCGAGAACGGAACGAGGCCCTCACCGTGAACAATGCCCTGGACCCGGGACTAGTTGGTCCCTGCCTTAAGAAGTCCCTGCTCATTTTCTGAATTTCTTATTGATTTAAATTTTTTATTCTCAGGTTTCTGCCGAGAGGCTGCATTTGCTTTGACATCAGAGTACAACAATGGTGCCTTGCCATGCCAGTGTGACACGGATGGATCTTTAAGTTTCGAATGTGAAGAGTTTGGAGGAGCGTGTGAATGTAAGCCTCATGTCATAGGACGTACGTGCTCGCAGTGTCGAACCGGATATTTCGGATTCCCCAACTGCAAGCCTTGCGACTGTCCATCCACTGCCTTCTGTCAACCAGTCACTGGTCAGTGTATTTGTCCGCCGAGAGTTACCGGAGAACGCTGTGATGTGTGTGTCGATTACACCTATGGTTTTGATCCAATTATTGGTTGTGAGGTGAGTCTGTTACTGATTTTTAGCTCAGTATTTGAAATATCTTTTGATTCATTTATTTCAATGGGTGACGGGTTTTTTTTAATTACTAGTTTTGGTTTGCAATTTATTATTCCCTTAAATGTTATGCTCTATCTGTAAATTAAACTTATTTGTTTAGCAAAATAAATTTTTTCTCTTTGGAATCAAATTTATTCTTTTGCAAATAAGATTCGCCCGTCTAAAAATTAAATTCTCACCCTTTTTCAAACTGTATCAACCGATCTGCAAATTATAATTGACTATCTACGAATCAAGTTTTTATCTTGGAAATCAGATTCATTATTTTGCAGATCGGATTCATCCGTCTAAAAATCTTCTTAAACTGTATTTATCCATCTGCAAGTTATATTTAACCGAATCAAATTCCCCCACATACCATAATTCAGATTCTACCGACTGCAAATCAAATTCTCCCCTATGTAGTTCAAATTCTACCGTCTTTAAATTAATTCCCCCATTTATAGTTTAGATTCAACTGACCGCAAATAAAGTTCACCTGTCTACAGCAAATCTTACCACCATCATCAAATAAAATCAGATCGATTCAAATGCAAATCAAATTAATCTACAATTCACATATGACCGTCTGCAAATCAGATTCATCTATCTTCAGTTCAGATTTTGCCACCGTCTTCAAATCAAATTCAACCATCTTCAGATCAGATTCAACTGACTGCAAAACAAATTCACACACACAGTTCAGATTCTACCGTCTGAAAAAGAAATTCACATCTATAAGAAAATCAAATTTAAGTCAAAATAATCTTTTGGTCAATCGAATTTCACTTTTCGCATTTTTTTCTTATCTAGCTAAAATCAGAAGAACCCCCTTCCCCGCGACGATGCTTTAAAAATAAGGCTTCATCCAATAATGTATTACCAAACAATGCTCTGATAGCTATTATTTATAATATATTGCTGGTCATAATGTAATTAACATAGCAACATCTCTTCATTGTTCTTGATATATGATGAAATATTTTATAAATCTGCCTCTGCAATGTTCCAGAAAATAAAGAATCATCAAAACTTTGAATAAAGTTTGTGTCACGACTGAGTGTTATAAAACAAAATTTTGTTGCCATCTTTATGGAAATTCATTCCGAAACGAATTCATTCGAATAACCTTGGTAAAAAGAACATTTTTATCGTGAAGAAATGGCGCAACTGCAATGTGCTACGTTATGCATAAATTTAATATCTCTGAATAACCTGCTTCCTTAAAACTCAAATCTCATGCTAGCTTAATGTTTCCACACACTTCAAAATTACTCATTTTTTTGTATGATTTGAAAAAAAAAGTAATAAAAAAACCATTAATAAAATAACTTTGAATTTTATGGATTGGTCATTAACATACCCTTACAATCAAGTTATTGGCGATAGACCTCGTTATTTCGAACCACATGTCTATGTCATCTTACATTCCAAACCTCCACAACACACCAATGGGAAGATTTTTAGACTGGACAAGGTACACATGTGTGTGTATCCTGCTTTCAACACTAAACTAAACTAAACTCAGTGGCGCAACAGCATATGAGGGCCGAGGCCTGTGTCCATCTCAGTAAACGGTACCATTGGGCGCCGATGTACATGAGCAGATGTCCCTATCAGGTCAGCCTGAAGTGAAACCCCCTGTGTTTAGTCCCCAAGCAAGCGAAGTTCTTATTTATCGACCCACTGAAGCGATGAAAGTCTGAGTCGACCTTGCCTAACCCGAGAATAGAACCCCGAATTTGAGGAGTGGAAGCGCGATACGCTACCACTCGGCTACTGGGCCTTGCTTTCAACACTACGTGTCTTTCAGGTATCCGACTACGTTCGGAACCGTGATTTTGCAAAGCGCATAAATGGATAATTTTCATGATATTTAGTGTCACTTAGATTAGAATATATGCATAAAATTGTTTTAAGAACATTTTGACAAAAAAAATTATTTAAATATAATATTTTGGCAAAAAATTAACTTAGAATTACCTTGTTTCAAAATGTTCTTCTTTTGTGAAAAATGCTTTTTTTATAATAACACTCGCATTTTGCCCGTATATAGCTCAGACCTCTCTATAGAGGCTCAACTAGAATTTTTGAAATATATAACTTAGAAGTGGGTTTATTCATATTTTACGACAACAGAGGGGAGCAGTTTTAAGAAAAAAAACGCCAATAATTATTTCAATGGGTGGTAACTCTGAAAAAATAATGTGAACTTTTCAAAAATTGTCGTTGAGCCTCTGTAGGGAGGTCTGAGCTATATACAGGCAAAATATTGTTATAATAGAACCATTTTTCACAAAAGGAGAACATTTGGAAAAAAAGATTATTCTAAGTTAATGTTTTGCCAAAATATTATATTTAAATAATTTTTTTTTGTCAAAATGTCCTTAAAACAATTTAATGCGTGTATTCTAATCTAAGTGACACTAAATATCATGAAACCCATTTATGCGCTTTTTTAAAATCACGGTTCCGAACCTAGTCGGATACCCCTTAATGGCACCGTAACACCAACTCGCGACTCGATTTGCCAAGATTACTCTGCTGTGTTATGTTTGTCATACGGAATAATTTCAAGTATAATGACTTCTACTAGAGTCAGAAAGGGACTGATGTACGTTAAATCTATCGATGCTCAATGTACTCCAGTTGGAAGTCCTCTAGTGGGGAGTTTGGAGAGGAGGTACCAACACAGGAGTCGTCCTTGTCACTTGACCATGGTTTAAAGTTACGATTTCCGTCGCCAATTATCTCGTGTTGCCTTGTAGTACGACGTTAATAAACACTCCCTCACGTATTACTTTGTGTGTTAAGAAATACCATTTAGATGCAATTTTGCTTAGTGAGAAGGATAGAAGGGTATGTGAACATCGAAAAAAACATTTTACTTTTTTATACAATTTATACTTTTTATAATTATCCTTATTGTAAACCATTCTTTCTAAGAAACTTATCAACAAGAATAGCATTGAGGATTTTTATCTTGCTTTTTGAATATTAGCATTCATGTTTCTAATTATAATGGGCTCAATTCATGATGGCACATGATAAAAACAAACACGTGTTTTCCATTGAATTCAAAACAAACATTAACTAATTGTACTTGTTCCATTTGTAAAACTCAGATAAAACTTCAAATTTCATGTTTGGGTAAAGATATTTAATTGTTAGGGGAAAAAAATTTCTTTAAAAAGATTTTTTTTTTTAATTTAAAAAAAAAGATTGTATTTTATGCTTATACTTTTAAGTCCAAATGCATTTTGTATACATTTTATACTTTTTAAGACAAAGTTTCTGCAACGAGCAAAACTTGGCAACACCGGAGCACGTGAACTGATTAGCTGGAAACACAAGATAGTTTTTATCGTGTAACTATGACGTCGCTTGAGTTTTTGAATTGATTGGCTAAAATCACGTGGCTTTCAGTATCATGTGACTATGACGTCACATGAATTGAGCCCATTGCAATTATTAGGTTTTCCCTATAAATTATTTATTACAGATTTTTTTTTTAAAAAAAAAAGAATAATGGCCTATGCTGCTGTACATCCCTTAAAATCAATCAATATATTTTGTGTGGGTTCTTAATGATCAGCTGCATATTAATATTATGCTATTATGTTAACATCACGCCTAATATTTTGGACACACCATGCAGCAGGGTGTCAAACGTGTGGCCCACAACGAACATTTTTGCGACCCGGACAGTATATCGGCACACAATAATATACAATAATACCTCGAACTTAAGCGATTAGTGGGACCCTGCGATAACCGAGTAGGTCGAATTTATATAAGTTGGGGTATGGTTTCGCATATAAATACACATAAATTATTTTTATGTAACACATAAACACAAAAACAAACAATCCGAATGTATTTTAACGTTGAAAGTTTCGTAAAATCCAACAAAGTAGTGTGCCGGCGCAAAGATTTTTTTTTCTACCGCAGAATTTGCTCGTAGCATGCTGATAATTTTTTTGTTCCTTGTTTTGTTGAAAAAATGCGCTCACCGTTGGAATGTATATTTTCTAAAACTTGTAACCCTCTTTCAATTAATTTGAGGCCTTCTCTCAAATGCCCATCCGTCATTCGATCTTCTCACTGAACTAGGTCTAAAGAATCAAGTTCTTCAATGCCTTGCTTTTGTTCGAACATTTCTGTGAGGTCATCAATTATAGACTCCTGATTGTGGGAATCCAGCAGTTTTTGAACGTCATCGCTATTTACTACTGAATTTATTTGCCTGGCAAGATCGACAGCTTCTCCAATCTCACATTTCCAATTTCACCAATTTTATCATTTTTTGTTGTTGCTGTTGTTCTCAAACAAAAGACGAATCGATGAGATTTGAAAATCACGTGGCTCTTGGTTCACGTAAGTCGGGGTTATGTAAATCGAGGTATTATAGTATAATAGAATACCAAAATTTCTCCCTAAATAGGAAAGATAGCAGCAGAGAGGAATTGGCAAGTGTCAGAACGTAAGCAATACATTTTTCTTGTTATTTTGATTTATGTTTATTATAATGTATTATTCGAAATAAATATACGTTTATATGAGAATTAATTTTTTTTTCGGCCCACCTCAAGTTAAACCTTGTTTTTTTTTTTGCGCAAGTTAGCCTTTGAGTTTGACATCCTTGCCATATAAGAACGTTACACATGCACATAGTACTTCTAACGCGCGACATGCATCGGTACTCTCATTCTAAGAATCGTTCTGTTACGGTAACAGTTACCAGTTTTCGAAGTGGTTACAGTTAAATACTTCACATTTACTGCCTCCAAAAAAGATCACGTCTCTTGGGGGATTTCTTAAGAGAACATGATACGATTTAAGCAAAAAATTTTAATTTAAGGATTTTTAAAATTGGCTTGGTAGCCTCCTATGTATGTATACTATGTTAAATAGATTTTGTGCTCAAAATTTCATAAAAAAGCTAGCCACGTAATTTGTTAAGGAAAAAACTTAAAATTTGTAAAGTGATCTTAAAATGCTACTTCTCCTACAAAAATGTACGTACATGCATGAAATTTGATTTACAATACGTCAAACTATGTATAGTAAAAGTTGGTATGGGTTTTGCGTTAACGTGATTGGTATTCATACAATACTTCTTTTTATGAATGTTTCTTGAAAATTCCTTAAAAAATGTATAAATTCTGAGTTCAATTATTTTTAAAAAATTAAATATTGCTTTGATTCAAAAATGCATACCAACTTTTGTTACATGTACTATTAGCAATATGTAAAAAAAAAAAACTCAAAGCATTAGGAGCAATAGAAAAAAGCCTTAGCATTTTAAATGAAGACAAACTAGTTATTTTATCTTTCTGAGTTAAGTCAGTTTAAAGTTTTGATTTGCCATAGAGATGTGAATAAAAACAAACGTGAAATCTATC
Source organism: Trichonephila clavipes (assembly GCA_019973935.1). Lineage (NCBI taxonomy): Eukaryota > Metazoa > Arthropoda > Arachnida > Araneae > Nephilidae > Trichonephila > Trichonephila clavipes. The sequence goes on along the minus strand of BMAU01001363.1, from coordinate 1,600,713 downwards.
ATAATTCTGCGTTTTTTAAGTTTAGAGCTTTCAAATTTTGTGAGGTTATAGAAAAGTATATGAAGAATAATTTAGGCTAAAAAAATTAAATTTGATTTTTTGACCGATTTTGGTCAATTGAATCGTACTGTATCATCTTAGCTAAAGGTGGTGACGCATTTGGACCGCAACATCAATAAATAGTAATTCTGGTACGAAAGATGACCCTAATTACTTGTTAAGAACCTCGGGAAAATGTTGTACTGCTTTCGCAAGTTGAAAAGTCGGGTTGTTTTCTCGAATTAAACAAGCAAGCAAACAAAAAAAAATGCACAAAAATGTAATATAGGGTGTAGGTTGTCATTTGCGATGATTTTTGGCGACTTTTAAAAAGATCGCCGAACTATCTTTTGGGCATCGAAAAAATCTGTCAGCATAATTGTTGGACAAAAAAAAAAAAAAAAAAAAAATGCTGGAATAAAATCGTCATTGAATTAAAAAATTGCCAAATTTGGCGTACTTATCTTAAGTAAAATTATTTTAAATGTTACATAAATGCCTTTTGATTAAGTATCTAATTGATTTCTCTCTCTTTTTAAAGGAATGTAACTGCTACCCATTAGGTGTAGTAAATGGAAATCTCCAGTGTGACTTAGAAACTGGACAATGTCAGTAAGTCGTAATGGTATTTACGTATTATACCATTGACCAATTTCTGCGTATCAAAAGACGACGCCAAAGGCCGCTATATGCATCTAATAGTAGATAACCGTTCCCATACGTGTAGCAAAATAACAATAACATTTGGCGACGTCTTTTTATTTGGCGAAATTGATCGACTGTATAACGTATTACTGTTTTTGTTTATTTTGCAATATTAAGCTTAGAAATACTAGTTTGGCATGAGATTTAATTGCAGCGAAGTTTTGCCTTAAGAAATATTCATTAATGTGAATCAATTTTAATATTTTTAATACTAAAATATAAACTATTTTATTAGTAGTAGTGAAAGAATATTTGGTACTTACGTATTATCGCAACCTTTTGGCGACATTATATGAAACGAAGCATATGATTGTCAATCAGCGCATACGACAAATACGAAATTGGGGGGTTCCAACTTGGCGAGTTATCTTGAATGTTGGTGATTGTTACGATAATACGTAAGAACCGAATATATTTTGTATGCCAATTGCAAAAAATTGTTTAAATTTTTCTTTAAACAATTTACAAACAAGCTATTTTATTTCAAAAAATTTAAAGTCTACAAGCTCCTAATAGTCTATTTTGACTTCTATTTTTTTAAATATCGGGTATGCATATCTGTTATTTATGAAAAATTTTAGAGACCTTTCAGTGAATAAATACTTTTTTCATTTTTCCGCAATTAAATGTTCATAGCTAATATTTAATATGCTTAAATATTCGCTATTTATTGAATATCTTAGAAAATATAATATATTTGCATATGCCAACCAAAATTTTTGAAAATTTATATTAAACTGATTTAAGAACATTTGGATGTGTGCAATAAAATAGCACCTTAAGTGGTATGCATTATATTACGGCTATGTAAGCCCATACAGAACTTTGATGTTACGTTCGAAATTTGTGGAGACTGTTTGGGGAATTCTGTGGCATCTAACATATTCCCAGACCTGCTACCATCCAATTATCATCTGTTTTTCAATTTTGAAATTCTTTTGAAGGGGGTGATCTAAGCAAATTTCCAATTTCTAAGTGTTGCAGGAAAAGACTGCTAGAATTTTTCGTCTTCAAAGTGAAAATGATTTTTTTAAAAAACGGAATATAAGAAATATTATTGTTCTTTGAAAAGCTCATGAGTATTTGATCAATATTAATAAATGTGTTGAAAAAGCATATTCTTTTTTTTATTTCGACAAACAGGCTGAATTTTCTTGTACACTTAATAGTTCGTAAGACTTAGAACTATCTTAAATCTAATATCGTACTCCAAGTCAACATCATAACAACTATAATTTGTGTAATCGGATGTATTATTTCTTAGAAAACAAACATAATTCGATATATCAATTTCTCTTGTCGGCTTTTTTCAAGAACGCCGTTAGATCAGTGCTTCTCAAACTTTCAATATTTGCGATCCAATATTCAAGTATCATTTTCATCGCGTCCCCTCTCCATACAATAACATTGTATTGAATTCAATATTACTATACTTTAACACTAAAGGTACAATACGATTTTAATCTCTTGTGTGCCACCGACGTATATAAATATCTAGGCTCAGCCAAAGCATTAATTTTCTGGACGTATATATACGTCTCTCCAAAGTACGATCTTCTGTGCCCTGCTATCCATACAATTATTTCGAAGATTTAGGAATGCAATAAAAGGACATTGACAGTGTTTGCGAAGGATTTACTTATTTCAGAGGATTTGCTTATATATTCCTCCTCTCCCCCCCAAAAAAAACATCAAATCAACTCGTCTACATGGAAAACGGTGGCATTGGGGAGTGAATCGCGTAACTTTTAATCGGCAGTTAAGGAATTAAATTATAAACCGTACAAATTATCAAGATAAGTGTTAATACAAGCCCATGGGGTCACTGGTAATTATCACACTTATTCTTAACTTAGTGTTGTTAAATTAATAATAAAGTACATTGTACAGCACTGATACATTAATAAGTGTATTATATCCGTGTAAATATGTATTTTATAATTTATTATATCAGAAAGCATTTTGTTTGTTTACTTTCAGTAAATTAATAATGTTTTGAATAATCTTTTGTTTTCAACTTTTCAATAGGCTCGCGCCCCCCTCATACAGTTATCACGCCCCACAGTTTGAGAAACTCTGCGTTAGATAATGAACTAGAAATTCACTTCACTTCTATTTCTGTGTAAATGCATAAATCAGAGATGAGCAATTCTTTTTGCTCGGGGACCACATTGTGGAAGCGTAGAATTCCGGAGGGCCACACCTTTTTTTTTAAAATGATCACAATTATTATTTAACTTTGCATCACAAAAAATACAATTTGTTCCATATAAAAATTAATAAGTATAAGTTAAATAAAATATTTTTTCTTTTAGTCAATTTATTTATTGTGTTAATTTCACATCATTTGTAGTTGCAAGCGTATTTAATCTTAAAATTAGTTTAATTTAACAAATGAAAGCTATCACATTTTTTCGGGTTTTTTTAAATTAGGAGAGAGATTGTTAGCTGATTCTCATCACTGCCTTCATTGAATCGATATTTACTCTTGTTGATTTTCATGCAAGCAAATCTTTGCTCACAAATATATGTTAACCCAAATATAGAGAACATTTTCTCCAGTGGCGTAACGGAAAATATTAGGGGCCCCCTGCAAAGCCAGGTTTTTGACCCCAAGCCGGATCTTACACAGAATATATACTTTGCGTCAGTCAGGCTTTGGTCCTCCCTAGAATCCTGGCCCCCACCTGCAATAGCGGGGTTGGCGGGGGGTGTACGTTACGCCACTGATTTCCCTCTATTTAGTTTTCCGACTATCTTTTCGGGCAGCTATTTGTCCACCCCTTGTATATGAAGGAAGATTAGAACTGGGTGCCTTCCGATCCGAAAACGAGTATGTTAGCCACCATGCCAAACGATCATCATAGCATGGAGGCAATTACTGGTTTATATAGATATCACCGCCACACATAAACAATTTGTAGAAATAACCGTGTGCATATAGAATCAATAAAACAGACTACAGTCACTTGATTAAAAAAAATCTGAAATTTAAAAACAAGCTTTATAACTTTACTTGTGTTTACTTTTCAGATGTAAATCCAACGTGGTTGGGCGAAACTGTAACAAATGCAAAGCTGGTTATTGGGCATTCCCTCACTGCCAACTCTGTAATTGTGATCTGCGTGGTAGTACAGAAAGCATATGTGATGAAGACAGTGCTCGCTGCTATTGCAAGGTAATGTTTCGCTACTTATGCTTTGTATATATCGTACATTCGTCTTCAAAAACTGGCACGCTGATATAATTTCTTTAATCAGGACAATGTGTATGGAGATTCTTGTGACCAGTGCAAGCCTGGAACTTTCTATTTAGAAGAGATCAATCCGCTGGGGTGCACGAAGTGCTTCTGTTTTGGAACAACGGATAGATGCTCGAGTGGCTATTTATTCATCAAACAAGTGAGTAATACGGAACAGCGGGAAATGATTGCCGTTTTATATAATTTAACTAAAAAATAATTGAATAAATTCTCGAGTATAGCTGAGAATGTGTTAATAAATAATGGCAACAGTTTTGTAACTCGTTTTATGATGTATCGAGGCATGAATACATTATTGTTCTTCTGTTTGTATTAATATATGATTATATTGTATGCTCATAATGGTAATGGTCGCCATGTATAAGTATTTTGCATGATTTGTAGCTTGAAAGTCAATGAAAAGATTCGTCGTTTTAGAAAATATTTATAGATAAATATTTGAAAGAATTATAAATTTTTTATAAAATGAAAAATGAATTGTATTAAATATAGAACAGTTTATTGAAAAATTCAGCTCAGTTTCTTTGTAAAAAATAAGTTTCGAATATTTCTTTACCAAAAATAATAGAGAATATGGCGCGATGGACAGTGAATGGTAATAATAGCTGGCTGCTAGCCAATTAACAGAAAAGGGCCAAACATTTTATAATGTGTTTATTTACAAGGTTAGCATTTTGAACAATGGGCTTCTATGAACATCTATAGATTAAAATTTAATTAAAAATTACCTTTATTGCTTTAAACAAGAATTTCCCTTGATGCCTCATCAGAGCATCTTCTGCGACTTATATCTACACAGTAAATTGTTACTCAAAAAAGTTTTGTGTTAAAATATTTAATTTATTATTTATACTAATTGAGCAAAATTACAAATATTAAAATACACAACACGACAAAGAAGTTACACGAATAAAATGTAGTACATCCTTTCTGCCACGAAGTTGGAGGACCAAGTCTCTGGTGCCGCAAGAGGACGCTGTACGGCCTTTTTCAAAATGTGTCACAACACCATTTTGTGAGGATAAAATTTTACATTACAATATCTCTGTTGTGCATTTTTTACTTCTTATAATGTTATTTAACTATTAAATAATACTTCTGCATGTACCATTGTTTAAATCGTTGACGTATAAGGCCATTTTATATTGTGTATAATCAGTAATGTTAATATATTCGTCTTTATTTTAGAAAAGCAGTTACTTTCCCATGATTTGATACCACAATGTGTTTTTTATAATGGTGAAAACATAAAATACTTTTTCTCGCAGATTTATTCAATGGCCAACTGGAAAGCAAAGGTCTTGGATATCGAAAGTGAAATGGCCGAAGTGGATATGGAAGTTTCGTTGTTCGAAAATGAGGGTAACATTCAGGCTTATCTCTCACTCCTTCCCGGAGGAACACTGTTTTATTTCTCAGCACCGGCTCAGTACTTAGGAAATAAGGTAATATTTTAGAAATTTGTCAAAAATATATATAATCGTTCGAAGATAAGTAAGATTTATATAATATACAAGGCTATTATAAAAGTAAAGAGCGTTTGTTTATCTGCACATTTTCACTCAAAACAATGGGAAAAACTTATTTTACAATATATTTTTATACCTTAGCTATTTTTCTAAGCAGTTATGAGTAGGGGTTGCAATACCGGGATACCGATATTTTTAGCCATTTGTACAATTTTGTAATACCGGTATTCTCAAGTTAAAATGCCGTTTTTTTTTATTATTTGTTTTTTCTCCAGTATTTACCAGAATTTTTTAAAACTGTCTCCACTATATGTTCAGAGATCGCCAACCTAGCAAAATAGAATACTTTTTGTTTTTATGTCTGCCTGAAGGGCTAAATTAATTCGACTTTGAATATAACGTTACATCGTACAATCAAGAAAAGGGATAAATTATGTGAATCATCCCCAAGGAGAGGGCCAAAACTACTCTATTACAGCTCAAAGCAATACTGTACACACACACAGGATTCGTAGTCTGATATTCGTATTTGTGAAAACAAGGCTGTAGTTGTGAAGAGAGTGCGTAATATTTCGATATTTTTTAAATTGGTCAATTAGTTATTCTCATTCTTTTTGCATATCATACTTTAGGGTTCAAAATATTTTTCAGATTCATTACATATATATATTCAAAAATAATAATCCATAATAATGAATAAGAATAAGATAATAATTAAAAAGATTTCAGATCACATTTCAAAAACTTGTAATAGTACCACAGACTGAATAGTGATTCCCTAAATAAGATGTTCCTTTACTTTTTTGATTCTTTATATATGTTATAATTTTTTAAGTTACAAATTATATTTTTGTGATATTTACACTCTCCAATAAAACAGGCAAATAAAACAAAGAAATACCTGTGTTTTCTTTCTTTTTCTAAAATTTCTACTACTGGTATTAAAATCGGCACTCCGGTATTAAGATCTAAAAAATACCGAATATCGGTATTAACTTTTGGTCCGATATTGCACACACAATCCCTACTTACTCGTACCATTCATATTTAAACATTTCTCGTGGCGCTCAACCAGCTTCCCAGTGCCATCTGCATAAACAGTTGTTGCCAAGTTGTTGGAATCATTTGGAACACATTTTTGTATAGCTCAAACCACTGCAAAAAATTTCATTAAGAACTGTTCTTTAAGTTTCAAAAAAATTATAAGTTCAATACATCATTAATAAAATATCTATCCAGTTGAGTCCGCGAATCACAAACGAAGCTGGTCTGATCGCTCTGCATCATGAGTATTCGTTCGTTCGCCATTAAACATGATGCACCATTTTCGAACTGACACTTCATTCTTCACATATCCATAAACTTTGGTTATCTGTCTATACATTTTGATAGGGCAATGTTTTTTTACTACACAATGAATTTTAAACTTGTCAGGTATGTTAATGTTTTCACACTTTTTAAAATCACACAAATAAACAGTAAACTACAATAAAGGCCCTTACACTCGAGTCAACTTGTGCCGCACCTAGCAGAAGGAGCAGACAGTCGGAAGCTAGTTCTGAATAGAAATCACCTGGATCCTTTCATACATAGGTAACTGACACTGCCTGATGTGCCACTCACGCAAGTACTCGAAAACCACGTTCTTCTCCTCTCTAATTGACATAACTTAAAGGATATTATAGAAGTTTCACTCGTCAGACTCGCGGCTTCTTGTGTATCAAAGATAGATGAAGTTGTTTTTTTATTGCTTTTTTTCCTTTATCTCAATCATCGTACCGATGAGTCCAGCTCTCCCTTTTCCCCTACGGCAATTAACAACGTTTTACAATTAATTAACAACGCATACAATTAGCCTGTATCTGAATGTGAGAAATTAAATGTGTGTTGACTGTATATATCACCATATCTTCTATTTTTAGCTTTCATCTTACGGCTCCAACATCGCTTACACATTATTTACATCCACCGATAAAAATTCTCCAATAGAAAGTTCTGTTGGTCCGGATCTTATACTGATTGTGAGTATGCTTTTTTATTTTTTTAATAAACTAGAAACTAAAAATAATTTTTTTTAAAAAAAAATTGTTGAAATTATTTCTTAAATTTATATTTCAACTCTCCTTGCTCTTAAAATGTTTAAATATGAAAGTGAAACTTTCAAGCTAACAGTGTTGAGGCTTCATTTAAAAATAAATAACACTCCTTAGGGTTCGGTTAGATAAAGCATTCCACGCGTTTAAGTTTATTTGTAATTTTGATCAAGAATAATACACGTATTAATACTTCTATATCTATATACACATCTGATCCAACTTTGTTTATGAGTCTTTATCCGCCACGACGTCCCTTTAACCGATAAAGATCTTTTAGCAAGTTACATCTCTTTATATTTACAATGAAATTATAGGTGCTTCTTTCGAAAACAAATGCAACAATACTTAACTCTTTCTGCGAGACATATAATACATAACTTTGCATTTAACTCTTTCTGCGAGACATATAATACATAACTTTGCATTTTGTAACCAATTAACTTCTTTTTTCGATTCTACTATTTGTTCACAATCTCCCTACATAGATCTTGTTCAAGTTTTCTATCGTTAATAAAATACATTTTAAAGCGCTCCAATGAGCTGAAATTTTTTACTGCACTATTGTTTGGGGTGACAATACGATAATTTTACTATAATTATTTAAAATTAATTGACTGAAACTAATTATTGAAGGATAGAGTGACGTTGGCTTCATTTTTAGCGACTTGGGTCAAAACTTAAGGAGATTTTTTTTCTCTCGTTTTGAAGCATTCATTTTAACTGAAATATTATTTACGTGATTGCTTTGGATGACAATACGAAACTTTAATGATAATTAATAAAAAAATAATTGCCACTTAATATTGTGATTCTGTTATACGTACATGCATATTTATATTAATTGTAATTATTTAATAAAAAGTAATTTAATAAAAGTAGGAATTTGACTTTCAATTCCATTTCTTTTTTTTTTACAACTTGTTTGTTGTTGTGTTTCAGGGTAACAACATTACTATTGTTCATGATCATATTGAACAACCAGCTGATGGTATACCTTTCACAGTGGAAGTTTCCTTGATAGAGGCAAGTTCAATATTTTTGTGATGTAATTTCCATAGGTCAGTTTCTTGCTTTTCCCAATTGTGTAATGAGTCCTTTTCTTATTTTCCAGCACGAATTTCATCATATTAGTGGCCGTGAGGTAACTCGAGAACAGATGATGATGGTTTTGGTGAATTTGGAAGCTCTGTTGATAAGGGGGTCTTATTTCCAACCTGTTGAAGAAATCAAGTACGTAATATAAGTAATAGTAGAAAACACTCCGATTTTTGCGTTTTTCGGACGATTTTTTTTCTGTGACTTTGAGAAGTACTTTATTTAAAATTGTTTTAAAGTATCCGACTACGTTCGGAACCGTGATTTTAAAAAAAGCACATAAATGGATAATTTTCATGATATTTAGTGCCACTCAGATTAGAATACATGCATAAAGTTGTTTTAAGGACATTTTGACAAAAAAAAATTATTTAAATATAATATTTTGGCAAAAAATTAACTTAGAATAACCTTTTTTCCAAATGTTCTCCTTTTGTGAAAAATGGTTCTATTATAATAATACTTTGCCTGTATATAGCTCAGACCTCTCTACAGAGGCTCAACTAGAATTTTTGAAAAGTTCACATTATTTTCAGAGTTACCACCAACGGAAGCAATTATTGGCGTTTTTTTTCTTAAAATTGCTCCCCTCTATTGTCGTAAAATATGGATAAACCTACTTCTAAGATATATATTTCAAAAATTCTAGTTGAACCTCTGTAGAGAAGTTTGAGGTATATACAGGCAAAATATTATTCTAATAGAACCATTTTTCACAAAAGGAGAACATTTTGAAGAGGTTATTCTAAGTTAATTTTTTGCCAAAATATTGTATTTAAATAAAAAAGATTTTGTCAAAATGTCTTTAAAACAATTTTATTCATATATTCTAATCTAAGTGACACTAAATATCATGAAAATTATCCATTTATGCATCATCACGGTTCCGAACGTAGTTGGATACCTTAAAACGGAAATAATTTTTGAACATTCCAGTTTTTCTGTTCTTGCTCTAATTATGTTTTGAAAGAACCGCGATAGCCTAGTGGTCAAGGTTTTGGATCATGGCAGGCATGTCATGAGTTCCAGCCCAGTACCACTAAAGACACGCCGTGTAGGCGAGCGATGTACGCTACATCTGTCGAGAGCTCAAATGTCATTCCGTTGGTGTGGTGTGGTAGTTAGAAAAGAGGGTGTCGGCTCAGGTGTCGTCCTCGTTACTTGACATTGGTTCAAAATTACAAGATCGGTCACCAAAAGCCTTCGTGTAGCCAAACAGTGCGATGTTAATATTTGTATATATACTCACTCACTCTAATTATATTTTAAATGGGGGAAAAATACTACAATAACTTATAAGTTGATGTAAAAATTCGATAGCGTTCGTGTTGCATGATTATGCAACATGTTAAAGATCTCTAGAGTGTCTGTTTGGCTTCTATCGGCAATATTAAATTCCTAGTAAAATTTCATATAGTCAGAGTTCAGGTGTCTTCCTCTGGGGAGGTAATTGGGCATCAAAATTACATTGTAGTAATTGGTGTACACTTATATGGTACCACACTAATAAGTGATATGAGTTCTCAGGGAATGTACTAGATCTGCAAAGGGAATTACCAATCCGCAGCCCCATTTAAAAGGAAAAAAAATCTTTATGTAAGTCGTTTCAATACACAGGTTGAACGGAAAAGAACATAGAAAAAAGCTGTTACACTCATATTTCCTAAATTGCGAAACAATAATTAAATAATAAAATAAAGGACAATAAGCTATAATAGCTTAGCAATATTTGTTTGCCACAGTGCATTGTAACATTGTTGGAGGATATAATTTATTATTTTTACTTATTTATGTATCGTAAAAATATTTTAAAGTTCAGTAATTGCTTATTTGATATCTCTCTTTTCTAGCTGTTTTGTAAGTATATTGCAATTTTCTCTTGTTATAGAATTATTTACTTAAAATTTCTAATGTTCATTTGAAGAAAAAACTACTTCAGAGTTGTGAATAACCAGCTAATGCGGAATGATATCTTCAATAAAAATTCTTAGATTTTTAATTAATCGTTAACCTAACTCTGATGAAATCTCAATGGATGTTTCGAATTCAGCTTTTTTATATCTCACAGTTATTTTTCCATGGTGAATCTTACGATATTAAAGTATATGAGTTTTATACGTTTCTTTTCCAATAGAGGAAAATTTTGTAATTAAGAATGTAAGGGCGCCCCCCCTCGGGTGCCCTTCTCCTAGATTATCAGCGTGAGCTAGAGGTGTAGGAATAAATGAAGAACTAGAAGCTGCCATAATCTTAATATGACTTTATTAAGATATCAACTTAAACCAATAACAGATTAGATAATAATTTGAAATGTGAGAGAATCTACGGTGGCTAAACACACAATATATAATACCGAAATAACGTAACTCGGACCACTATCAATAACTAACTCGCCAAAGCTCAATTTCAATGTAATCACAGATCCGAATATTAAACTGGTAACTCCTACCTTACGACAAACGTCTGACGAAACGACAATCTATCTGATCCTAGTTGAAGTTGCGGTTCACTGGCGTGCAATGGTATGAACCTTGATCTATGCTCTTTGTCACGGGTAACTTCTCTTGACTGTCACTTAACTTCTCGAAATACTCTTCACACTTGAAATACGGATTATCATAACACTCCCCAAATGCCACCACACTTGCTCTAAACTTTTGTTATTTAAAAGCTTCCTAATTTGCATCTTTCCTTCACGTTTTACTTTTCGGGTTGGTTGGAAAAGAATTGCCATTTAAACTGGCACCAAAGAACCCAAAATGACATTTTAATAAAAAAACGCGTGAGCTCGTCACAAGCATAATTATCTAACATTTAAAGAATACACACACATTCGGGACATTAAAAAAAATAGAATGGACTTCAATGATACTTTTAGTTTAGTTTTAGATTAAATTGACTTTGAATCAAAAAGTCTTAAATAAAGGGCTTAAAAGTCTCAAAAGTCTATAATATTTTTTTTTGAAAAAGCAAAATCTATTGAGATTTTTTTTAGGTTTTTTTTCTTTTAAATTATTTAATATATAAGCTATAAAATAATTAATAATTTAATTGCTAAGTCAAATTTGGAGATATTTAATAGTTGAAGTAAGTCGAAACTTATATATATATATATATATATATATATATATATATATATATATATATATATATATTGACTGTGATGACGACTGTGGTATTACAATGTACCTCCTAATTTAACGCGTTAAAAATGAATTTATGCCAAAGTTGTTCTTACGGAACTATTTATTTTTTACGATTAATTTTGAAATAAATTTTACAACTTGTCGAAGCAATGCTTTTTAAGTGCAAAATATTTGAAAAAAAATTATTTGATTGGTCTATTTTTCCAGACTTAGCCGTGTTTTAATGGACACAGCCACTGAAAATTACATTGCCGATGCTCCCCAAGCATTTAGGGTGGAACAATGTCACTGCCCACCAAGCTACAAGGGAAGCTCCTGCGAAGTAAGTTAGATTACATATAGAACTGAGTATACATTTAAATATAAAAATAATAAAACTTGTTTTAGAGTTCTACACGTGAAGTATCAAATGTTGCGTTAAATCATAGGAGACAGAACAAACAAAATTTGTATGCTATTTAAAATAGAATTTGACTATCAAATGTTTTTTCTTTTTTATCTTTTAAAAATATAAGGGTTGCCCAAATGAAAAGTGGAAAATTTGAATAAAAAGAATACCTTTATTATAATTTAAAATAAATCGCCTTGGGCCTTGTAACACAGGTCCCATTGTTTCGACAGTTGGTCTATGTCTTCGTTGTAGAAAGATTACGGTTAATTCTTGAAGAAGTCTTGCATAGCTTCCTTCACCTCATCGTTCGAATTGAAAGGTAATGCTCTCTTAAGTGGAAAAAGTGTGAAATATTTCAGGGAGACAAATCCAGGCTGTACGGTGGGTGTTTCAACACTTTTCAACTAAATTTTGTTACGGTTATCTGGGCTTGGGCCGGCATTGCCATGGAGATCTGACATGGTTTGCCTCCCTTCACTAAAACTTTTGCACCGATTGTCTGGACTAAGCAGTGCTCGCCATAGATCGCATTGCTCCAATATGGATGCATCGATGAATAGCACGACATTACTTTTGATCTTTTTCCTCTACCAAGAATAGGCTTCATCATTGCACGTCGCATGCGGTCTACACCTCCTAACTCCCTTTGTATCCAAGTTCGGAAACGCCGCTATAGCAGCAACCATTATGACACAATTACACTTGTCCATTTTTCATTTAGGTAACCATTATGACACAATTACACACTTGTCCATTTTTCATTTAGGTAACCATTATACATAAAGAATTCCGTATGCAAACTTAAACTCATGTTTTTGAGATACAAATGATCGAGAAAGCTTTTGCTACCTAAAAATGTATTCTATTGTTCATTCTTTTAGGAATGTGCTCCGGGGTACTACCGATCGAAAACAGGTCCCTACTTAGGCTACTGTGTCCCGTGTCAGTGCAACGGCCATGCACAGACATGTGATATTAATACGGGAAAATGTATCGTAAGTAATACATTTTTTTTAATAATTTCTTTTGAAACTTATTGGTATTTATTTACATGCTTAAAATATACATAAATTTTGATAACATTATTGTATATTCTACCTTTTGAATACGTTACTTAATTTTTATATCAGTTAATTATTTTATTATATTTATCTTCATTTTCGTCCCTAATTTAGCTCTCCTCTATCAGCCGTTTTTAATTTTTAAACCTAATGTCGATCCTACTTATTTCCATAATTCCAGGGTAATTGAACTTATTTGAATGGAATAAAATACGCTCTAAAAAAATTACGCTCTACAAAAACAAAAAAAAGTGGGGTTTGTGTGAAAAGACTTTTTTATAAGACAAAAAGAAAAATTCTTAAGACATTTTAAAAAAATCTAAAGCTTTATACATGGACCACATTTAAGTTACTTAAAAACTATTTTCAGAAATCGTAAGAAAAGTATGATTCCTGAGAGAAGTCTCTTCATTAGTTTTTAATTCATCATTGCACTTTAATTTTTAAAAAATGTTTTTGTGTCTAAAATTATTTGTTTCTGGGCTTGCAGATTTTTAGGTAATATTAAAAATTATTTTAAATAATGCATTTTTAAAATTTTTTTTAATACGCTTTATGATATTCACACATCGAAGTGCCAATCTGGATTCAAAGCGGGAAATATATAGAATTAATATAAACTTCGAAAATTCTGAATGGCTGGTAAAGGAGAACTTAAAAGGAATATATGCAGTGTAAGTTTTGTAAATTTTCACGGAGAGCATATGGTATCATTTAAAATATTTTTACATAGTTGCCTAATTCAAAACCTTTCTACAAACCACATTCAAGGTTACAATCAACTCTAGTGGCTTATATTTCTTAAATAAATTGTGTAAGCGTATATCTTTAATATTTGTAATGTGTAATTATATTAATTATAAATAGTATATTTATAAATCTCTTAAATTTTTTTCTTTAGTTTTGAAATTTTGCTATTATTTATGCATTAACCTTTTAATTCCTTTTTTTTACTTGAAATAAAACTAACATTGGAGTAGAAAAAAATCGGATGAGAACATGCTAATCATCTACGAAAAGAAGATTTTAAGATTTATTTTTTTGGAGGAACTCAAGAAAATGGCCCATGGTGAAGAAGATCAAATTTAGAATTCTATCACTCATATAAAGAGTCTGACATAGTTAACTTTATCAAAATACAACGAATTAAATGGGCAGGTCACTGTGTCAGAATGGATGGAGATCACACCACTATATAAAAAACATCTTCAATGCCCAATCAATTGGCACTCGGAGAAAGGCAGACCAAATCTAAAATTAGGGAAAAGATCTCCTAATTTTGAAAACTAAAAATTGAAGAACACTAGCAGGAAGAAGGCTAGCCTGGAAAAAAGGCTTCTTGAGAACCCCCGAGCCCATCCTGGGCTATCGAGTCTATTAGGATGGAAGGAAAAATCACGCATTTTGTAAAATTTAAATATTAATCTTATAAAAAAAACTCAAAATAATGATCAATTATGTACTGTTTAAATGATTAGAATTTAGTATTTTTAAAGCCATTCGAACATTTTTGAACTGTAAAGGATACAGATTAGAAATGACAATAAAAATATTATTCGGGTGTTTAATTTTTTTGGTTTCTTGTGTGAAGAGCTATTTATTATATACTTTGCAATTTTTTCAGGGCTGTCAACATAACACAGTTGGAGATCATTGTGAAAAATGTGAGGCTGGTTACCATGGAGATTCAACCCAAGGAACGCCTTATGATTGTTTGATTTGTGCTTGTCCGTTACCTATTGCTAGCAACAAGTACGACATTTTTTGCACGCTTAAAATACTAATTTAGGGGTTATGTTTTGCAATCAATTATTATTGTACATTTATAATTCAATTCAGGATTTCTGATTTTTTTTTAAAAAAAACCCGAGCTGTGTTCATGTTGTTTTAAACCCTCATAAATTCACAACTTTTTCCGAATGGATAAATTTGGTTTTATTGACTAATTATCCCTAAGAACAGCATTACATGTGAAATCAAAACAAATTTAATTACTGTTGAGAGGGAGGTTTTGGGTTACCAGTATAAATATTCTTTAATTTTTATTTTTGAAAACTAAAATATTTTAACTTCAAATGAAAATTATTATATATTAAAAATTCTCGAATTAAAATATTTTAGTTTTAATTGATTTTTAATTACTTTAAACCAGAGGTGGCCAAAGCGTGGCACGGTGGATTTGTAACAGTGGCATGCAAAGACTTACTGAAAATTAAAAAAAATTTTGAAAGTATAATAAATAACCATTTTTTACAATTTTATTGAAGTGGGGTTGTCTCAGACAAAAAAAAAGCTCTACAAAATTTGGATCAAAATATGTTTCTGAATAAATGTTTTCAGCTATGAACATAATAAAATAAATATCATCCCAAACCAGTTTATGTGCACCTATAATACTCTAATTTTGTAGGCATCTGTAAGAGCTTATCCTAATATAGATAACTTGGTAAAAAGAGTAGTAATTGATTTGGTAAAAAAATAGTAATAAAGTAGCCACATTAAGTAAATATTGAGCGTTTAATTATTATTTTGAATTAAATTAATTCAAGTTACTCAATTTTATTTTATACCTAATCTAATTGACTGAACTTGTAAAAAATATACTATAAATAAAAACCCAAGTTTGTAAACTTTCGTCTTATTTATTATATACTATTTTTAAATTTCAACTACATAGATTGAAATTCAAAAATGCGCTTTTTGAGTAAAAATCCCATAAGAAGCTTATAAGTAACATTTTTTTCACTTTTACATATTTGTTTGTTAGAAAAATTGAAAGTGGTACGCATAATTATGTTATATTAAATAGTGACACTCTTCCCAAAAAGAGTTGTCAGCTCCTTCTTTTAACAAATTAATTTTATTATTAACTTACAATATTTCTTTTGAACAAAATTACGATATTTTTAGGAAATTGTCCTCTAACACAAAAATTATACTTTTATAAACGAAGAGTAACTTTGTATTTTGTTTTGTGTTCGTCTTCAAAATATAATGGGACTTTTAACACTTATTGTATAAATTCATAAAAAGTTCATAAGTTATTAAAAAGAATTAGGTGGATCGCGTGGCTTAGAGATAGCGTGTCCTGATAAGCTCAAGGTTGCGGGTTTGATTCCAGCTGGAGTCGTTAGATTCAAAAAGCGTAGTCATACGTGTCTTATCATTATGTGGCATGCGAAAGATTCCTTGAGTGTCAATTTGGATCTGTTACTTTCGGCTAAATTAAATCATGGTAATATTAAGCATCCAACGACAGGTTGAAATAAACAAATTTAGTAGAGCCGCCAGTAGAGACCACCAGTAGAATTT
This sequence comes from Trichonephila clavipes, assembly GCA_019973935.1. NCBI lineage: Eukaryota > Metazoa > Arthropoda > Arachnida > Araneae > Nephilidae > Trichonephila > Trichonephila clavipes. Next base: position 1,584,137 of record BMAU01001363.1, on the reverse strand, counting down.
AGTAGACACCACCAATGAGATGGGTGTCACATTTGGGGATTTACCATGTCTGCTAAGGGTTAGCTGCTAAAATGCAGCTCATTTGAGAAAAAATTAAGCAAAAGAATATCTGTCAAATTATTTATATTTCAAGATATTTTTCGATTCCTGCTATTAATTTTCAATCTCTCTAGAGATATCTTATTCAAATTTTCAATCGTTAATCAAATACATTTTAGTGCGCTCAATTCAGCTGAAATTTTATAAACACGATTATTTTGGATGGTAATGTGGTAATTTAATTTTAATTAATAAAAGTTAACTGATTAAAACTAATTATTCAAAGAATTACAAACACAGCCACGTTGGTATCATTTTTTGGCGACTTAGCGATCACTTTGGTGACTTGTGTCAAAACTTTAAAAGGTTTTTTTCTCGCATTTTTAAGCGCTCATTTTTTATCTAAAATTTTCTATACACGATTTTTTGAGTGACAATACGATAATTTAATTATAAATAAAATTAATTGAATGAAACTAATTATTTAAAGAATTACAGATACAGTCACGTTGGCTTTATTTTTAGCGACTTGGGTCAGAACTTTAAAGAATTTTTTTTCCTCACGTTATAAAGCATTCAGTTGAACTCATTGGGATTGTTTTGGGTTGCAATGCGATACTTTTTAATGAAAACTAATTGCCACTTAATATTGTGATTCCGTGATATGTATATACGTATTTATATAAATTGTAACTATTTAATAAAAGGTAACTAAAATAAAAATTTTCTTTGTTGACCTAAGCAGGAATTGACTTAAAATTTGTTTTTGTTTTTATATTTCTTGTTTTTTGGATGATTACTAAACACTTTCCTTTCTTATAGTTTTGCTGAAAGTTGTGAAGTTTCTCCTAGCGGTCAAGAAATCAGCTGCGTGTGCAAACCTGGCTATTATGGAGGACGATGCGAAGTGTTTGTATTCCATACTAAAATATTTAACATCCTCTTTACTCTTTTTCATTCTCACTGTTCCTTTCATAAGATTGAACTTTCATTTGTTTCATAACTAGATGTGACATCGGTTTCTATGGTTCACCTGAAATCCTGGGCAGCACTTGCCAACCTTGCGACTGCAGCGGCAATATTGATCCCAGTAAACCTGGAAGTTGCGACTCGGTCAGTGGAGAGTGCATTCTGTGTTTGAACAACACTTTTGGATCTGCCTGTGAACTCTGTGCTCCCGGGTTCTATGGAGATGCTGTGAGCGTAAAGGACTGTCGAAGTGAGTATTATTATAATTTAGATTAAGTAGCTGGCAAGAGTGAGATATGTGCAAGCGCACCACATGTTCCAATAAATGTAGTGACTTCCTAGGCTCGTATTATCAGATCATGTCTATTTGATAAAGAATAATAAATGACCAAATTTATTACTATGAATTAATTAATGTTTATAGACGCAATGCTTCTCTAAGTTATCCGACTACGCTCGGAACCGTGATTTTGAAAAAGCGCATAAATGGATAATTTTCATGATATTTAGTGTCACTTAGATTAGAATACATGTATAAAATTGTTTTAAGGACATTTTGACAACAAAAATTATTTAAATACAATATTTTGGCAAAACATTAACTTAGAATAACCTTTTTTCAAAATGTTCTCCTTTTATGAAAAATGCTTCTAAAATAATAATAATTTGCCCTTTTATAAAGTAAAGATTTCTCCAGAGAGTCTGAACTACGATTTTTGAAAAATTCCCATTATTTTCAGAGTTACAACCAATTGAAATAATTATCGGCGTTTTTTTCTTAAAATTTCTCCCCTTTGTTGTCGTAAAACATGAGAGAGAGAGTAAATCCACTTCTAAGTTATATACTTCAAAAATTCTAGTTGAGCCTCTGTACAGAGGTCTGAGCTATATACAGGCAAAATTTTATTATAATAGAAGCATTTTTCGCAAAAGGAGAATATTTTAAAAATTGGTAATTTTATGTTCAATTTTTGTCAAAATATTGTACTTAAATAATTTTTTATTGTAATAATATTCTTACGTTATCAATAAATCATTATCAATACGTCAATTATTAGAAACAAAGCAATTGCTCTAATCTTCATAGCACACATTGTTATTTGTTCAAATAGGGCTGGACTCCGCCCCCCCCCAGCCCTTATTATTTTTTTTTATTGATTATAACTCTATGTACATAGTACGTAAAATTTAATCAAGTACTTGTTATTATTAAGGAATTTTATTAATTAATGCCAATTATTTATTCAATAATTTAATTTTTATTGTTTTTTGTTCCCGACAATCGACAAAACCAAAGAAACATTTTTGGCGCGGTATTGGGGTATAATAAGAGAAGGGTGAACTTTCAACCCTGGATCCCCTTGAAAAATTCCTATGTTCGCTACTGTGTTTGTTACCTAGTTTCTGTGATATCATTTGATTCATTGTTACTCATAAAATTAATATACGTAGAGGTGTTTTGATACATTTTGAGCTTATGTAAGTTCTAATAAGTCCTTAAGTATATATTTTTATAAAATCTGTAAAAATATGTGAATTCTGTATTTAATTCTGTATTATGTGAGGTATTTCGCTCTATACATAAATATTTATCTTTACAGAATGTAATTGCGATGAATGTGGAACAAGAAAATGCGATCACGAGACAGGCGAATGCAATTGTTGGCCAAACGTCGAGGGAACACGTTGTGACAGTTGTAGAGTAAGATTATGATAACTTAATATTTTAACGCTTTCGTTTTCGTATATAATGCTCCTGTACCTGTTCGACTTTATTTAATAAAAATTTGTATATTTTCATGACTTAACACTGCATTATTTCAAAATTCTTCAATTTTGAATTTTAATCTTCTATCCCATTCTTTTTTTCAGGAAAACCACTGGGGTTTCCAGAGCTGTGGCGGATGCAGGTCTTGCAATTGTGGGCAAGCCTCGAAAAGCGAACAGTGTGACCTTGAGACCGGTCAGTGTCCATGCCAACCGGGGGCTGGAGGCATCACCTGTGATTTATGCGAACCAGGATATTGGAGATATTCTGCGGCGGGATGTATTTGTAAGTACTTGCCACTCAGTCTTGAGTTTGTTGAGTAATGCAACGCATCCTATATCTCCTAATATAAACTGTAATGTAATTTTTCCAGTTATTTCATTTCGTCTTCTTACAGAAAGAAGATAATAGTCGAAATTCGATCAGTTAAAATAAAATATAATACATACTATTTTCAAAAGACAGAATCCCAAATCCTTATCTTGAAACAAATTCATATGAATTTGAAACAGTTATATAAATTTTACCTACTTAGAATCAATTATTATCTCCGATAATGGAATATCTCATAATGGAAATCCAGAATCGATTATACCTGGCAAATAAGGCTTTTTAAGATCTGAGGAGGCTGTTAAAATCTAAATTTCTTTCAAGAAACACAAATTTTTAATTTACAAAACTCTTATTAAACCAGTTCTGACTTATCCATCTGAGATTTGGACAGTAACAAAACTAGAAAAAAATTGAATGGCGTCTTTTAAGATAAAAATACTTCGAAGTATACTTGGAGGTGTAAACGAAAACAATAGATGGAGAAGAAGATACAATTTTGAATTATATAGAATTTATAAACAACCTATTACCCATTGATTTTTTTTACATAATGTCAAAAAATATGAAATTTAATAGTTATTACAATTAAAGCTTTATTACTTTTACAAAAAAAAAAGAACTTTATCTCTTTTTTATTGCCATAATGAAGAAAATTACAAAAGAAACAAAAATTCTCAATTTCTTAAATTTTTTTCTCACAAGCATTCCGCAGGTAAAGGATGAGACAAAGCATTTTCGTGTTGAACGAACATGATCAAAAGATAAGGTTTCATTTCTCAAAGGAACCCATAAAAGGGAGATTAAAACGCTTGAAATCGTGTTGTCCTAGCAAATGAATACATATTACCTTGTTCACACATTTGTTCTTCACGCAAGTCTTTGGAAAAAATAATCATAAAAGCTCCATTCGCAAACCGAAATGCTTGCTTAGAAATGGTTCGATTTTCTTAAAGATGATAAAATTACAAATCAGTTGAGACAAAAGGCTTACTTTGTATATCCGAGAAACACGTGATGAACTGCACGTGCGAAACAGTGAATAAAAAATAAGAAGTCAAAGAAAAGAAACAATGGAAGATATGAGGGTGAAAAGACACGCCTGCGTTTATTTGATAAATTTATGTTACCTCTGCGTTAGGATATGTATGCATAGTATGTATTGACTTTGTATGATGCGGTGATTATATATTCTTATTTATACAATTAATTTAAATAGTGACGTACACTAACTAAGGTATATTTTCAATTCCGGGATTTCGAGATTACATTACCCAAATACTGGGATCCCGGGATTAGGATTGGAGTATTTATGAAAAATACTTACACATTAGCAACGTTGAAATTACATAATAAAACTGAAAACATAATTACTAAATTGATTAATATTATTATTTATTGAAACAAATAAAAAACAAAGCTTAATTCATCTTTAAAAAACTAATAAAAAGTAGTACATGATGAAATAAAAAAATATTATTTCTTCATTTCTTGTGTTTCTATAAATAAGCTTCTAATTTTAATGAATTTTCTTGGGTACAAGTCTATGGGCTTACTACTTTAAGCACCAAAAATAAATACGTATGGAGACCTTTTGTAGAACCACCTCCAATTTTCAGTATTTTCTGGTAGTTTGTCACTTTACACTTAGTTGGTTATCCGTTTTCAAACCTTAAAAAATGGTGCTAAATATAAGAAGTATTTTTTAGCTGAATAGTATTAGAAAGTCATGGGGATTTCTGAATTAAAAAAACATTTAATACCGTAATATGAAGTAACAGATTTATTTTAATGGTTTATTGGTATGGGGGTTTATCATCAAAAAATATTTTATCCAAAAATTTAAACATAAAATAATTCCAGATAGTTGTGGTATAAAATATGATTTAAAAAAATAGATCAAAATTATTAAACACTTGTTTTATTACTTTTCCAAATTTTGAAAATCACACTGATAAACCACCCTTATTGTTCCATTATGCGTACCAAATAACTTGTTCACTCATCGATTTTAATTGTAAACTGAATATTAAATGCAAAATATTAAAATGCGTCTAGTAGTCTAGTACTCAGAGATTAAAATTGTTCTGTTAGATTATTTTTTGAATATATTAATCAATACGAAATGAATAATTGCACAAAAAAATTCTACTTACATATTTCATAAAAAAAAAATGTACATTTTCTGAGAATTAATTTTTAGAAAATTTTAACGAGGAAATTTTTTAAAATATAATTCAGACAAAAATTAAATCCTGAGATTATTTATTTTCATCCCTTTATTTGAAAAAACACACCGGAATCCCGGGATTTCGAGATCTCGGGTCCGCAAACCCTAACATTGACTATGGAAAGGGCTTACACATTTTAAAAAAAAACATGTTGATGAAAGCGTTGAAGCATAATCTTTATGCTTAAAATTAAGAATCCCTTGGTGTTCCGGAGAAGTCAGAGCACCCCCCCTCTGATCCTACCCTTTGTGCCCGTCACTGAATATACACTGGTGTGTAAAACTTAAGCAACAGTTTTTTTTTCCTTTGGCCATAACTTCACCAGAAATCATTTGAGAGACATAAAATTCAGAAATGTGGGACAGTATTTTGTACTTAAATAATGATGAAAGCATAGTTGTGCAAAAATGAATACAATGCATATAGACAAAACAAAAAGGCTTTATGGAACTCATGGTGTAGTGAAAAAGGATTATCTGTCCAAAAGGAAGAACAAGGCGATGTTCTTTAGAATAGGATATGCCCTCCCCTTACTGCAATGGTTGCTTCGCACGGTCTCTATATACTCAGCACCAGATTTTCCAAAAATTCTTTAGTTAAGGGTGCAAAATCTTCAATCAATGCCTGTTTCAGCTGTTGGGTGTTCTCTGGAGGATTTAAACGTGCAACAAAGCATCTTGCCAAAGCTTCCAACACATGTTCTATGACAGGGATGGCAAACCAATGGCACGCGTGCCATTGATGGCGCATGATACATTATTTTGGGCACGCTACCGATCAAAATATTTTACCTTTTCAGCGAGAATTACTCAGTTCAAAGAATTATCAACAATGGGCAAGTTTATTATGCACCCTGATATAACTTTATTTGATAAACTGAACCTGTTTCAACGTGATTGGTTAAAAATCAAAAGATTTGAAATACTACTGTGTGTGTGATTGATTTCCAATCTAGTTCAATATAGCTTCAAAAAGTTTATTGGGACAAGAATTAAGTAAAACAGGAAAATTAACAAGCAATATGCGTAAAAAAGTCAGCAACGAAATGTTTTAAACATGGAATTCCATCCCATACAATTTTAACTGTTTGATGGCTCATACTATTTTAAACATATTTTCATCTACGTGTTTCTGGTCATCTGGTCATTAATTTTAGGTATGAACAACATTTAAAACTCACTTAGAAACCATTTGACAGAGGACTCCAATTCGGCATGCATTCTAAAAGTAACATCTTACATTCCTAATATGTCATCTAAATCTAATCTCAACAACAGAAGTCACACAAATGTTACTTTAATTTGAATTACAGTGCACAAAATATATTTTTTCATAGTAAATAAAGAGTTTTGTGTTGTTATATATATAGTATTTAGTTTTATTATTTTCCCAATGAGACCAAACGTCAAAATTATTTGAAACGGCACGTCTATGCCTCATTAAATATTTAAGAAAAAATGGCTCGTTGATCCATAAAGATTCGCCATCCCTGTTCTATGAGATTCAACTCAGGGGAGAATTCTGACCAATCCTTCGAGTGATATCTTCACTTTCCAGTCGCTGCCGAACATCAGCAGTTCGTTGTGGCCGTGCATTGTCATCTATAAAAACGAAGACTGGATCGATAGCCCCATACGAACAGACGAATATGGGTAAGGATCACCTCCTTACAATAGCACGCACGATCTCCGGTTACAGAACCTCTGTCGAAAACGTGGAATCTCCATGTGAATTTCTTTCGCTGCTTTCCTTATTCCTTAAAGAACGTTATACACTGTTCTGATTGGAATGCCGCTTCTTACACTTCTTTGTTTCCAAATACTGACCACAACTTATAGTCGTGTGGATTTGAATCCGGTCTAGTCGTCACCCGCCGACTTCGCTGGGTATTTCATGATAATGTACCACATATGCATGACCACATATATGTAAATTAACATAAACGGGGAAGGGACTCACACATTTGAGGCATTTTACAAGCTATGTATAACTAAAAGTAAAATGCACTAAGTAGATATTTACAAAATAAAAAGTAAATGCCTGCTTTCACTCTATACTCTACGGTGACAATTTCTGGGCATATGGCTCGCGAAGCGAGCCTCCATCCCATATCCGAAAAATATATGTGGAACGACTGTGGGTTGTATCCTGCTAGCATGTAGGACGCAGCTGATTGGTCGAGCCAATTGTTGGAGTAATTTCCTGGGTCGTGCGGATTTCTGAGTTCATGGCGGAGAGCTGAAAGGAAGCTCTCTTATTGGTGCATGGCGGGAGATGAAATCGACTCTCATAGGCTGCTCAAGTCTCTCAAAGAGAAAATTAAGACTAAGGGGGAGGGGCAAGCCCAGATGGTGGGGATACGACAAATTTTAAGAAGTTAAATAAAAATAAATAAAGAAAGAATTAAAAATTTTGCAAAAGTTGTGCAATAAAATTGCACAGATTAATAAAATTATGGTGGATTGTAAGAGTCGAGAAGTATTCTTCTCGGTCTTTTAGTAGAATCATGAGGAATATAGGTATTTAAGTTTATCATATTGCTATTGTTAGTGAATTGCAGAGAGTTAAAGAACTTTTTAGCTATTTTCTGGATATAGAATTTAAAACTTTTGATTTTAATAACTTTCCGAATGTCTTCATTTCTCATGTACCTTGAGGCTTTAACGATCATTCGGATTGTTGAATTTTGTAAAGTATCTAAGATATTGATATTAGTTTTAGCGGCGTATCCCCACACTGGGCACCCATAAGATAAAATGGGACGCATAACGGCTGTGAATAAAAGCACTTTATTATTTCTAGATAAATCTGAATTCCGGCCAATTAGGGGAAACAGTTTAAACATTAATTTCCGGAATTTTTGACGCGTGTTTTGAATGTGTGTTTTCCAAGTGAGATTTTTATCGAAAGTAATACCAAGGTATTTAGTACTTTGAGACCATGGGATTGTAGTGTTGTACATTTTAGGTGGTGGTGGAATTTTGCGTTTTTTGGTGAATAATACGGCGGCAGATTTTTCAACATTAATGCTGATTTTCCAGCGGTCGTAGTATTTTTCTAGCAATTTAAGGTGTTTGTTTAGAGCAAAAGTGTGTGACTGATGTGATTCTCTTAAATGTAGTGTGCACAGCTGTATCGTCTGCATACATGTTAAGTTTAGTGAGTGAGTATTCTGGAATGTCGTTTATGTAAAGATTAAACAGCAAGGGTCCAATTAGACTGCCCTGCGCTACTCCACAATTAATAAATTTATTTGTAGACAGTATCCTTGACACGAACCTGATAAGAGCGATTTGAGTTGTATGAGTGAAGTAGAAAAACGAGCGGTGGAGGAATATTATAATTTATTAGTTTATAGGTAAGTCCAGTAAGCCACACACGGTCGAAGGCTTTCTGGATATCCAGAAATACTGCGCCGGTGCTCTTTTTACTTTGAAAGCCTTCTGAAATTGCTTCTGTTAGATTCAAAAGTGGGTGAAGGGTAGAGAGTTTATTGGTGAAACCATACTGATTTGGGTTGATAATATTGTTAGTATAGAGAAAGTCTTTGAGTCGAGTCAGTATAATAGATTCTGTGATTTTACTTAAAGTAGAAAGTAAAGAAATTGGTCGATAACTGGAAGGAATATTTTTGTTTTTACCTGGCTTAAGAATAGGAAAAATAATGGCTTCTTTCCAAGCTTTAGGAAAGTAATTAAGAGTTAAAATCTTATTAATTAGAATTGTTAGAATGAGAATAGCTTTGAGGGAGAAATTTTTTGTCATTCGATTACTAATGCCGTCTTTACCTGGCGCTTTTTTAGAGTTAGATTTTTTAATGTAGGAAATAATCTCAGAGGGATATGCAGCTTCAGTAGTAGCGGAAGTAGGAAGGGAGAGGAAAGAGTTAACCGTATTATTAATTAACTCGTCGTAGTCGTCATAGTCATTATTGGGTCTAGTATTTTCAGTGAAATTATCAAGAATAGATTCGGCAAGGATATTTGCTTTTTGTGTATCTGTAACAGCTGTGCCGGATGAGCAGTTTAACGGTGGAATGTCGGAACGCTTATTTTTGAGGAATTTTTGTACCGCCCATAGGCTATTGTCTTGTGTGTCAAGTGCTTTTAGTCTGGCTGTCCAATTTTCATTGCTATATTTACGAAGTTCTTTTTTGACATTTTTTTGTGCTTTGTTGTAAAGTGTTTTGTAGTGTGGATCTAGAGTTCTGTGATACAAATTTCTGTATTGGTTTTTCTGTTTAATTGATCGTTGATCGTTGATGAACTGGATGGAGTGCCTAGGCCTGTCGGCCTCTAACCTCCTATCAGGTAATTTTGAGATGCCTTTGACGAGTTCTACCATTGCCCAGTTTTAGGAATAAATCAGTTTAATAGTGAGAAAGTTCCGTAGATTTTAAAAATTTAAGCTACTTGGATGTGAGATTAAAATAACTATTAAAAATTTAACTTTAAAAACAGTGAAAAAATCATTGAAAAATGCGAGAAAAGTAGGCGGAGTTATCCTAGCCAATCCGAGTGCAGCAAAAACTGACTATCAGAAAAGGCGGGAAAGTGATCTTGGGGAAAAATAAATAAAGTAAATAAATTAATTGAAATCTGGATTGACCAAGATGTCTCTTGGTCTTTTTACAGAAAAGTGGGAGAAGTAGGGGGAGATTTCATTAATAGAAGCATTATCTGAGTCGTCTATATTATTGAAAAAGTTGATAGCAAGTTTTCGTATGGTCTGTCGAATAGTTGGTATATTGCAAGCTATTCTTAGATCTTTATTTCGCATATACCAATGAGCATTGCAAATTTGTCTTATTATTAAATTTTGAGCAGTTTCAAGTAAATTTATATTAGTTTTTGCTGCATGTCCCCATACAGGGGAGGCATAGGTAAGTAATGGTTTCATGATCAGAGTATAGATAAGCAGTTTGTTATGTCTATTCAATTTAGACTTTCTGCAGATAAGGGAGTAAAGTTTACGCGTAGTATTTTTAAATTTATCTCTAATATATGTTATGTGTTGTCGGAAAGTGAGGTTTTTATCAACGATTACACCAAGATACTTGGTGTGTTGAGACCAGGGTATTCTTTGATTTTGTTGAGTAATTTCAGGGGAGGTTTCCTTTTTGAAAAGAAAACCGCTTCCGTTTTGGAAGAGTTTAAAGCAATCTTCCACACGGAAAACCAGGTCTCCAGGTGAGCTAGGTGTTCATTGATATTTTCGACTAGTGTGTCGAGGTTTCTGTGTCTGCTGAGTATGGCTGTATCATCTGCATACATGCATATTATGGTATTAGAATGTTTAATAATATCATTAACGTAGAGGTTAAAGAGAGTTGGTGCCAGAGTTGACCCTTGGGCCACCCCAGCGTTAATCTTTTAAGTTGCGAGAAGGTACGATTAATTTTTACAGTGAAGGAGCGATCAGAGATATAGGAATTTAACAGGTAAATAAGAGGGGCGGGATTTTATAGGTGATTAATTTAAAGAGTAGGCCAGTATGCCATACTCTATCAAAGGCTTTTTGAATATCAAGGAAGACCGCGGCCGTGCATTCATCTTTGTTGTTTCCTTCCTTAATAAATTCAACGACTCTGAGAAGTTGATGTGAGGTGGAGAGACGAGGTCGGAACCCGTGCTGCTCCGGAATCAGGATATTTTCTCTTTCGAGATGGTCGTTGAGTCTGGCTAAAATCACTTTTTCAGCCAGTTTACTAAGGACAGGAAGTAGACTTATTGGTCTGTAGGATTCGGCCAAAGCCGAATTTTTATCTGGTTTTAGGATCGGAATAACAACCGCAGTCTTCCAAGACATAGGAAAGTATCTTAAAGTTAGCATATTATTAATGATGTTAGTAATCTTGAAAATAGTGAGGCGCGGTAATTTTTTAAGCATTTTGTTAGTGATCCCATCTCTCCCCGGACACTTTTTGATTTTAATCTTTTTAATGATCTGAATAATTTCAGATGGGAGAGTGGGGGGGATGATATCAGTATTGTTAATATTCGAGTCCATGTATGCATCAACAACGCTGGTGATGATCTCGTCTTTGCGTGGGTTGTGAATGTCATTAAGGTGAAATTGCTTCTCAAGCGAATGAGCAATTACTTCAGTTTTGTTTGTATCGCTGAGAGCAATACCAGTGGGGCCATTAAGGGCGGAAATCGGAGAGGTTTTCTTCCTGAAAGCTTCGGCAATTCCCCAAAGGGAATTGTCCTCAGCATTCAGGGTAGAAAGAATTTCTGTTTAATTAGATTGTGGATATATGGCGGAGTGTAGCTTTTACGGAGCGTTTCTATTGGTCTGGAGGCGTGGCTATGGGCGGCGCGGACCGTTTCGGTGAACTCTGAGATTTTTTGGTCAATATCGGTGCCTGTTTTAATAGAAATAATTAATTAGAGAAAGCTTAGTATTAAGATGCTTAGAGAAGAGCGGCCAGAGTTTGTATGAACGGCTCTGGGATTATGAGTATCTTTTTTGAGTTTAAGAGTGAAATTAAGAAGAACTGGGTTGTGATCGGAAGATAGATCGTGAAGGGAGTTAATGGTATATGGGTAGTAAAAGTTTCTAATAACAGCGATGTCTAGAGTATTAGCAGAGTTAATCCCGAATCTCGTAGGAGAGTCAGGGTAGGCAATATATAAATTAGTCATGTTAACAAAGTCAAGGAGGCGTACACCTCTAGAAGAGTTAGTATTACAATTCCAGGCAGTATGTGGGGCATTGAAGTCGCCAAATAAAACACAGTTACTGCTGGTTTGAATGAGATTTTCAATATCAATTGTGAAAGTATATTCATCCGATCTCGGCGGTATATAAATACTGACAATCGAGATGGGATCGTGATCTATAGGAGTTAGAATTACAATAGTGGCTTCGATAGTCTGCATGGATGGCGTTGGAAGCGAGTAGTGCTTAATAGAGTTTTTAATGAGAATTAGAGTTCCACCGAAGGCCCTGTAGTTTTCATTTGATATCGGTCTGTCGTTTCTGTAACAAATGTAGTTAGCTATGTTTATGTTGTGTGATGGTCTCAAATGTGTCTCTTGAATTAAGATTAGGTCAGGGGAGTGCTTTTCTATAAAAATTTTAAGTTCAGTTATTTTTCCAAGTAAGCCGTTTGCGTTCCATGAACACAAACTGAGACCGATTGGGGACTTATTGATCATTAACAACATTACAAGATGCCTCTAATAGGCCGTACATTTGATTTGCATCCGCTTGTGCGGAACTAACTGTATCAAAATTATTTGCAATTGCTGGGGTGGTATTCATTGCGTTAAGGAGTTGAATTAAGCATTGCACTGTAGTTGAAAGTAGTGCTTTGATATCTGAATTATTATTAGTGATAGGAATATTTTGATTGGTAGCTTGAGCAGTGCTGTTTTGAGGATTTACATTACGGTTTATGATGGGTGGGGTTTGAACTACGGTCTCAGTTTGGCGAGAAGTCTCAGGTCTTCGTGGCGCCATCTGTTGCGGATTTTTGTTCGTAATTGCTGGTTTCCCAGACGTAGCTTGTGCATAGGAAAAGTTAGGTCTAATTAGACTATTGTACAAATTAGTGTAACTGTTTCGGTTGACTTTAGCAGTGCCCTTAGGGGGCTTAGGAAAGCAGGGGCAGCCGTACCAGTTGGCCATGTGCCCGTACACCTGGCAGTTTATACAGAATTTAGTCTCTAATCTTTGTTTTATAGGGCAATCTTTAGTTAAGTGTTCTTCACCGCATTTAAGACAGCGGGGTTTAAGGTAGCAATTATCTGCGTTGTGATGAAAATTGTTGCAGGAGAAGCACTGCGTGACTCCTCTGCCGTTGTATCCGTCGACAGTAATATTGAGATGAGCAAGAGTTTTAAGATCGAAAATTTTAAGGTTTTCCATGGTGCGGGGAAGTGTTACTTGAAAAATAGGTAGCGGTTGTTTGGTTCTGCGACCTATTAGTTGCGTCACCCTTTCGGGTTCAAATCCTTCCTTCTCTAAGTCCTTTTTAATGTCTTCAGGGTCCGCTTTTTTGGGGAATCCCTTAATTACAACTTTAATCGGGCGTTCGTTCTTAGGGGTGATTACGTAAAAACGGTATCCTAGTTGTATTAGTGTTTGTCGGACAACTATATTTTGTTCCGTTGTATTTGAGTACGGTTTAATGTACTCTCCAGTTGTTTTGAGCCTTAGTTGCGGGTAGATCTTTTTAATGGTGTCCACCTGAACACGGTAATTTTTATCGATTTTTAGCATGAGAGGGGGTGGAAGCGCGTTGCTTCCATTATTCTGATTGGCTGAGGTAGTCGGTTCTGAGTTCTTTGCGGAAGGTGGGGCCAGTTGACCTGAGACCTGTTTAATAATAACATTGGGGAGAAGGGAAAATTGGTTTTCAATTCCAATCTCTTCGGAATCCTGCAAGATAGTTTTGCGTGCAGTTTTTCTGATTGGGGGAAATTCAAAGTCATCATCATCTTTACGTTTTTGCTGAAAATTTCTCCTAGTGGGAGAAGGTGGGGGAGTATTTTTAGGGGTGCTTTTAGGTGAGACATGATGCGAGCAGCCTGGTTTGGTACAGGGGGAGAGAGTCAAAGTCACTCACCGCTTGCTGCAAAGAGCTTTGTACATCCTGGTACTCGTTCCAAGCCAGTTGGTACAGCGTATCACTTTCGTCATGTCCTTTATCTTGTCTCAGGAGGGAGACAGTCCTTTCTTTTTCGTTACAAATTATTTGAAGTCGTCTTATGTAAATTTTCATCGAGGTGAGCTCTTCGCATGGTGTGGGAGCTGTGCCGTTCGATGCAGTAGAAAGAGGAGATTGCGGGGTAAAATCCATGTCAGTTTGGTTGTCAAGTGCCATATCCGTGTCGTAAATCCAAGAGCAATTAGGGAGAAAATACTAACTATCTGTCTACCCAGATAGCACTGAAAAGTGCTGTAGCCAGATACTAGTGAAGTGAATGCGGTAAGTGAACGTAGTATAATGAATTGGGGCGTATAGAAGACGCATCCAATTCGGTAGAGGGAGATCTCTTGCGGGCCACTGTCAAGAGCGGCGACCAGTCAACCTCTACAGTCCGAGTCAGATCCGATTCTCCGAGAGAGAAAACCACTCTATACTCGACTCATCTGCGAGCAGGCCAATGTCCGACTGCCCTTCCTTCACACGGGTACAAGGTTCAGTTCGTGAAAAGCTTGTGTGTAGGCTTCCCGCTGGCGCATCAGGGGGAATTTCACTGGCTCTGCCGCTAGCTGGTGAGTTGTTCTAAAGCTCTCCAAAAGCACTCTCGCCGTCAATTGGTGAATTCGCTTTTTTATTCGCTCGTCACAGCAGGAATGGCTCTAGGGCCTGACAAACCGAACCCCTGCCTGGGGTGGCAAATTTTAAGGGTGGCATTAGGATCGAATTTGAAGAAGAAAAAAAATTTTGTTACAAAAAATTTGATATATTTTCTGAAATATTATTGGGTGGGAATTTGGTATTTTTAATATGTTTACACGTTTTTCACTAGTAACTTTCTCCTCATCCCGGAGTGAGTTCACAACGGACATTCCTTTCACCCTTACGATGTCCGGTGTCAGCTATTCAAAAGGGGACATTGGTAATCAGAGATTTCGGTAGATGGAGAGCCACAGAAGAGAGGTTTTATTTTAGTTTTAAGTGTAGTTACTATAAGTTATATATAAAACAAACACTTGTTATCCCCTCCATCAGCAGATTATTGTTCGAAGAAATTGGCCTGCTTAAATGGACGATTCCTTCTCTTATATTTCCCTCTTTTGAAATAATAACAAGTAACTATGTCCTTAATTTCGAATTATTTTGAATATTTTAAGTCATAAACTAATATATATATAAATATTGAGAAGGGGGCGGCATTTTCCATTTTTGTCCGGGGCGGCAAAACTTCTAAAGCCGGCCCTGGTCACAGCTCCACCGTCTATACTCATATCTATATATATAAAACTAGATGTTTGTATGTATTAAATCGCTTCACGCCAACACTGTTCAACCGATCTGTATGAAAATTGGCATGTATATGTATTTTTTTGTGGGGAAGGTTTTTGTTTTATTCTCTTTGCTGTAGCTCCGCACCAGGTGGTGCTACGGCATATCAACTTCGGCACCGCTCGATCAATCGCCAAGTTGATAACGTGGTCGCCAAAAATGATGCCAACTTGGCTCTATCGCCAACATTTCGCGATGTTTCTATTGAATCGCCATTATAATGTAAGGAACGGCATTGCTTGCGATTATTACAATTTTAACATAAAATAAATACAACAGAAAGTAATATTAACGTATTGCACATCCAGATATAAATTATTTACTCTATTTTAAGGGTATATTACACAAAATTTGTAACAATGTGTTACTTTTGCTGAGCAGGGATCAACTTAGAAAGGTGTTTTCAAAAATTGACCCACAAGAGAGTTTCGGGCGTTATTAATATATATATATATCAGTTATTAGTCCTTCAAACTTAAAATTAAACAAATATTGTTTTTTTTTGTTGTTGTTCAACTGAGATATGCAAAAAACTTTTTTTTATTTGTTTAATTTGCAATTCACGTATAATTAAGTCATTAAAAATTTCTTTATTCTTCAATCTGTATTGTTTAATTTTTCAATTCATCCGTGCGAAGAATGGGTATACCAGCTAGCAGGCTATATGTATATTAAAATTATTGATATCTAAATCTCAGCATTAAACTTTCGATTGTACTCAAGAACATTTTTATAGACCTCGCCTCTTGATTGAAAAAGGCAAGGACTTGAACTTTTAAAATGGAATACGTATCTTTTACGCTTTCACACCCCCCCTTTGGGAATTGGTTTCTACAAGGCCCCTTCGTGGTGAATTTTTTCTCAACAAAAGAACTTTGTGAATTTTTTTTCCGTAACAAACCCACAATCTTCCCTTGGGGTTCATTTCCGCAGAACTCGTTCTTTAACGTTTTCAAGTTAACAGATGTCAACAAATGGAGTAATCGTTTTTTAAACGTGAATGAGAGAACTATTTGTTACATATCACGGTGTTTGGCGATTGATCGACACTAACTTTTCTATAAGCACGGAGGTTTTCGAAAAAAATTTATTAAAAAATAAATTTTAAATATTTTTTCATCCGTAATATCCTTACGGCTCTTTTGAAACATCATCGTAGCTACCTGCAAAATTTTGGAGCAATATGATCAGCAGTATGGATTTGTATACGTCCCAAACAAGTGTGCAAACATTTCAAATCTAATATATATTATAAAAGTGAAAGTTTGTGAAAATCATCTTTGTGGGTCTTTCACGCAAAAACAACTTAATGGATTTTAATGAAACTTTATAGTAATATAGCTTATACATCAGAATAACACATAGGCTATAATTTATAAAAATTTGTAAAAAGTGTCCAAAATATAACGCTATTTGTCAAGTAAGAAGGAAAAAATTCTGCCATCTGCAAGCAAAAAAGCTGCAAAAAAGCCCACGTCAGCATATATCTTTTGTTTGTGAAAAACTCTTTTTGTTTTGGCTACGCAAGGGAATCGCTTCTAATTAATTCCTGTGATCAGAATAATGCCTATTTTTTTATTTCAGAATAAAACTAAGTTTTGAAGGGAGAGTTTGTTATAAATCTCTCTTTATTTTAATGTTTTTTTTTATGATTTTATTAATTCTCATTTGGTAGTAATAAGTTGATCTATTTTCAAAATAACTACTTTATCGCTTCTGGTACTTAAAGTAAATAAACTTTCTCTTTCACACTACATCATTTGGACAAACTTTCATAATTTTTTGTGGTTAGTAGTTAATTATAACGCTGTAATTTTAATTGAATATGCAGATATTGCATTTTTAAGTATAAAACTAATTATAACCATTGCACTGTATTTTTTGCAGTGAGTGAGTGAGTGAATATTAACGTCGCACTGTTCAGCTACACGAGGGCTTTTGGAGACGGACCACGTAATTTTGAACAATGGTCAAGTGACGGGAACGACACTTGAGCTGGCACCCCCTTCTCCTAACTACCACACCACACCAACTTAGCAGGAATATTCTACCAATACTTAGCTGTAATATTCTTTGAAATCCACTATTCTAAGATATATGGCAGCACGGGTTCTATGATGAGTATTTTAGTGGGGAAGGCGAACAGTTTTGTAGCAGATATTGCGTTTTCAGCGGATTGCAAAAATTATTATTTTTGTCGCAAAAAAATAGTTAATGTCAAAATTTAAGTGTCTTATGGTTTTGTCTGTTAATGAAGACCCTGGAAAATGATTTGACTACTTATTTTAAGTGAATGGTGTACATAATTAATTTTACAGTGGAATATGTTTAATTAATTTATTAGCACTAACGGATTAAATTTTCCAAAGTGGAGTATTTTGTTTATGTATATCCCTTAATTTGTACATGTAGTGATCCAAAAAAAATATTGTATGAAAAAAACTGCAGTAAATCATAATGCGGTTGGATAAAGTATTAACGTGCATCGCTTCCCTACACGGCGGGTCTTACAAAGCTCTAATAAAGCTCGAGCTACGAAAGTAGCTAGGCGTTTGCCAACTTGACTCTATCGTTAACATTTCGCTATGTTTTTCATTGAATCGCCATTGTAATTTAAGAAACGGCGTTGCTTGCGAATATTGCAATTTTAAAATAAAATAAATACAACAGAAAGTAATATTAATGTATTACACTTTCAGATATAAATTATTTACGCTACTTTAAGCATTCGTTACGCAAAACTTTTAAGAATGTGTTACTTTTGCTGAGCAGAGATCAGCTTAGGGAGGTATTTTGAAAAATCGACCCTCAAGAGTGTTACGAGGAATTATAAATTTAAAAAAATCCTTTTTATTGGCTATTAGATCTACATAGTTAAAATTTAACAAAGGTGTTTTTTTTCTTTCTTTTTTTGTTTAGCTGAGATATGCAAAAAGCTTTTTTTGTTTAATTTTCAATTCACATAATATTAACTCATTAAAAACTTCTTCCTTCAATCTGTGTTGTTTAATTTTTCAGTTCACCCGTGCGAAGAACGGGTATACTAGCTAGTTTATATATAAAATAACTTTCGATTAAATATTTTTGTTAATAAAAACCCTTTAACAAGACAAGTGTTGAGGGGAAATAATTTGTCACCATATGTTTAAGATGCTCGTTTAATAATAATGGACTATTCTTTTATTTATTTTTTAAATAATTTTTTGTGCCGTATTGTGCTTACGGCTCTTTTGAAACATTATAGAAGCTCCCTGCAAAATTTTGGAGCAATATGGTTAACGGTATAGATTTGTATACGTCCCAAACAAATACGCAAACATTCAAATTTATATATAATATAACCCTTATCAATTAAATATTTTTATAAGAAAAACCTTTTAACAAGTGTTGAGAGGGAAATAATTTATCGCCAAATGTAATATGACGCTCGTTTAATAATAATGGACCCTTCTTTTATTTATTTATTTATTTATTTGGTGATTAAATTAATTCTTGACGAAAGTCGTCAACTTTCAAATTTTGAGTAGAATTTATGTACATACTTGTGACGTGACGTCATTCACTGCAACAAAAAGTTGTTTTATATGTTCGGGTATATGCACTAGCGCGGGCAGTAAAGCTTTATTAGAGATTGTTGAACATCTTCAATTGCTATTTTATCACGATCCATCGTGCGAGACGTGCATTTAAATTTCTTTTTACTCCAATGACGTTTTTGTGCGAGACAGAAGCTGTAAACTGAGGAGGGTTGTAACTCTCTCCACTATTTTTTTTATTGCTATTACATGTATGCAGAGGCTTTGCAATGCATTGTTTCCGTATAACTTAGAAGCTCTCTGGATTTTTCCTCTGATTATTTACTTAAATCTAAGGAATAAAAAAAATACATAATGTCACCTTGAAAATAACGTGTCTAAAAGGAGGTATGCAGTGACGCCTTTGTTTGGCAACGCGTGTGTCCGTTTCATACTTAAAACTTCTGACTGAATATTTTAACCGTCAGTTTGACCTCAATTTCTATGAGTTTTTTTTTTTTTTTTTTTTTGTAATATCGGTATCTAGAAGGGGAGATATTGTTTCTTTTCTACTCAGAAGAGAAGTAAATTGCTGTGAAATTTATATTATCTAATCTATTTTGAAAAAAGTTGTTTTACAGATTGTAGCATTAGGGACCGAGAATGTTTGTTTGTTGTCGCACAATGGTTTTAGTGCATAGGGAGATCCCTTTATAAAAAATTTTTTGTAGTTTTATTCGTTATTGTTTTGAAAATTTAAGAATAAAAAAAAAATTTGCTTTCGAAATCACTTATTGCGCTTACTAAGATTACAATGCAGGCATTTAAGGTTGAACTTTTAACCCCTTGCGTATTAGACTGCGCTTTCTCGTATCTCTAGAAATCTCAGATTTTAGGGGATACTGACCTGAACGTTACGACGCAAATCTCATTTTTCCTTTTGACGCTGACTAAAGCGCACGTTCGTACTTGTTTCGTTTCGCTTTCTTAAGTTTGTATAACTAGTTTAATTTTTTTAATTTTACCTTTTCGTGCCAGTATAAAATCGTTGCTGGATTTCTACGAACATGATACAGAAAGAGAATATTTGCCGGAAACCGACGAATACGTAGGGGAGACCTTGGCAAGATGACTATATTAACAGTTTTTGCTGTTTATTAATTTATTTTTACGGATAAAAAAATATTTTTTACATGAAGTGTTAGAGTAGTCCTTTATAGTATTAAATACATTACCATTTAATTTTTCAAATAAAAAAACAAAAGATAATTTTATCTTTTTCAGAACCTTAACAAATCGTCATCTTGCCCCAGTACTTGGGCAAGATGACTTTGGCATTCAGGCAAGATGACAACACTGAAAAAGGTTGAATAGATTTTATCTCTTGAATATGTTGCATGGTTTAACAAATGATAATTGTGTTTTTACATCTTACAAAGTATCAAACTAAGCGGAATGCATTGTAACGTAATCTTGAAGTGTTTAGTTGTGCAGCTAACAATAGTCACAAATAAAAATGCCATTTTCATAATTGGAACATTCCTCATGCCACCACTCTTAGCATCTACAGCACTGCATCCATTCTTCTGTTGGAGAGTCACAATATTCCTCTTCACAAGCAAGACATTTTATAATACCATCCTTTGAAATTGATGCAATTGGACTGTTTGGCCTGGATTTTATAGATCTTAGTTTGAGTAATTTTACTTTCTTTTTAGCTTCACGAGTTTCTCTTCTTTGTTTTCATAAAGTTTCCTGTTCTTTCTTCTGCTTTTCCTTTTATTCTAACATTTCTTTGATGGGTGTGCTTGTAAGAATACTTGAGCTCACTTTTTTCCTTTTCCTTTTTTTCTCACATTGTGTTGCTTTAGACAATGGTTTGAAATTAAAAAAACACTAACAGGCTTCTTTGGTGCATCGGAATCAGTATTTGCCATAAGTTCTGGTTCTTCTGGAGAATTTATGTGTTGGTTTTCTACTACTAGGGTCTGAGGATTAGTACTATTAATCTCAGTTGCATCGCTAACAACATCATGGTTAGTAGTTTTTGTAGACGCAAAGTCATGTTCTCTAAACGCAAGAGGATTACGAGGCTCGATCACACATTCTTTAAATCCTTTGAGGGCATTTCCAACAGGTTTCTCTTTCGAGGGCTAGGGTGGGGAGGGCTTAGTGGATGGCAAAAATGTTTTCCTCTGGTCGGCCCCCTTTCGAACGACATATTCCACGATCCAATGCACCTCTTAGCCCCAGAAGAGTTAGAAGTGCAAGGTCGAGCGGACAAAAACACAAACAATCAAGCGTGTACAGAATTTAATAGAATAGACAACATAATTAGTTTAATAAATTCTGAAATACGGGGCAAGATGACGAGCTCGTCATCTTGCCCCGGACTTTCTGTTTAAAAATATTCGTTTCTATTTCCATGAAGAAAGTCGATTAATTGACATTTATTCGTGGTAATAAGTAGTATTTAAACTAAGTTACTCATAAATATTATATATCTAACATGTATCTGTAGCAGAGCTTATTTACATATGCCTAAAAGTTATATCGTGGCATCGGTAAACAATCAAAGCTTTACAAGTAACACAAAAATGGCGATTTCAAGCTTCTTTAAGGAGTGGATCAAGACAGCGCTCTGCACCCAGATAAATTTTTGAAATGCAGTGCTATGCCATCTGTTGTCCAAAATATTATTTATTTTTGTGAATATATCTCATGATTATTTATCAAACCTCAGTTTAATTTGCAATTTATTTAGTTAATGAAAATAATTTATTGTATTATAAAATAAATATGATTGAAAAAGCCAAGTTTTTTAAAATTATGTAAATTTCATTAAAATATCTACACTTTTGCTTTGCATAAAGAATCTGTTTCAATTTTTCACACACACATATTTAGTGTTTTGTTTGTTCAGAACTGTTTATGGTAATTTTATCAAAATCAGGGCTTAAATTTCTGTTTTATAGGTAACCTTTTAATTCTTGAGACTTTTCCCTTTTGGTTTGTATGCCCTATTTCGACAACAGTGATAATTCATCACTATTTCTCCATTTTGAAGTGTTTTGCAACCTCGCTGTCTAACATATTTTGACATAGTCTTGTTTTCTTCTTCTTCTTTCCATGTAAAAAATTCTATAATGTTAATTAAAAGAAGGTTTACATTTACTAATATAAAATTATGTTAACTTCAGTAGAAAACATTTATACGTAAATGTATAAAATTCAGTCTACTACAGTGAAAATTTATAAACTAAATATTTTTTTAAATGCAACTGTTCATACCACTGAAAGTATTGAATTCCTTCAAAATCTCTTCATTTACATCACACTGTTGGTGATCATAAATATTTTTTAAATGCCTTTTCAAACAGAAAGGGCGAGTGAAGACTTGGTTACAAAATGAGCAGATTAAGTCTCTGCTATGCACATTCATTTCAGAAAACAATAAGTATGCAAAAATTGATTACAGAAAATGAAAAAACAGATTGACTAATTAAAATAACAAGAAATATGACAAACAATTAACAAAATAAAGCAAAAAAAACCAAACAAGAAACCAAAAGTAAAAATTATTAAAAATGTAAATAAAATGAAAAAGCACTTCCGCAAAAATCGTTCGACTAATACAGGGATACAAAAATAGCAAGGCAATCAATTATTTTAGTTTCTATATTTCGTAACAGATGGCGCTAGCACTGCATTAAAAAATCTAACTGGGTGCAGAGCGCTGTCTTGATCCACTCCTCTTTTTTATACTATTGTTTAACGAAAGGCCAATAGGAGAGCCAGTAGTGTTCGGTTGATCCTGCCACCTAGCGGAAAACGGAAAAATTAAGACATTCGTTATCTTGCCCCAACTTTTATCTTACCCCAGTCTCGCCTAGGTGATTCTAATAACCATTAGTGATGAAGATGTAGAAATGGAACAAAAATGACAATATATTTATGTAACGCACTTGGAAAAGCTTTTCGAGCAATTCACAAAGATTTGTAATTTTAATTTTTTCAAATTTTCGTAACTTTTTTTAATTAACTTAACTGCTAATTAAAAGAAAATCTACCTTATAATGTTTCCTGTGCTGGTTGCACTGGCTGAACATCTAAATAAGCCATGTATCCACGTGAGGTTACAATGGGATTTCGCCCTATACATAGCATGTATTTACTAGTGGTTACATGGAACGCAAGGGGTAAGTTGTTATTACTTTCAAATTTATGGTTTGTATGATTAATTCAACCTTTTTTTAAATTAAAATGCTATGCTAAATGTCATACATCGCAATTCTGTAATCAATTCATTGTTGTTGTTTTTTTCCTTTTTTCACTTTATAATATTTAATCAATGTAACACTTTTTTCAATTAAATTGTCTAAGTGTTACTTTGATCACAAATCATGAATTTGAAAAAAAATTAATAATTAATTAAAAATGCAGTTTAAATTTTATGCTTTGTAGATTTAAGTTCATTAATTCAGTTTGATGAATATTTTCGTCAGATTTTAAAGAATAAAAAAAGACAATTTGACATATATTTTTCAGACAGAAAAAAAAAGAACCCCTGCATTAATCTTACAATAACTTCACTATTCTACATGATAGAAGCTTCCGAACTCTATGCAACGGCTCAGGTCTTATTATTAAGTTTGCTGCGTCTTGTTACTAGGATTACTCTTGTGGCTATTGCTGTTAATAGTAGTAGTATGCAGTTTTAATAGCAACTATTCAGAGTTGTTCGCTTTGCTATTTTAATGGATTGTAAAAGGCGAAGTAATTTTAGAAAAAATCCAAATGATTTCGTTTCAAATCAATTTATTTATTGATGCAACTTCCGACATGAAGTATTTCGATCGAACTGAAATCTTTTTAGAACGAGCATTAGAGTTGAGACAAAACGTTGTTGCGGCAACGTTATGCGTTACCATTACTCGTTTATAGTTTATCAGAGTTATTTTAAAATTAATGGGGCGCCAAAATACCACATGGTAATGTTGGGTAAATGTTTTAACAAGACTGTTCATAAAGAATTTGACAAAAATAAGATTACTCTCGTTATTGTACTCATCAAATCGAACAAAATTTATTGTGGATCTTAGAATTGCATTCCACTCTCGAGTAGTAAAGGGTGTTTTTTGAGAGGTATAGAACTTTAAATTGCAATAAAACAACGATGTATTATTCGATTGAGATGAATTTTTTTTATTCGAAAGATAATCTTGTGGCATTACATTTTAAATATGATTTCGGGCATATGACTGCCACGGCTGGCTCAGATGTAGTCCAATCTGGACGTCCAATTTTCGATGACTTTTTCCAACATTTGTGGCCGTATATCGGCAATAACACGGCGAATGTTGTCTTCCAAATGGTCAAGCGTTTGTGGCTTATCCGCATAGACCAATGACTTTACATAGCTCCACAGAAAATAGTCTAGCGGTGTTAAATCACAAGATCTTGGAGGCCAATTCACAGGTCCAAAACGTGAAATTAGGCAGTCACCAAACGTGTCTTTCAATAAATCGATTGTGGCACAAGCTGTGTGACATGTTGCACCGTCTTGTTGGAACCACAGCTCCTGAACATCATGATTGTTCAATTCAGGAATGAAAAAGTTAGTAATCATGGCTCTATACTGATCACCATTGACTGTAACGTTGTGGCCTTCATCGTTTTTGAAGAAGGATTCCACCAGCCCATAAAGCGCACCAAACAGTCAGTTTTTCTGGATGTAACGGTGTTTCGACATACACTTGTGGATTAGCTTCACTCCAAATGCGGCAGTTTTGTTTGCTGACGTAGCCATTCAACCAGAAGTGCGCTTCATCGCTAAACAAAATTCGCTTATGAAAATCGACCATTATTTTCGAAATAAAATTGCACAATTTGAAAGCGTTGTTCAGGCGTGAGTCTATTCATGATGAATTGCCAAACCAAACTGAGAATAAATCACTTGACGGCTGTTAAATCGGTCGCCATCTTGGAAAGTAATGCCAACTTAAACTTATAGACCTGGAAAAAAAACACTCTGTAGATAGGCCATGGTGGCTCAAACATTAAAGATCAGGACCTCAACGCAGGTTGTCTTTAGTTGTTATCCAAGTGAACCACTATTTATTCACACTGGTTCAAAGCAAAAAGATATTTGCTCGGTATCGTTCTAAGAACTACGGGTTTGCACGGTTTTTTTTTTTTCTCTTCTTTTCCCGAACTGAAAGGGTGTGGCTGAGTTATCTGGACTGCCAGGTTATCGAGTGCCGAGTTTTCGGGACTCTATTGTATCAAAAAATGAATGTGGGTAAATTATAATTTCGTTATTTCTCATCTCAATTTGAAATTCTGTGCCATGTAGAATAGAGGTCACCAAAGTGGTGAACCCCAGAAAAATGGGGAATATACTCACTTATCACGTTACTTTTTAACTCTCTGGCCGGAACATCAATTTTTTTGCCGTACTGAGAAACATCCGTCTGACAGACGGATACGTAATTTTTTTTTTTTTGAATTTTATTACTTTAAGGACCGTTTTAAATGTCCTTATAGCTCATGAAATTGAGTATGACTCAAATAAGATGTGTGGGGGTTACATCAAGCACAACAATATATTTTATCACTAGAATTGTGACTAGTATTTTTATAAAAACTGATTAAAAATTATTTATATTCATGTAAAAGTAATTAAAAAAATAATAATGCCAAACACGAAAAAACTATAGGAATAGACGGTGATAGATAAGAAAAATCGCACATATCGTGATTTGAAAAAAATCGACATGAGCCAACACGGGATCCTCTCACTGGATAGAGTCCAGCTGAAGATGTCAAGGCAACCCACCGCAAAAATCACACCACAGCGTTATCTACAGGCATCAAAGCAAATCATCCCTGTCTGAGAGACGGATGTTCCGGTCAAAGGGTTAAGATGCATTGATTACGTTCTTAGATCACAATTATTTTATTTTATAAGTATATTTTACATTCACGAAATTCTATTAGTGGTCCGTGGGATTTAAATTACGAACTAACTGGTCCATGAGGTCAAAAAGTATGGCGACTGCTGACGTGGCGTGTAACGCATTAAACAATGTTCATCTTGATGGATACAATTTGCACAAGTCCTTTTTGAACAGATTTTATATAAAATCATAAGAAATGGTGTAATATTGATCACACAATAGTATGTGATTCATTAGCCTATGCGTACTAAAATAAACAAAAAATCATACTTGAGCGAATATTTTAAAATTTCGTGAATTCTTCTGTTTCAGCTTGTAACTGCGATGAAAAATACTCTGCCGGTGCTGTATGTAACGCTGTCACTGGCCAGTGCCAGTGTCTTCCTGGAGTTTTAGGAGATAAATGTGATAGCTGTCCATACCGATGGGTGTTTGTGAAAAATGAAGGCTGCCTAGGTTAGTACTACTCTCTACATTATTATAATGCAAAATATTGCTGAAACAGAGCATTTTTAATCTTTTTAAAAATTTGTTTTAACAATACATTGATTAATAGTAATTTTAATCATAATGGACACAATTCATGTGACGTCATAGTCACATGATGATGATAACCACATGCTTTTAACTAATCAATTCAAAATCTCATGCGACGTCATAGTTACACGATAAAAGCAAAAGCAATCATGTGTTTCCAGCTAATCGGTTCATGGGCTTTGTTGTTGTTGCCAACTTTTGATTTTTCAGAAACTCTCTCTTGAAAAATACAAATTTGTTAGCAACAATAATGCACACGTGTAGACAAAATGTATTTTATTTAAAAGTACATGCATAAAATATTTCTTTTTAAATTTTAAAATCTTTTTGAGAAATTTATTTTTTTATAACATTTGAACATTTTCCCCCAATTATAAAATTTGAAATTTTATCCAAGTTTTACAAATAGAACAACAGGCACAATTAGTTTGATGTCTGCTTTGAATTCAATGGAGAACACGTGTTTGTCATTATCATGTGACCGTTATGAATTGAGCCCATTTTTGATTTGGTGGATGTTCATGACTTCGGTTGATTTAAAACTTATAAGCAATAATAATGCATAACTTATACATTATAAAATATATAAACAATTTTAGTAATACATTTATAGCAATTTAAAAAGTACATTAATAATTTTAATAATAATTTCAGACTTAATTAATGTTATGAGCTTGAATTGACTTAGTATTTATAAAAAGGTGAGTTTTAATAAAATATTTGAATAAGGAAATATATTTTTGAGGTAGTGAAAACCATTTTTAGCAATGAGATGGAAAGATGTAATAAAGCTTGGGAGGGGTAAAAAGCACTGTAAAGCTCTTTTCATTTGTTTTTAAATGTTCTGCTTATATAGATGAGAGTTTTTTTCCAAAAAAGACATAAATTTCAAATCTCTACGTGATAAATGTAACATTTGAGCGTAAATAACAAAAAATCGTGGTCATATGATAAATGCAATCACTTGTTCTTCATTGAGTTCAAAGCAGATATTTGCTTAACTAGTAAAATTTTAATGATATTTCAAATTGGATAATCTGTTAAATATTTTCTAGCATTAAAGTTCTTCAAAAAGTTTTTCAAAATTGAAAAGAAACTCTTATATTATACGTGTACTTTCAAGGCAAGTGCGCTTTGTTTACCTATTTGGTTATTATTGTTTCAAATATGTATTTTTTAAAATAAAGTTTCAGCAAAAAATCAAAAGTTGTCAATAGCTAAGCGTATGAGCTGATTGGCTGAAAACACGTGCTTGCATTTATCATGTGACTATGACCTCACCTGAACTTAGTGCATTTCGTGTTATAAAATAAATAGAAGAATTTTTTAAAAAGCACAACTGTGTATAAATAAACGATTCAAAACAAAAATAATAAAAATTCCATGAAAAATCATATTTTTCTAAAAAAATATTTTGTAAATTTCTAAGTTAATTATTCTGCATTTATTTTAGAGAGATTTGTATTAATTATTAAAATATATATTTTCAACATTTTTTTAGAAATGATAAAAAATGAGATTATTCTAATCTTCAATCATTCTAATTTACCATTCTTTTAATAAACTTCAGAATGAATTTATTCGCTATGATCTGTAAGAATTTAGTTAAAACGGAACATAATTTGAATATCAAAATCTGAAAGTAAAATATAATAATAATTTATATTTAAAAAAATGGCACAGTAAAAATTTCTTTGCTGAGATTTTTTTCAAAAACATAATACATACTATTAAAAGAAATCTTACTTCAATTCATTCTTTCTGTTTTTCTGAAACAATTTTTAGAGTGTGATGTTTGTGTACACGGTTTACTGGATGTCACCGATGCCTTGGAAGAATTGATTTCACCTGTCACCGAGGAAATGAAAGACGTCTCGTCTAGTTATTTTGCTAACAAAAGGTTGCAAAATGTGAATGCTACGGCAGATACTTTAAGAGTAAGTGGTTTATTTTTATTGGTGGAAATAAAATCTTAAAAGTATGGTTTGTCTGATGCATTTGTGTGTGTTTTGCATGTATCAATTTTAATCTCTCATAAAATTCGAATCTTTAAAATTTATTTTTGAAGTATGAAAAAATAAATACGCAAAAAGACAGATATCGTCTGCAAATAAATAAAAACGAGTTAAGAAAACTGTTTAATATTAATTTCATTTTGGAATTTTATCGTTTGATTTGCTGGATTTTATCTGTTTTAGAATATTTAACTTCTAAATTTTGTGAATTATGTTTCATCCAATAAACTTCACTGACAGCCTGTATTTTACTAAAAAAAGGATAACTTTTTATAGTATATAATGTTGGGAAATAAGCATTATTTTTTTTAAAAAATTACGACATCTAAACTTTTTATAAATATTTAAAAGCGTAAAGTGTATTTTGTCTTCTTAAAATAATTAATAAATTCAAAATTTTAAAAACCACTAAAAAAGAAAAACTTTAAACCCTATTTTAAAAAAAATACAAACTTGACAATGTATTCAAAATTGTTTT
Source organism: Trichonephila clavipes (assembly GCA_019973935.1). Lineage (NCBI taxonomy): Eukaryota > Metazoa > Arthropoda > Arachnida > Araneae > Nephilidae > Trichonephila > Trichonephila clavipes. The sequence continues at coordinate 1,555,314 of BMAU01001363.1, read as the reverse complement.
TAATTGAAAATAAAATGTTGGAAATAATCATAAAAAAATCTTATAAATCAAATTTAAACAAACTTTTCTTGATCGATATGTTACTATCATCCTTCCATTGTGTTAAAAAAAACATTAAGTTAAATTATACCTGAAGATTTTCTAAACGCGTTTTCTCTCAATCATAAAAAAATTAAAAGTTTAGTATATCTTTAAATAAATTTTTTATGACAATCCCCCATGTCGTGTCTTCCTTGTATTGAAATAAAGAAACCTTTTCATTACTGGAACAAATACAATTTAATGTTCTTACGTTCCACAACACAAGGGGTCACTTAAATAAAACAACACACATCCATTATAGTTACAGAAAATAGCTTAAGGTCTAAAAGGAGGGAAACAGGCTTTCCCTGACTCCACGTGTACACATCTTTCCCCGGTGGCGATCCAGGGCAGAAGAGCGGGAAGACCGAGCTCCCGAAGAACAAGTGGTGCCCCCTGGCTGTCATTAATCATCAAGGGAAGGCAGGGTTTAAATGTAGTTGTTACATTTTGATGAATTTATTTTTTTATCCAATTTAAAATTTCAAGTATGAAAGTATGTAGATCAAAAATATGAATGAAAAATATGTTTTTTACCGTACTCGAATCTAAGCCGCACCATTTTTCCAGTATTAAATCTACTGAAAATCAGATACGGCTTAGAATCAAAGGGAAAACATTTGTTGGAAGGGGAAAATTGAATTTCCACCTCTTTCAAAAGGAAAAATGTACTTGTCCATTCTGCCTGCTTGCATCGATGACTCATCGCATTCCACAGTTTATCTTCAGTATTCAGTCTATCTTAAATATCGTTGTCTGCACGCATTTAGGAAATTTTTTTGTATACGCTTTCTTTTAATCACCTGTCGAAGATATCGGTAATGGCATCAAAACGAGTTTACTATGACTCGAGTTCAAGTAGGAAAAATGAGGCGATGAAAACAGCTCCAACTGCAGCGGATAAAGCAAATATAAGTCGATGGCGTAAGCAAAATATGATTTTTGTAAATGTTCAACAGTCTTTCACTGGACCAAAAAATGGAAGGTATTTTCAAGTAGATGATAGTGTTACTCAGTTTGTTCGGGACATTCGTTCTAAAACATTGCGTTACAATACAAATGCTGAAGAGGTAAAAAAAAAATGCCATTCAAGAAGCGCAAGATGCTTTGAAAATTGCGAAATAGATGTTGCCTGAAAAAGTTTCCAAAGAAACTATAATACATTTTTTAAAAAAATGTTGGATAATAAATGCATTGGAGGGCACAGAAGACGGCATTGTGTGGGAAAATGGCGAAGCCCGCACCAGTTCCTAAGTCATCTGTGACAATGGGAGTGACGAATCCTTATCGGAATATGATACTGATGGTTAGATTAATTGTAGTGCTACGTAAATCTGGGGTTTGAGGATTTTATGTCAATCAGTCGCAAAGAACGAGACAGTTCTTTAAGAGCGATGAGAATTTATTGTAGAAAAGCCAATTCTTCAAATACAGGATTCAGTAGCAATATTCACAAAATAAATCTCAGGAGGTCTTCACACCTTCAACAGCACTCAGACACAATTATCGGTGTCTAAAATACACGTATATAAAAGATTATTCATAAACAATCGCTCTTTCAACAGCTGAAGTAATCGCTATTCGCTCCAACAATCACAGCAATACTAACTGATCGCTAGTCAAAACCAGACTGACTCTCCTTGGGCGAGCTCTTTCTCTATTTACATCCCTCGCGGATAATTCGAGAAAAACACACTTGCGTTATAGGTTTTGAATTTCTAGAAGAATCCAGAGAGTTCCGAACTCGCCAAAAATAACGCCAACTTGGCTCTATCGACAAAATTTGGCCAAGTTCCCATTGAACCACCATTATAACGTAACGGACGGTGTTTGCTTGTGAATTTTACAACTTTGACGTAAATAAAATCTAATTTAGAGTAAGATAAAGGCATTATACACATCCAAATACAAATTATTACACTCTTTGACACAAAATTCGTAACAGTAGGTTCATGTATGTAAAGGGTGTTTTTTTTAGAGGTATAGAACTTTAAATTGCAATAAAACAACGATGTATTATTCGATTGACATGAATTTTTTTTATTCGAAAGATAATCTTGTGGCATTACATTTTAAATATGATTTCTGGCATAGGACTGCCACGGCTGGCTCGGATGTAGTCCAATCTGGACGTCCAATTTTCGATGACTTTTTCCAACATTTGTGGCCGTATATCGGCAATAACACGGCGAATGTTGTCTTCCAAATGTCAAGCGTTTGTGGCTGATCCGCATAGACCAATGACTTTACATAGCCCCACAGAAAATAGTCTAGCTGTGTTAAATCACAAGATCTTGGAGGCCAATTCACAGGTCCAAAACGTGAAATTAGGCGGCCACCAAATGTGTCTTTCAATAAATCGATTGTGGCACGAGCTGTGTGACATGTTGCGCCGTCTTGTTGGAACCACAGCTCCTGGACATCATGATTGTTCAATTCAGGAATGAAAAGTTAGTAATAATGGCTCTATATCGATCACCATTGACTGTAACGTTGTGGCCTTCATCGTTTTTGAAGAAGTACGGACCAATGATTCCACCAGCCCATAAAGCGCACCAAACAGTCAGTTTTTCTGGATGTAACGGTATTTCGACATACACTTGTGGTTAGCTTCACTCCAAATGCGGCAGTTTTGTTTGTTGACGTAGCCATTCAACCAGAAGTGCGATGCATCGCCAAACAAAATTCGCTTATGAAAATCGGGAACAACGGCAATCTCGTTTTGGGCCCATTCGACGAATCTACGCCTTGCTTGATGATCGTTTTGATGAATTGTCAAACCAAACTGAGAATAAATCACTTGACAGCTGTTAAATCGGTCGCCATCTTGGAAATTAATGCCAACTTAAACTTCTATACCTGGAAAAAAAAACACTCTTTATTTGAAAGTTTTTAATCCGGGTAAAATAAATAAATTATTACCTTATTATTATTTCTAATTCATAAAACCTTTTTTAAATTTCTTAAGTACCGGTTATCGCGCGCGCGATGGGCCTTTTATACAATTTTTTTTCTCTCAAAAACGTGTAGAAAATTACGGGTGTGGTTTAGAATCGAAGACCACATTTTTTCACAAAAACGCTTAGAGAATTTAGGGTGAGGCTTGGATTCAAGTTAATACGGTATATAATTTTTTTTTAATTTATCAATAACTTCTTATGTTATCTTAAAAACTGACCTATATTGGGCCAATATTCAAAATAAGAGATTATCCTTAATGCGTACTAAAAGAAATTTATAATTTTGATATTACTGGATAATCAAAGAAATTATCCTACACCAAACAAATAAAAATTATCTTTAATTTATTGTACAAACAATAACACACATAAACATTCCATTCTTTATACAAAAAACATTAACTTTGACTCGGATGTCTACCTGGTTGGAACACACCAACTGCAGCATCGTTTTTTGTTCAACTCTTTTCTCCCTCTTGCTTCACTTCACTTCTAAAAAAACTATTTTCTAGTTTTCAGAATAAAGGTTGTCATTACAAAGTAAAAAAGCAATTTTTTTCGTGTAGAGTTCTTTTTATAAGGATGTATTTATTTTACTCATTCAGTTCAAATAAACATATACTTGAAGATATTTTACCTCTGAATTTCAGTTAGGAGTTGATGAATTGCTCTTGGATCCAACAGGACTTGACTACAGTCCGTTAGTGGGTGCTGTTCAGAACTTGGAAAAGCAGAGAGACATAATCGATCGGACAGTAAGTAAAATTCTGTACTTCCAATATTTTGTTTTAAAAAAACCAAACTTATTAAATTAAAGGAATATTATTACCAATTTATTATAAAACGCTACTCGATTTTATAAAATGCATGTATACTATTTCAGGCAAACCATCTTCTTACTCAAGCTGACACCGTCAACACGGATGCTGATAACACCAGAATAGAAGCCCTAGAGGTTGAAAAATTGATCAGGGATGCCATAAGTAATGTGAATGGTTAGTTTATTTTTGTTATTTAAAAAAAGAAAAGAAAATTAGGAACATAAGATTACAAAAAATTACCGCCGTTTTTTGTCTTAAATAGGGCTTTTTATTGAAAAATAACGCTACATAATGTTTTATTCAAAGCATTGTCCATCTCTATCGACTACTTTTTTTCATCTTTCTGGCAGCATACGGATACCACTTCGGAAGAACGCTTCATTATTTGAAGTTATCCACGAATCGGCTCAACTTTTGATATCTTCATATGATGTAAAGTGCTGCTGAGACAGATCATGAAGCATTGATCGGAATAAGGGAGGGATAATGGTATTTACAACGTCTGGTGAATACGGCGGGTGGGGTAAAATTTCCCGACTGAGTATTTCGAAGTAGGTTTTGATCAGTGGCGAAGGCTCTGGCGAAAAAAAAAAATCCCGAGGGCCCTATCTTAGTTGAGCTTTTTGTAGTGAAAAAGTAAAAAATTGGTATTTTAAATATACCAAGTTACTTTATCGTCAGCGCTTTATCGTAATCTTCAGAACACAGGAAAATATAGCTACATACTACTTGTTTGTGTATATATGAGTTAATATGCACGAACTAATTTCGTAAACCCTCCCACCATGTACTAGATTAGACTGCCAGGATCATAAGATTCCCTCTACCTCGGTAGAAGAGGAAATTAATTTAGAACCCTCCCTTCCTGAAAATAAAATTAAAACTAATAAGAAAAAATTAAGCAAAAAACGAAAAAAAAGAAATGTAAGGAATCCACGGAAGAGTTTATCTTCCCCCAAAAGACCGCCAGACCAATTTCCCCGACCTCTCTACCCAGGACCCCATAGAAACTAACAATAGTTTCTCCGATTTAGAGCAGGATGTTGAGCATCCACCTTCGAATGAAAAAGTAACTACTGAAGTAGTTACACCTAAGAAAACTCCCCCCCACCCTATAATGCTTAAAATTAAAAACAATTTCAGAGAGCAAATTAAAAGCATCTCTGAAAAATTCCCTAATTTACGTAACAGAATTGTTAACGATGTTGTAAAAATGTTCTCCAATGATCACGAAGAATATAGAAACCTTATCCACTTTTTGGAGTCGGATAAGGAATTCGAATTCTACGTTCTTAAACGTCAATATGATAAACCTATTAAAGCCGTTATTAAAGGCCTCCCTAGTTCTTCCAAAATTACTGATATCACTAACGACTTAAAGGAAATAGGATTCAAAATTGATAGCTGTACGCAACTAATTTCTAAACAAACCAAAAAATCCCTCCCATACTTTCTTGTAATTCTCCCAAGAACTGATTTTAACAGCAAGATTTTTGACATTGTAAAGTTGGGTTATTTGCAGGTGAAAGTTGAGGGTTACCTCGTTAGAGGAATAACCCAATGCTTCAACTGCAATAACTTCTACCACACTGCCGCGAACTGTTATATGAAACCAAGATGTCTAAAATGCGGAAAAGACCTCGCCACTAAGAATTGTCACATCAAAGAGCGACAAGTAAACCCATTTTGTATAAACTGCCAGGACTTCGGTCACTCGGCATGTTATACAAAATGTCCCAAATTCCCCCAACCTAAATAAGGTACAGCCTTTTCTGACCCGATTAAAAGGAAAAATTATTCTAGCAAATGGACAAAAGAGGGAATTTCCTTCGCTAACGTCGTTAGTGGAGAAATCCCCAGTCAGACCCCTCCCGAAACTGAAAATTTAACTGTAAAAAAAAAGGAAGACTCCCCCTGTGGATTCCTTACCCAAGATAACAACAGTTCAGATTTTACTCAAGTTTTGGAACTATTTAACACAATCTCAAACCTTGTAAAGAAAGCCCCCAACATTCTCGACCTTCTCTCAAAATTTAAAACTGCAAACTCCAACGAAGAAAAAACCTGCCTTCTGGCAGAAGCTATTATGAACAAAATTTAAACTTCCCTATTATTCTTAATTGTAATCCTTAATTTTCTCCCCTTAACATTTTAAAATTCTCTCAATAATTTTATTCAAATTTCTCTTTTTCAAAAAATTTTTAAAGTCACATTCTATCACAAAGTACATGATTTCACTCTTAAAAAGCTCACTGCCATCCTCCAATCAACGATCATTTCCATAGCCGACGCCTCCTGCACTCTCATTGGACCTCCTCTCCTGAAGTCACGCCCACCTCTTCAAGCCCAAGTTTCCAAAACCAAGAAAATCAGAGTTCCAGATAGAGGTTTGAAGGCTGCTGGCGCAGCCTAGACACCTTTTGACAAAATCATCCGTTCAATCATCCGTTCAACAAATTTCGTGGACCTCGATCTGACTACGTCAGACAGGTGCATTAGAAACAACAACAACAACAGAAAATAATACGATATTATTATAAGTGTTTTAAAAAAAACATCTGGGAAAAAACAAGGAAGAGGACAAAATTACATCAGTCTATTGCAGATACGAGTAGATTACGAAATACTGAACCCAAAAAATAGCTTATTATGAATCATATTGTTATTAAAAATAAAACGACCAAGAAGAAATAGCTTCCTATTTAGGTTTTTTAATATGTATGGTTATATTTTTCATGAAGTTTATTTTCAAATAACAGAAAAATGAAAAAATTGAAAAAAAATATGAACCTTTTAAAATAAGCAAAGTTCTCGCAACACCATATACAAGCAAAGGAAAAAATTTAGGGGAATTCCCTACGAATTCAAAATGACTTTCAACTGCGTTACCCTGATTACAGTTAGGTTGCAGCCCTTTATATTTATATCTTAAATGTGAGAAAAATTATCACAAGTTCGGCTTGCCTGGTTGTGAGGGTCCGAGGGCCCTGGTGCACGTCACCGCCTAGCATTCTCGAGTCAGGAATGGTAATAAGCACGCTTTCTCTTGAGTTATCGGTTCTGTCTCATCAATTGTGTTCAACAGAAAGCCCTAGTACTGGTTTCATTCGATTTGCGCTACTCATAATACGACTCTAAGCTGATTCCACAAAGTACACAACATTCATTTTGTTTCATTAATATTCTGTCGATGTTGAAGCACGGCTTCGGGCTTCTCATGATTTCCTCTTCTTTGGGTTATCGTAGTGGATCGAGTTTTACTCACCAGTGACTATGCGATGCACAAACTTTCTTTCATTTATATTTCATATGCAACATTTCACGTACGTAAAATTGGCATTCAACGTTTCACGGCTTCAATTCATATGAAACCCGATTTTCTGGTTTTTGAATCATTGCAAATGATTTTAAGCGATGTGAAATTGCTTGCTGAGTATTTCTTAAGGTATCCGACTACGCTCGGAACCGTGATTTTCAAAAGCGCATAAATGGATAATTTTCGTGATATTTAGTGTCACTCAGATTAGAATACATGCATAAAATTGTTTTAAGGAGATTTTGACAAAAAAAAAATATTTAAGTATAATATTTTGGCAAAAAATTAACTTAGAATAACCTTTTTTCCAAATGTTCTCCTTTTGTGAAAAATGGTCCTATTTTAATAATATTTTGCCTGTATATAGCTCAGACCTCTCTACAGACGCTCAACTAGAATTTTTGAAAAATTCACATTATTTTCAGAGTTACCACCAATTGAAATAATTATTGGCGTTTTTTTTTCTTAAAATTGCTCCCCTCTGTTGTCGTAAAATATGAATAAACCCACTTCTAAGTTATGTATTTCAAAAATTCTAGTTGAGCCTCTGTAGAGAGGTCTGAGCTATATACAGGCAAAATATTATAATAATAGAAGAATTTTTCACAAAAGGAGAACATTTGGAAAAAAAATTATTCTAAGTTAGTTTTTTTGCGAAAATATTATATTTAAATAAAAAAATTTTGTCAAAATGTCCTTAAAACAATTTTATGCATATATTCTAATCTAAGTGACACTAAATATTGAGAAAATTATCCATTTATGCGCTTTGCAAAATCGTGGTTCCGAATGTAGTCGGATACCTTAATGTAAGTGAAAGTTCTTGCATTTTCATGAAATTTCATCCAATAACTTTTCCATTTCCGCATTTTCGTATACTTTCGGTCTTTTTCCACATTCTGTCTTCGTCATCAAACTCATCTTCATGACGTTTTGAAACGATTCACGCGACACCTTTTCTTACTCAAAGTAGCCTCACCTTAAGATTTTACCAGCAATCAAAGGGTCTCAGCTAAAGATTTCTTCAGATTAACCCTTTCGTGGGACTTGGGAAGATTACTTCCTATGTACATGATCTTACAAAATACACCTGTGGGAAGCTCAAAATCCATTATAATATATTGACCTTGCTATTATAACAATGACTAGACTAATTCCTGTTTCAGTTTTGTGCTACTGCATATAATCCAGCGATTCTAACATCTATAAATAGGACAAAAAAAAAAAAGATGGTACTAAAGAAGTACCTTGTCCAAAAACTGTCGCTGTGTATAATGATGTCATGGGAGGGATTGATCGCTTCGATGAAAGAAAAGAAAGCTACCAAATAAGAAGATTTGTAAAATGATGCCATCGTATCTTTTATTTCTTATTGACTTTTGCCATCATAAATAGTTTCCTACTGTGGCAAGTGAGCAAAAGAAAGAAAAGTTTAGACCAGCTAACATTCCTAAAGCATTAGTCGTCAACTAATAGACGGATATTCCTCAAGAAAAAGGAAAGGATGTTCTGCTAGCTTCCAAGCAAAGAAAAGTGTGTAGTTCCGGATGATGTGCGTTTAGCCAGTGTGGGAAATCATATGCCAAAGAGGGTTTCCAACTATAGACAATGCAGGAAATGTCGCAGAAAGAGATCAGAGAGGACCCACTACATGTGTTTAGAATGTGATGTTCCCTTGTGCATTGTGACGTGCTTCTCTCATCTTTTCATGGGAAATAATCCCCATTAAATTTAGTTTTCCTTATGACGGTGAATGGTTCCTTAGGAAGTATTCTTCTCACCCCTAAAATTTAAATGTAAACATATAATTAGGCAAAATAAAATATTTTTCCTTAAATGCTGTTGTTTAATTGTTCATAAAACATAAAAAACTGCTAGAAATTCAGAAGAGAAATAAATGGACCCCGAAAGGGTTAAAGAAGTAAATCAAAAGTTCTCTCAAATTACAGGTTTTCGGCTGAAAATTCGGTGTGTTAGCAGCAAGAAAATTATAACACGCTGGTACAAAATCGCTAATGTCTCATGATTATGGTGTTGTCAAATGTCCAACTTCACGATATAACGTTTTACGTCTAAAAAATTGAACCATAATTTGATGCTGGGACCATCTTTTCTTAAAGGACGGAAAATATTTGTACTGCTTTAATATTTTTGATTCTTTTTTACTGAAAAAATAAGAGTTTATAAATCAACAGGTTAAAACATTTATATAGAAAAGGAAAGATTTTAAAACAAGCTATTTACTAATTTTTGTTTTCTTTTTCAGGGAAGTATGTAGGGTTTTTTTAAATAAATTATCACGAATTAGATTGTTTACTGCATCTAAAATTCATACTAAAACATTTTTTGCTTTTTTACTTGATTGCTTCAGAAGGCTTATTTTTCTTTTTATTGTTATTTTTATACTTGGATTATTTCATATGGTTATATGAGACAGCCATTGTACTCATATGTTTGTTTTCAGTATACTTTGACAGAGAAGCCAACTGATGGGTGTTCTTTCTTTTTTTTTTGTTCAATTACAGAAATCATCAAAGAATTAGGCAAATTGTCTGAAGGTCTCCAGGGTTCAGCAGGCCCAGACATCGACAACCTCATTCGTCAAGCAGAATACATATTGGAAGAGCTTAAGAACAGGGATTTTGATCCTGCCCAGAATGATACAGTTGTGGAATACACAGCTTGCGAAGACCGTAAGTATGCGACTGAGCATTAATTTTTTATTACTATATTGAAATTATTGTATTATTTTAAACATATACACTATTAAGGAAAAAATTTCCGACTACCTAATGGTATGAACTTGGAGGGTCCTGAAAAATATATGGTGTTGGTCCCCCTTTTAAATCGTTGACCTCCTGCACATGTCTTTGTGGGGACTTCCCACCAATTTCTGATAGGTGCCCATAGGAATTGACTTCCAGGTGTCTATCGCAGCTGAAGTGAGTGACGGCAATGAGGATGGTCGATTTGACTGGCTACATTATCTGTGTTCTAATTCGTCTCAAAAGTATTCATTGGGATTTAGATCAGAGCTCTGAGAAGGCTAATGCTGTTTTTGAACACTCTTTTCGTCAACTATGACTGTGCATGTCTTGAAGTGTGAATGGAGCAGTTATCCTGCTGGAAGAGAAATAGGCTTTCCATGAAATATTTCAATAGAGTTGGAAGAGCAGCATTGTCCAGAATGTCCACATAAGTCTCAGAGTTCATGTTTCCAATTGCAGGACTAGAGGACCTATGCAAACGATGAAAAACACCCCTTGAGCAGGATACTGTCACCACCAAACTTTACAGTCGGTGCAGAGTAGTCGCTTAAGGAGATTTCGCCGGGTATGTGCCACACCCATACCGTCGATTGGACAGCCAGATTGTAAAACGCGATTCATCTTTCCAAAGAACATTTTTCCACATGTTCACAGTCCATCGAAAGTGAACTTTGCACCATTGCAATCGACGTTTCGTATTTTAAAGCTTTTGAGCTGCTGCACGACCATGGAATTCCAGGTCTTTTAATTCCTGATGTACAGTACTGTTGCTAGCAGTGGCGCACACAAGGAGGGGGTCCTGGGGGTCTGGACCCCCCCAAAGCCCTTGATTTTATTTCCGATTGATTATAATTCTAAGTATATAGTACGTAAAATTTTAATTAAGTATTTGTTATTCACATGATTAATTTTATTAATTAATGCTAATTATTTATTCAATAATTAGTTTTTTACTGTGTTTTGTTCCCGAAAATCGACAAAATCAAAAGGAGCATGATACAAGAATGGTGAACTTTCGGCCCTGGACCCCCCTTCCCCTTGAAAAATTCCTGTGTGCGCTACTGGTTGCTAGCAATAATACCGGTGGCGTAACGGAGAATATTAGGGCTCCTGCGCAAAGTGAGGTTTTGGGCTGCAAGCCGAATTTTACAAAGGATTGCCAAACCATAACAAAACATTGGCTTTGGGCCCCTAGGAATCGTGCCCCCCTTCCCCTATGATGGTGGGTGTAAGTTAGGCCACTGAATAATACCTGATGAACTTTAGTACTCCTGAGTGTTTTCAACCGGCAATTACTTTGGGATTGTGTTCACTGCTCTTTTCAGAGCTCTACGGCCGCTTTCAATATAATAGTGTATAATAAGGTTATGTATTAAACCCAAGTTGTGTTGATTCTTTATAACGACTTTAAAACTTATTATACATTCAAGCAATATTTGAATTTACGGACGATTTTAATTGATTCGTTGTAAAAAAATTTTGTGTTAATGTTTTTTGGAACATTACAGTTGGTACATTATGCAATGGAATATTCAACAAATACACTAAAGAATAATATTTGGACAGAAGTATCGTAGGAATGCAAAAGAAGAATAAAAATGAATGTTTCCTTTTTATGCGAAGTGATTATAATTAAAGTTCTATTTTAGAAATGCTGTTAAAAAGAGCCACTGTTTAGAAAGACTTAGAATAAAATTGTTTGGTACTAAGTTATGGAATTAAAATTACATTTTAAATTGATTTTATTACATAACGCTCTAATTTTAAGGTCCCCATTTTGTGTAAATTGCAAGCATACTATGCGGGGTGATAGTAATTAAAGTTCCAATTTCACAATACTGTAAAAAAAGATGAACTTAAAATTTGGACTGAATATACTTGAAAATTGTGGAAACGGTATGGCATGAAAAAAAAAGTTTCAAAGTGTATCAATTGATAGCTCTGTAAGCAACATAACGAAAATGGATTCGTCTACAAGTGGCATTTTCAATCCAACTGCGATGGCTTCGGTATAAGTTGCACATTAAACCAACTGTACTGCTCAATATTCTTGATTGTCTCGGTTTTTTGATGGAAAAAGGATTTCCATAGTCATTCAACAGTTACAGCGGTGTTGGTGAAAAGCCCATCAGCCACGTATAGATCGCACTATATTAGATGGGGAAAATCGGTTTTTAATAGTCCTTAGGCCAAAACTGGACAAAATCAACAATAAAATCGATAATGAACTTTCTCTCTTATGCCATACCTAACCTCATCTTCAAAAAGTATTCAGTTGAAACTGAAGTCATTCTGAGCAGTGGTTCTTCTTTTATAGCATTGTTACGTTGATCGGGGTTCAAGGATTTTATGCAAATCAGTCGCAAAGAACAAGACAGTTCTTTAGAAATGATGGAAATTTATTGTCAAGAAAACAATCCTTGAAATACAGGATTCAGAAGCAAAATTCACTGAAATAATCTCAGAAGGTCTTCACATTTTCTACAGCGCTCAGACACAACTATAAGAGTCTAAAAGTACAAGTAGGCTAGATTACTCACAAGCACTCGCTCGTCCGACTAAACACTAGTTGAGTCTTCAACAGTCAAGGCAAGACTATCAATCGCTAGTTGAAACAATTTCGACCCCAGTTTCGTTGAGCGGCGTCCTATTTATAGGTCTCGGGGATCCTTCGAAAAATATCCGCTAGCGCCATCGATCGTGAAATTAGTTTATTTCTCCACTAATTTCTACAAGAATCCGTAGAGTAACGAACTCACCAAAAAGATCGCCAATATGGTCGCCAAGTCTCCAAAATGGTTGTCAAAGTCACCAACTTGGTCACCAAAAATGACGTCAACTTGGCTCTATAGCCAAGATTTCGCCAAGTTCCCATTGAATCGCCATTATAACGTAAGGGACGGCGTTCATTGCGAATATCACAATTTTATCATAAAATGAATAAAGCATAGAGTAATATAAATGCATTACACATCGAAAAAATTATTTACACTGTTTCGTACAAAATTCGCAACAACATTTTGAAAGTGGGACTTTAATTATAATCACCCTGTATTCTATACTTCACATTTTTCATCAATATGTATTTGATTAATACGTCTTAGAGATAAAACAATTAAATGAACATTGAAAACCTCATTTAAGTTTTATAAAACATAATATGGTTGTTTTAGGGATGATTTCATTAGAATGATTCTTTTATGCTTTCAAATATACTGTAAATGTAAATTTCGTGCTTTCTTGCTTTATATATATAGAGAGAGAGATAAAAATTCCAGATTTAATTAAACTGCAATTTTGTTTTCAGTGTTGGATCATGTCAAATCTTTTGAAGTGCCCGTCTTGGAGAGTAAAATGAAATTCGAAAAAGAAAATGAAAAGCTTATGAATCTGGCGAATTTGTTAAACGACCTTAAAAACAACAGTCAGCGTGCCTATGGAGTCGCAGATGATGCTCAAACCTTGCAAGAAGAACTGCAAACCATTCCTGTCAAAGTAATTATTTGTTAAAACTGGACTTAGAACTAAAAATTAATTGCTCCGTTTGACATGATTTATTTATGTATATTTTTCCGAGCTCATTCTTTTATCTTTTTTTTACAGGAAATTATAGCCCAAGTGGAAGAAAATGCTGATAAAGTGTACGAAATTCTAAAGAATGCCTCTGATCTCCTGGATAAAACTAGAGGTTTCGTTGGAGACGCTAGAAAATCATTTGGGGTACGTTATTTGTCTTATACTGTTGTCCACCCTGGACGCTAAGATTAACTTGAGGCAAAGAATGACCAGACGCCATTTGTATAATAACAAATTATATTTATTCAATAGATTCAATTAGAAACCTTCTAATTACAAATATGAAAAATATGTCTACGTCAGGGGGTTTTACCTTTAATATTAAATTTAATTACAAAATATGAAATTAATCAAGTACTAAGCTCAATATCGGACGGGTTTACCGGAATAGGAGGTCCGAGAAATACACGCAAATTGAATTATTAACATTCATTAAAATTTAACTAACTTTATTCTACATTAACTCTTGTGGTCAGATAGACTAAGTTATAATATATCACTGGGCTGTAATGTCGTTCTCTCCAGGTAGATCAATCTTTCTAAGGCTACTTCGCTGAATAATAACAGCAATACTCTAATCACGCAATCCAATTAAATCTTCTTAACGTCGTCACTACTGCTCCTGGCTCAATCACCTTCTTAATGCTAACTTACAACGCTCTCCTTAAATACCTTATTTGATTTGTATATCCCATTTTTTTCTTTTAGAGCTGATTGGAAATATACGCGAATTTACAATCCCCAAAGACGCCTAAGAGTATTAGTGGAAAAGTGCCTTAAAGATTCGTCACACTGTTAACTAGCAGGTATACCCGTTCTAAACACGGGGGAATTGAAAATTAAACAATTCAGTTTGAAGAATAAAGAAGTTTCTTATGAGTTAATTTTAAGTGAATTGCAAATTAAACAAAAAAAGAGAAGCTTTTGCATATCTCAGCTGAACAAAAAAATCATATTTGCTAAATTTGTATGTCTAATAGCTGATAAAAGGGGTTTATTTTATTTATAGCTTCCGCGTAACATTTTTCAAAACACCTGCCTAAGCTGCTTAGCGAAACTAACATATTGTTACAAATTTTGTGTAATGAATGCTTAAAATAGCGTAAATGATTTATATCTGGATGCGTAATACGTTAATGTTGCTTTCTGTTGAATTTATTTTATGATAAGATTGTAATATTCGCAAGTAATGCCGTTCCTTACATTATAATAGTGATTTAATAGAAACATAGCGAAATGTATGGCATCATTTTTGGCGACCATGTGTATAACTTGGCGATTGATTAAACGGTGCTGAAGTTGATGTGCTGTACCGCCACCCCTGGTTGGGAACTGAAACAAAAAGGATAGCACAAAAACCTTCTCCGCAAAAAAATACACATCCCAATTTTCCCAGTGACCGGTTGAAAGGTGTTGGAGAGAAGCGAGGTCATATATACAAACAACCATTTATATATATATGAATTTCATTAATCGGAAGAATTCGTAAAGCCTATTTTACGAATAACTAATTTCGAAAAACTGAAAAGAAGAAAAAAGTCAGTATCTGATTTCTTTTATTATAAATATTGGTTCTATGTGAACTACTTTATATTAGCAGGTTAATATAATTCTCAAAAGTAAAAATAATTCTACAAGGTACGTTTCGAGAGTAATTTTTGTCGTCTTTTTGAAAAAGAAGAGGGTATACGAGGGATAAAACAATCACCATAAGAAATCCCATTCGTTATTGGTTCAACGATTTTGTGAGACTTTCATGTCGTAGAAAAACACTATTTGTATGATGCTTAAATAAGTCCAAATGCTTATTAAAAGAAATTTAGTTTAGAGCCTCCTAATTGGCTGAAAATTTTGATTGGTTCATTGGTGTGTTCTAAAAATTTGATTAAAAAACCAAACATTCTTCGAAAATGTATTTTATTAACATCACTTTTTAATCATTAAATACATACACTTAAAATAAAAAGCACAATTCACACAAACGTTTAAAATCTTAGCTGCAGTTATTACGCGATAAAGAAGTAACCAGGTTCACTAACATATCGATAGTCACTACTAGTATCTTCACTTCCCTTCAAGAGCATGTCGTGATCTCTAATAGCAATTTCAGGATCAAATAACAGTTTTACCCCCTCATTAGTATCTTTGGAACTAATGATACGCTTCAAATGAAATTTGGAATATAAAAGGTATTCAAACTGTTTTCCATTTAATTCTTCAAAAAATCGATTTCATACATTGAGAAAATTTCTGATTCTAGAATTTCAGTTGCTTATGTTAAGTTTAATTTGCTAATTCATTAACATTATAATTCAGATGCATTTGTACCATTTAAAATTATACTAAACTGATCCAACTACGATGATAATTATCACTGGTGTAGCTAGTTCTGAATGGGCCCCGTATCAAAACTCCTTCGGGGCCCTTTTTTAAGAATGAAAGTCCTGTTAGTGGTATTGTAGTTACACTCGTGAAGGGGGACCTTATCATTGATAAGGCAGTAGCTACGCCCTGATAATTATGAATGTTTTCAAGGTTACATCATTTCCTTTGATTATTGTATAGATATGTTTAATAAATCAAAACATTCTACCCTCAGGACCTGAGTGAGGACGCTGAACGATTGCTGCTGGCCATCAGGGATTTGAAAGATCAAATACAAGACACGGAGGAAAGCTTCAAGGATATCACCGATCCTATCCGTGAGGCTACAGAGCATGCTGCATTTTTGATGGAACAGGCAATGTTATTGGATCAGTGAGTAAAACTTTATTTTGACCAATAAAGCAAAGATATTTGGTTATTAGTCTATAGCCAAGTTTCATCGCTTACAACTTCAATAATTCAGATGTTAAATACAAAAAAGTAATATAAAAAAAATTAGGTCAATTCCTACTTGAAAAACAAATTGAACTTTTCATACCTGGTAGTTGTATAATTAATGTATGTTGTCGCCATCTATTGCCTTCATTCGGAACAAACTTAGTTTTTTCCCTCCCATATGCACGTTAAATCTGTCGACAGCTGAAACGTCCTCCCGTTGGTGTGGTGTGGTAGTTAGGAGAGGGGGTGCCAGCTCAGGTGTTGTCCACGTCACTTGACCATGGTTCAAAATCACGTGGTCCGTCGCCAAAAGCCCTCGTGTAGCTGAACAGTGCGACGTTAATATTCAATTAATCAATCAAACCCATATAAAATTAAAATTAAGTAATTAAATTTAGTGAAGGATTTAATATATTTGAAAAAACTGTATTCACATGAAGTGTTATCCACTCCAAGTTTAAAAAAATGTAATTGAACTTGAGTGGATGTATAAGAAATATTTTATTAACGATTGACAATTTGAATAAGATATATATATATATATATATATATATATATATATATATATATATATATATATATATATATATATATAATAATGTTTCCAATATATTTCTGGAAGATTGGTAATAATAATTGTAAGTCGTGGCGAGTGGATGTTATTACTGTAGGTACTCAAAGCTAGGGCGTGGCCGGTGGTGTGATTTTCTGTGTTACGTGGAGCGTGGCCGAATACGGTATTATCGAAGAGGCACTCCTGTGAATCATTATTCTTTTATTTCTCATCTGGAAACACATAAAGATCCAGTAGGGACGGCATTACACATACAAGAAGCAAACATGGACGACACAACACAGACAAAGACACACACAGAACGCGCTGCAGCCGGCTACATGACTACAGAGAAATGATCGAAGAGAGAGAGGTTTCCAGAGACATCGGCTTTTATACCTGACGTTGAAGACCACGTGACATTTTTGTAATAAGAGCTCTGATTGGTTACAAGGGGCGGGAAAGGGATTTATGTTATAATATTATTAGTCGATTACGATTCAAATCAGGGTGTTAGTTTCAAACCAAATAATTAAAAGATTATTTCAATGTTATTAAAGGAGTTAATTAAAAGGATGCTATAGAGGGAATTATTACATATATATATATATATAGAGAGAGAGAGAGAGAGAACTAATAGTAGAGAATGAAGTAATAATAGGAATTGTGTGAGAGAAAAATGACTATAACAGTTAACAATTTATGAATCAAAGTATGCACCTTACACGAGAGAGAGAGAAACGTTTCTCAAGCATATATTATTCCAACGTCAATATTTAATTTAGACTGGTTGTCGATCACGAGAAACGCTTATGTCATTCGTCTGTACCACTATGTTGCTATAGTAACAAGGCTGGACTGATTTTCAGCGAGGGATACTTGAATAAATTGCTTTTTATAATGTTACAACTAGCAAAAATAAATCCATTATTATTTTTATGTTTTCAAATATTTAAATACATCAACTTATGTGGTATACGAAGAAAAACATTCTTTATTTATAATTGAATCAGTCTCTTTTATCATAGCAACAGAAAGACAAGAAGTTGTAGGTGAAAATATCTAGAAGTATAGAAATTAATATCTTCCAGTTCTCCCGTTTTTAATCTCCAAACTAAACGCTATTTTAAGTTGGAAAATATAATTCACACTTTAACGTTAATTAAACCTTTGGAATGTCATTGTATTTAGTAGTTACAATCAGAGAAATTTTAATGAAGGAATGAAGTTTTTATATCCTTATTTATTTGTTATCTTTATTTTGTTTTTAATTTTTAAGAGAACTTTTATGATTATTTTAGTGATTCTTTTCAACGCAGTTACTTACCTGATCAGAACATTCAAAGATATTTTCCGATAAAAGAAAAAAAATGAAGAAAACTGTGATAGAAAACATCCAATCACATGTTTTTTGTTATGCTTAAATAAATGTTGTATTCTTGACCTAAAAGGATCAAAAGAAGAAATTGAATAAAGAATTTGAAAGAAACGAATTCCAAATGGCAAACAGAAGTAAAAATTTTAGCGAAATTTTTTATCCTCTATTTTAAAAGCTTATTATAGACATTAATTTTCGAACACCAAACTCCAAAATAATTTAAAACGCATGTTAAATCATAAAATCAAATTAAATCTATAAAATACTGAAATTAATGCTGTCTATTATTGATAAGAATACAAAAGTAGCAAAATATTCATCCTGTGAGAACCCCCCTTCGTTCCACCCTGGACACTAAGATTAACTTGAGGCAAAGAATAACCAGACGCCATTTGTATAATAACAAATTATATTTATTCAATAGATTCAATTAGAAACCTTCTAATTACAAATATTAAACAATATGTCTACGTCAAAGGGATTTACCTTTAATATTACTTTAAATCACAAAATATGATATTAATCAACTACTAAGCTCAATATCGAACGGGTTTACCGGAATAAGAGGACCGAGAAATATACGCAACTTGAATTATTAACATTCATTAAATTTTCACTAACTTTATTATACATTAACTCTTGTAGTCAAAGAAACTAAGTTATAATATACCACCTGGCTGTAATGTCGTTCTCTCCAGGTAGATCAATCCTTCTAATGCTACTTCGCTGAATAATAACAGCAATACTCTAATCACGCAATCCACTTGAATCCTCTTAACTTCGTCACTACTGCTCTTGGCTCAATCGCCTTCCCTCTGCTAACTTACAACGCTCTCCTTAAATACCTTAATTCATTTGCATATCCCATTTTCTTCTTTTAGAGCTGGTTGTAAATATACGCGAATTTACAATCCCCAAAGACACCTAAGAGTATTAGTGGAAAAGTGCCGTATAGATTCGTCACAATCCCAGCGAGAGCTCGAATGGGCACATGCGAGAGTCAAATTACTAACCGAAATTTATTGTATGGATTTAAAAAAAATTCGTATGAATTTATATGTGTTCAGGTTTTTCTTGTTTTTATTTGTTCAGATCCTTGGCGAATACAAGGGACAGTGCTGATGCCGCTGTCAAAGCAGCCAAAGCGTACGAAAACATTGAACAGGCTATCAACGATGCCTACGAAGCGGCAGAGGCAGCTCTCAAAGCCTCTGATCAAGCTGGCTCAATGGTAAATACAAAAATTGATACTGTTAAGATTCATTATTATTTCTTACATTAATATCTTATTCTCCTTATTATTTTCAGAAAAAATAAATATCTCTTTCTCTATCTTCTTTCTCTATTTCTCTCTCTCCTTCTTCTGTCACCCTCCTTCACCTCTCTCATTCTTCTGTCTCTCTTTCACTACGCTGGATGTCTCTGGGAAATGGAACGCGAAGCGTTCCTCCATCCCACATCTAGATTGTCGGTGTGGCCTGAAGTGGATAGGCCTGTCTGAGTGAGAGAGTCCTAATTGGTTGTTAGATCGTGGCAAGGAGACGTGGCTATTCAATTGAAGTTGGTCGTCTCTACGGTTTCGGCGGGAATGTCCTGGAGTGAGCTGAAAGGCCCTGCTGCTATTGGTCAATAGCACTAAGAGAGTAGGCACTCAATTGGCTGCACTAATGCGTTGGAACTAAACAAGAGGGATGGGTCTAGAATACTAGCCTGTGTGGGATTCCAAAATGGAATTGAAATTAAGAAATTACAAAAATAGAAAAATAGTCAAAATGAGAATTTAGAAAATAATTAAATTGAGAATTTAGAAAATTACATAGTCACTCGCCACACGGTGAGTGACTAAATTAATTTCTATCTCCCTCTTTTTCAACATCCCGTCCAGAAGAGAAATTTAGCCACGCCTCCCGGATCTCCTCGCAACATCCAATCACCACCATGCCTCTCCGCAGACTGTGAAACTCAAATTCACTCAGTCTCCCTCCTCAAAGACTGTCCTGATATGGGACTGAGGCAGTGGCGCATACAAGGGGGTGTCCTAGGGGTCCGGACCTCCCCCCATAGCCCTTGATTTCATTTTTGATTGGTTATAATCCTATGTATATACTATTACGTGAAATTTAATTACGTATTAGTTATTAATAATTGATTTTATTAATCAATGCTAATAAATTATTCAATACTTAATTTTGTGTTGTTTTTGTTCTTGAAAATCGACAAAATCAAAAGAATATGTTGGGCGGTGTATCGGAGCATGATGCCAAAATGGTGGACTTTCGACCCTGGACCACCCCCTTGAAAAAATTTTGTGTGCGCTACTGGACTAAGGACTGCTTCGCAGTCCGGATACCTACAGACAAACTGCCATGTCTCCCTCTTTCCCTTTTCTCTTTCTCCCCCCTCTGTCTTATCGTTCCCCTCTCCTCTTTCTTCTCTGTCTCCCTTCATCCCTCTCTCTCTCTCTCTGTGATTCTCCTCTCTCCTCTTCTCTATATTTTTAATGTAACTTTTAAAAATACTTTTTATTTTATTTATTTATTTGTTTAAAAAAATCATTCTTTCGTAGATACATGGGAGATCTTTTTCATAAATTTGATTTTCTTTTCTAATTTAAATTGAAGCGCGGGAAAAAAATGAGAATAATAAATGTACGTATAATGAATCATTCACAGGAACAAAACGATTATTATTATAAATTTTGATTTGGTGGGTTATACCTATGCATCAGTGGCGTAACGTACACCCCGCCGACTGATGCCAAGTTATAAAATCAACCAATTTATAAAGTATTAAAGGTAAAATCTGATTTTGCAGAGGGTCCCTAATAATCTTCTTTACGCAACTGCTATGCATAATATAAATCTTTGAAGCATTTTTAACAGAGCTAGGCGGAATGTGAGAAAAATGACAAATGAAGTTTTGTAACTGTATGGAATATTGTAAAAAAAAGCGATTTAAGACAGAAATGTAAAAAAATATATATATTTGTTAAGTTTTTAAAGCCTCAATAAACTTGTTGAATTTTTTAAAAAAGATTATTAAAAGTAACTATACTAAACGTAATAATTAAGACACAAAATGTTATGCATTCAAAATTTGTTGATATTTTATCATAAAAGAATTAATTCTAAAAACTATGTTATATGTGCAATTTTTCATACAATTACATCAGATATTTATACAGACATTGTAAACTAACTGTTATAAAATTTCAGATAACTTTCGTTTTGTTTTTCATGAGAGATTAATTTAAGTAACTGATATTTCTTACAGTCTGATGGTGTGTTAGATAAAACGAGCGATTCGAAAGAAAATACTGGGCAACTGTTGGAATCTGCTTATCAATTGGAAGACCAAGTAACAGGTGATAAAAATTTGTTACGTTACTATTAATTCGTGATTCTCAGAAATAATATTTGTAAAGAAAATAATTTAAAGTAAATAAATTGTAAATAAGTAAGTAAATTGACATCAGGGGCGTAGCTACCACCGTATCAATGTTACAGGGGCCCCAACATGTGTAACTACAGTCCCACTAACAGGGATCCCATACCTAAAAAAGGGCCTCGAAGGAATTTTGATACAGGGCCCCTTCAGAGATAGCTACGTCAGTGATTGACGTATTTGATTTTAATTTTTTTTTAATTAACTATTGAATTCATTTCCATTAATGCATGCCATTATGTTCTATGATTTTAGAAACGATTTGACAGGTCTTTCGTAGTTCAAGTTTAGCCGGGCGCAAATCTCGCTAAGTGAACAAATTAGGCGATAACACATGGTTACTGTTAGATCGTACTAATTTTACTGAAATTCTCTCTCTCTCTACTAAAATCCACTCTAAGCAACAAAAAATGACTGCATTTGGCGGTATTTCGATTGGGACTAATAACATTTGGCAATTTATCGCCTGTGCTCGGTGAATCGAATTATAATAAATTGTTTTTCTTATATTTATAATTTTAAAAAATAATAAGCAATTGAAATAAATTGTTCTATTTTTATTTAAACTTTAACATGCATTTTACGTTACACAAAAATTGGAAACCAGAGAATAAAGCCGTGAAACTAATAAAACTGCATTATTTTTATTTCTCATAAAAAAATTATTATTCTGATACAGCTATCGATAAATCACCTGTCGATATACTATGATCCCTATTCTAATCGCTTTGCAATGACTATTGAAAAGTTCTACTGGTTGTTATAAAAGAGAGTTTCTTCCTTTAGCAGTTGTCAATTGAATCCCAAAATATTGATTTAATATATACCTTTTGAGAGGTAAATATAATTTTTTTTATTTCAACATATTACTTATATTTTAAATTCGCTTGAAGAAATTCAAAATACACTCTGTCACAAAAAATATATGCTCCCCGAAGAAATTCAGCTACTGTCACGGAACGTGGCAGAAATTTTATCTAGTAAGAGATAAGCAAATGATTACAATTTTGACGCCAACGAGACAAGGGTAAACGCGCTATGCGCGTTTCAGATGCGCAGCCGGGAGAGTTTAAAAGCATCATTGCTCGAGCCATAGGATTATTCAAACAAATCTGTCGACTTGAATGAACGGTATTATGATTGGAGATGCCTCGGAGACGTAACTGGCGACAGCATGGACAATTGTCGGACTTTGAGAGAGGGCGTATAGTAGGCCTTAGAGAAGCAGGTTGGTCGAACAGGCGTATAGTCCTCCACCTTGGTCGGAGCGATATGACAGTTGTTCGGTGTTGGCAACAATGGATAACGGACTGGATAGTCTACCGTCGCGGAGGGTCAGGGAGTCACGGGAACACAAATGCGTGCAATGATCGTGCAATCATAATTGTAACTACATCCTCACCAACAACATCAATAGAATCGATTCGACGTCATTAAACACCTTCCAGACATCCGGTGGTATCAAGGGAAACCATTCGGAGATGACTGGCCAACGCAGGCAAAATGATTCGATGACCATTAAGACCCCTACCGCCAACCCGTTACAGACAGTGTCAAGTGGTTTCTTTTTTTCGACTGTGGGCAAGTTGGAGAGTGACCAATTGGAGGCGATGAATCCAAAGCATACGCGTGTGGAGGTAGCCAGGACACCGGTCCCATCCAGTATTCGTTGTCGAGAAGCATACAGCGATGACACAAGATGTGACAGTGTGGTGAGAGATTTGTTGGGACATTCGATCCTCTCTAATCGTCCTTCAAAACACTTTGATGGCACGCAGTTACGTGGACGAGATTTTAATGTCAGTTGTACTCTCTATGCTATGTCACCCAGGTGCCATTTATGGGTGAAACAATGCTCGTCCACATACTTTATGACTCTTCCAGCAATGCTTTCAAGGATATGACGTACTTCCATGGTCTTCCAGATCACCAGACCTCTCGTCACTAGAGTCCGTATGAGACGTGCTTGAAAGGCAATTGCAGCCGTTCCGGAATACTTGTGAATTAAGTGCCCCATAGCAAATATTATAGCATGATCTTCCGCAGGAGGTCATAGATGAATTCATTCATTCAATGTTACGCCGTGTTTTGGCTTGTATAGCTGCCAGAGGTGGATTTACTACCAACTGATTTGCAACATTTTCATGATATATCTTCTTAATAAAACACTCTGTTCATCTGAATTTGTAATCATTTGCTTATCTCTTCATATACTACACATGCGTCAAGTTTCGTGATAGTAGCTCGTTTCCTTCTGAATGATTTTTTTTTGTGACAGAGTGTAATTACAAGAAAAATTACGTGCCATAATAACTGGTTACAGTTAGCCACATAAAAATTTACATGTAATGTAAAAATGCTCTAGGGAAGTACTCCTGTGTGTGTGTTGTACCTTGAATTCACGATGCACATTGACTTTCCCAAGGTAACATGCATCACAATGGGCCTGATTTCAAAGGGCAGATTAATTTTTTCGGGGGGTATAATTTCTCTCTCTCTCTCTCTCTCATTATTTAAATTAAGTTTAGGTAAAAACATATTCATACTGCTGCTATTAACTTAATATTATTATATATTACTATACTTTTAATCTATTTCCAATTATTAGTTACTCTGTAAATTAAAAACAGTATTTTGCATCATATATAGTTTTAGAAAAGATATGTTATATATATAATCTATATTGACATTTACTTTTTTTCTTCAGAATTGGAACCACAGCTTCAATCCGCAAAAGATGGAGTTCTTCTCATTGGTTACCAAAACGGAAAAACAACAAAGGGACTTGAAGCCATAAGGAAAGATTTGGATAAATTACCTTTACGTATGTTACTATCTTCTCTTTGTCTTCCATCTTTTTCTTCAAATTTTCTCTTTTTATTACTTTTCTTGCAATTCTTTTCCTTGTTATTTTCCTTTCTTATACCTCTTATGAGTGAAATATTTGATAAAAGCTTTTACTATATAAAGAAGACAACGGTACTTAGATTTGAATTTTTGGTAATATTTAATCTTGTTTTAACCAAAAGGACGCAAAGGACGATTTTAGTTCAGATACCTATCACAAGAAGTTCTTTTCCCTTTCAACTACTTTTGAACACCGTGCGGTCTGTTAAAATCCATAAACATTGACTTGATTGAACTCTCTTGTTTTCTGATTGAAGAAGGGGGGGGGGAGAAAGGACATTAAATTTTCTGAGCCGCAAAGGTCCCCATTGCTCAGCAGATTTTTATTTATTCATCCAACGCCCTTGCTTGGCTTCTTGACCATTTGACGCCGAGCCTCCCAGTACCGACTAGCGATGTTGTCAGTCGGGTAATCATCGAGTCCAGTGCATTGGGTCAAGTGGCCGCCATCCATTCTGGCATGGCAGGCCTCGTCAGCAGCCAGGCCATACCAGTGGAGGTATATTTCCAAAAAGTCATGTCTGGTAGGAAAACGGACAACATCCTCGGCTCTATCCAGGTGCCTAGGGATTGGACCCACAGTGATTAGTTTAAGAGGCTCGGATAACGGTGATCACTGCTACACATTTAGCACCACCCAGGGAGCACGTGTAGCTTGAGGAATGCCACGGACGCGTGTAACTTTACTCTTCAACATTATTCAGCAGATGAACAGCCTTATTGCCTTTGTTCAACGACATATTGTCATTTCATTGTCAAAAAAAGGGGGAAAGGCAGAATGGCCAAAGTTATTCAGAAGAGTTTCTTCTCAAAATAACCCATCTCTTAAAGATTAAATTAAAGGAAGAAATGTTTTTAAATAAACTACTGTTTGATTTTACGGCTCAACAAACTAATAAAATTAACAGATTAAAACATAGCAATTGCAAAAGATGAATAAATATATATCTTTCCTTAAATTTCATTGTGCGTGTATTTATGTGCGGGTTTTTTTTCTCATTTTTTATTTATTTTTCGAAAATATACAGCCTTTAAAAACATTTATATTTATCTATTAAGTAAAAAAAATGCATTTTAAGAAAAAATCCCCCTTATTTTTAGAATCACTTGGGGTGCTAGCCGAATTAGCAGCAAAAGATTCTGCAGATGCAGATGCAACGGCCAAAAGGGCCGCAGAAAAGATTGAAGACATCGTGAGCAAGTTACCAGACGATGAAACCAGAGCCACGGAGGTTCCAAAAGCTATTGAGGACTCAAAACAGGCCATCAAGGCGGCTCACAGCTATGGTAAGTGGTTGATACAAGAAACGACTGTTAATAGAGTTCTTCGACCTTTACAACTGAAATAAATTGTTCACGAATTGCCTTAATTTTAGTAATGTAATTTAAGATCCCTTTTTCAATTCCTACTATTAGTTCACACACTCCATATGTGTGTGTGTGTAATAATTCCCTATAGTATCCTTTTTATTAACCCTTTGTACTAAAATTTGAAATAACTTTAACTCTTTGGTTTAAAATTAACATTGTAATCTTAATCATAATCGGCTAGTCTGAAATCTCTGTTCCGCCTATTCTATCCAATCAGAACTACTATTACGTAATCATCACGCGCTTGCACTGCTGGTATAAAAGCAAAAATCTTGTGTAATTGCCCTCTTTTGTTTACCTGCCTTCATCAGGTAATCAGCCGGCTGCAACGCGTTCTATGTTTGTCTTTCTTTGTGTTTGTGCCATGATGTTTGCTTCTTGTTATGTGTCATGCCGTCCCTACTGGATCTTTATGTGTGTGTGTGTTTCCGGATGTGAATTAAAGGAATTCCGATTTACATGAGTGCCTCTTCGATAATACCGTACTCGACCGCATAACACAGAAAATCACATCACCGGCTACGACTTACCTTTGGTTCGCCATTGTTTAAATCAACCACTCTCCAGAAATATTATAAAAGTATGATATATATATATATATATATATATATATATATATATATATATATATATATATATATATATATATCAGTCGCGCACACAAAAACTTCTCAAGGGGTCTAGGGTCGAAAGTCCACCATTCTGGTATCATGCTTCAATTCGCCGCCAAACATATTCCTTTAATTTTGTCGATTTTCGGCAACAAAAACAATAAAAAATTAATTATTGAATAAATAATTAGCATTAATTAACAGAATTAATTATTAATAGCAAATACTTAATCAATTTTACGTAGTATATACATAGGATTATAATCATTATAATCAGGCGGGAAAAAATCAAGGGCTATGGTGGGGAGGGACGGACCCCTAGGACACCCCCTTTTGTGCACCCCTTCTGTGCATACTTTTTATTCATCCACTCAAGCTCAAATGTGTTTTTCTAAAGTTGTAGTGGATGACATTTCATGTTAATACAGTTTTTTCAAAATATTAATTCATTAATTATATTTAATTAATGAATAAATAGTAACAAAAAATAAAAGTCGAACACTATATATAAAGAGGAAAATCGTGAATCTTTTTATTATGCTATGTTATTGGACTAGTAAAACTTAATGTATAAATAGATCAGCCCAGTGACTGAATGGTAGTGCATCGCGCTTCCACACCACAGATCTGAGGCTCAAATCTCGGCCTGAGGAAGGTCGACTCAGCCTTTCATCCCTTCAGTGTGTCGATAAATAAGTACCAAGTTTTCTTGGGAACTTATAACACTGGGGGTTTCACGTCAGTCTAACCACCTGATTGGAACATCTGCCCGCGCACCTCAGGATCCAGGTCACGTATACCGGTATAGGCAAAGCAGACCTTGGGCCTCATGGGCTGTTGCGCCACTAAGTTAAGTTAATAAATAAATAGTAACAAATAAAAATAATAGTCCAACACCTTATATAAAAAAAATGGAAAATTGTAAGGAAAATCACTTTCTATTTTGCCACTTAATATTATGATTCTGTCATGCGTATATACACATTTATATGAATTGTAATTATTCTCAATAAGAATTAACTAAAATAAAAATTTTCTTTGTCGACCTAATTAGGAATTGACTTAAAAAATTTTTTTTATACTACTTTTTTATATAAATTGCAAGAATAACATGTCAAAAAAGAAGAGTGTTTTTAAAACGTATTATCTTCAGTTATAATTTTATTGCAAATACTCTAATGGAAAAAAAAATTTATATTTTTGTACATGGACCTACAAGGCGCGGACTTAATTTTAAATTAGCC
This sequence comes from Trichonephila clavipes, assembly GCA_019973935.1. Lineage (NCBI taxonomy): Eukaryota > Metazoa > Arthropoda > Arachnida > Araneae > Nephilidae > Trichonephila > Trichonephila clavipes. The sequence goes on along the minus strand of BMAU01001363.1, from coordinate 1,527,461 downwards.
GTTAACCACTCGCTTCATGGGTATTTCGAGATGTTGTTTAAGTTATTGATACTTAAGTCCTGGGGCATTAAAATTTTGATCGTATTGGAAAAACATTCTTATAACCCTTATCTCTTGATTTAAAAAGGACAGGACTTGAGAATTTCTAAATCGGAAATATAATTATCTTTTACGCTCCCCCTCCCCCAATAGTTGATCTCTGCAAAATCCAATTTTAGCGGATCTCTACTCAACGAAATAAATGGGATCGCAAAATTTCAAATCTTTAGGTTTAACAGATCCGAAGATCTAGAGAGTGAGTCGCTTTTTTGATTTATAGATATAAAATATAATAATTTTTTCATAAAAGTAATTTAAAATTTTTGAAGAAATATTTACTCTAATGTTTTTATTATTTTAAATTCAACTCCAAAATGACATACTAGGGCAACATTTGTGAGCGATTGCAATTGCTTATATGCTTTACACAAAGGACATTCTTGTTAAGGTATCCGACTACGTTCGGAAACGTGATTTAAAAAAAAACGCATAAATGGATAATTTTCATGTTATTTAGTGTCACTTAGATTAGAATACATGTATAAAACTGTCTTTAGGTCATTGTGACAAAAAAAATGATTTAAATACAATATTTCTGCAAAAAATTAACATCGAATAACCTTTTTCCAAGACGTTCTCCTTTTGGGAAAAATGATTCTATTATAATATTTTGCTTGTATACAGCTCAAACCTCTGTACAGAGACTCAACAATGAGTTTTGAAAAATTCACATTATTTTCAGAGTTACAACAAATTGAAATAATATTATCGGCGTTTTTTTTCTTAAAATTTCTCCCCTCGGTTGTCGTAAAACATGGATAAACCCACTTCTAAGTTATATATGTAAAAAATTCTAGTTGAGCCTCTGTACAGAGGTCTGAGCTATATACAGACAAAATATTATTATAATAGAAGCATTTTTCACAAAAGGAAAATATTTTAAAAATGGGTCATTTCTATGTTCATTTTTTGTCGAAATATTGTACTTAAATAATTTTTTATTGTAATACTATTCTTAAGACAATTTTATATGCATTTTCTAATCTAAGTGACACTAAATATCATAAATATTATCCATTTAAACGCTTTTGCAAAATCACGGTTCCGAACGTAGTCGGATACCTTAAGTCATCGATCGAAAAACAAGAGAATATATTTTGCATCATTCTGTTATAATTAAAAGTTATGCAATTGCTTGAAGCTACATCCTTAACGCATTCATTCTGTATTTTAGCTGACAGAGTGGCTTCTATCGTTCCCGATACTAATGCTCTAATAGACAAAGCAAGTAAAAAAGAATCTGCCATGAGAATAATCGGAACAGATGTATCAGAGAAGATCGCGAAATTACAGCAGAAGGTTGCTATTGCAAGAACACAAGCTAACAGGGTAAGTTTTTTTTATCTCATTCTCTTTTTCTCTCTCTTTCTATCTTTCCCTCTCTCTCTATTTTTGTCTCTATGTATATTAGTAAGCTTTTAAGATTTCCTCATATAATTTCATTTCCTTTCATTTTTGTAATTGGCAATAACTATTTGTATTAAAACCATTGGCAAAGTGGATTAAAAGAGAAATTTGAATTTTTTGATAATTTTAACTAAAATTAATAGATTACTTGTGTGTTTATTAGCATGTCCCAAGGGGTATTGTAAAATTATTTGGAATCCATCTTTCATATTTTATAATTCTAAATAACTTTCTCTCTCTATGTATATTAGTAAGTTTTTAAGAATTCCTCATATAATTCCATTTTCTTTTATTTTTGTAATTGGCAATAACTGTTTGTATTAAAACCAATTTAAAAGTGGATTAAAAGAGAAATTTGAACATAGATCATTTTAACTAAAATTAATAATTAAATTGTGTTTATTAACATGTCTTAAGGGGTACTGTAAAAAATTATTTGGAATCCATCTTTCTCATATTTTGGTTCTAAATTAATTTTAAACTTCTAAATATTGCTTATGTAAACTAATGTAATCCTACTCTTTAATGGCTTAAATATCTTAAATAGAAACGTGTATATTTCAAATGTGTAGTGATCAATTTAAAATCCAATTTCCTATTCGAAGACGATTCAACTGCGAAGAAAATGAGATTTTTTTTTTATCATATAGTTGCTTGTTCAAATATGTGTCCTCTTAATGGCTGTCATACGGAAATTCTAGCTATGTTAGTAATGAAAACGAACAAAAAAAAGTCACTTCCTGAGATGGAATCTAATAATGTTGATTCATGTGCAAATCATAAAAATATTTCAGTTATATATGTTTTTTTCCCTTCGCATTTTTACAAATGTTTTCTTTTTACCTACTTTATTACATTGACTAAATTACTGCTAAAGTTATAATAAAAATCGTGTACTTCCGAGTGTAAGGCTAGAAATTTTCGAACTTTTTGTGAAATTAAAGTAAAGGAATCGCTGATCCCAGAAAATAAGGATTTTTTTTAAGGAAAAAAAAACGACTTCCCTTTTTTTAAAACTTTTTTTGTTAGCTACACTCAAGCGATTTCATTTTAATATATTTTAAATTTTTGGACATTTTGTGAATGGAGTTTCTATTTTAATGGGGGGGGAGGGAGATCTCATAAATCCATCAAAATAAATTTCAGAATCCGCGTTTGCGAGTAGTTCGTAAAATTCACATTCCCTCATTGGAACACCTGAATGCATATGATCATGCAGCGAGTTTTTCTTTCAGGGCATGGAACATAGGTCGATGATCACGTGGTGTTTACGAATTTCTCTTCCTGCTCATTTTCAATTTAAACGAACAAAAAAAGAATAGTGCAGAGTGCATGACTAACACAGACAGTGTACATGAAAACAAATGCATGGATAAAAACGATTTAGGTTCAGACAGGATTACAAAAAATAAAACTATAGTCGTTCGTTGACGTCTGGCGTTTTACTTTAAGGTAGTTTTATTGGAAATACTCCAATAAAATTGCTTTAAAACACTTTAAATTTCATGGTGACGTGTTTAAAAATTACAAGATTTTTTTTCCCAATTTTACTTATGTAGTATTCAATCATGGGTAAATGTTTTAAGATGAAACATACTGTCAGCTTATATACGGATCGACTTATGTTCGAAAGTATACGGTAATACGATATGAATTAAAACTCATTTTATATTGAGAGGTCTATCTTTTATCATTTATGATTAAATATATTAATAATTCTTACCAAAAAAATGTAGAATCGCTTGTAATAAGTGCAGAAGTTTTATATGGTCCCCTTTTGTATTGTAAAACATTTATGACTGAATATTTATCCATGTTCTTTGCATACTTAATTTAAATGTTTTGCAGATAAAACTTGGAGTCCAATTCTTTGAGAACACGACCCTTCAAGTGAGAAATCCCGATAGTATGCACAAAGCTGCGACCTACACCTACCTCTCTATGTATTTTAAGACCACAGAACGGTATGGATTGCTAACATTCGTTGGCAACGAAAAAGGATCGCATAGTCAAATGAAGAGGGTTCTGACGGTAAGATTTCATGAAGACATAAACCTTCTTTATTGGGATGCTCCAGAAATATTCTGAAAAGTTTCTTTTTGACAGGATGATTACCTTGCTTTGGAAGTCAGAGGTGGCTACTTGGTACTTGTTATGGATTTGGGATCCGGATCACAAAGCATTAAACATGATACCTATGTTTCGGATGGTAAATGGCATCAAGTAATTGTTGAAAGGTACGCCTTTTTTCCCTCTTCTTTTGTAAATGAGGTTCATCGATTTTATTGAAGATTTTTACTATATTTCTTAACGAGTATTAATCGATAGTTTATTTTTAAATTAAATGTGTATTTTCTTCTCAAGTTTCCATGAGCACAAATTATGCAAATTTGCATAATTACTTTATTTGTGTTACTTAAAACAGGAATTTTTTTCTGAAAGATTTTGTAAATTCATCCCTTTGCAATTGCATTATCCTTGATTCTTACGTATTATACCATCGACCAAATTTTGTCGCATCAAAAGAAGTCGTCAAATGCCCAATAGTGGATAACCGTTACCGGGCACCACCGAATACAGTAATAATAACGATCAGTAGCGCACACAGGAGGGGGTCCGGGATCTAAAGCTCGCCATTCTTGTATTTTGCTCCTTTTGATTTTGTCAATTTTCGGGAACAAAACACAGTAAAAAAACTAATTATTGAATAAATAATTAGCATTAATTAATAAAATTAATCATTAATAACAAATACTTAATTAAATTTTGCGTACTGTATACTTAGAATTATAATCAATCGGAAAAAAATCAAGGGCTTTGAGGGGGTCCGGACCCCGGGACCCTTCCCCCCCTTGTTTGCGTCACAGATAACGATGACAGCATTTGGGAACATTTTTTTTGAATTGACGAAATTGGTTGACGTTATAATACGTAGATTCGTAATTTTCTATCAAAATTATTATAAAAAAATTCCCAGAATACGTCCATCTTTCAAAACTGAAAAAACCTTTATAATGGGGGCTAAATTCATGAGACGTCTTAGTCACATCATAACTGCAATCAAATATTTCCAGTCAATCAATTCATAAACTCTTATGACGTATTAGCCACATGATAAAAGCAATCACATACTTCCAGCCAAACATTTCTTAAATTTATACGACGTCAGAGTTATATAATAATGTAATCACGAGTTTCTAACCAAATAAGTTCGTACATTTCGCTGTTGCCAACTGTTGCTTTTTACAGAAACTTTCTTTTAAAAAGTACATATTTATAAACAATAATAATGCGTGTAGTTAAAAGTATGCACTTGATTTAAAAATACTTGTATAGTATTAGTTTTCTTTTTTTCTTTTTTTTAAATTAAAAAAAATACTTAAACTTCTTTACCTAATTATTAAATCAGAAATTTTATCTAAATTTTACAGCAAGTACAAGTCTTCTAATGTCACAGTTTTGAAGAATTCAATGGAGAACACGTGATTACATTTATCATGTGACCGTCGGGAATTTATCCCCTTAAGTTAAAGGCTCAAACACTAAATAAGAAGCAATCTTGTTCTTGAAATGTTTTCTTAAAATCACAGCCCTCCTCTTTTTATTCCCCTGTCTTTTGAAGAAAAAAGTTAGTATTCAAGATACTTTAAATATAACCGATAATTAAGTCAGATTTAATCTTTATAACAATTGTTATGAAAAAGAAGTAACTTTAAGAAAAATCCTTAAAATGAAAAAAAAATCATAATCTAGTACAAAACGCATTCACCAAGAACTTCTAGGAACCTTGCTGTTAACACTGCGCTGTTTAAGCAACGGTGTTGCGCTATTTTATCCTCGATAGTGTGGAGGACACTAGCGAGAGTGAAAGAGGCAGGACAGGAGTGAAAGAGGATCGTATGAGGTAGAACAGGAGTCGCACGCACGCCTTCCTAGCCCTTAAATGTGAAAAGGACACGAGATGGCTGAATGATATTTTTTTAATAATATTCGTAAATATATATTGATAGACTTTCATTAGTTCTTCATTCATTTTTTCCCCTCGTAATTTTGAACTGATTTTTCAAAAAAAATATTTGCATGGGTTTTTAAGAATATTTGTGTAATAAAAAATATTTCTACAATTTTGCTTGGCATCGCAGAAACGAATATTGGAATAATACGTAAATAAATTGTCTAAATATAAAATATATTCCTTTTTTCTCATAATTCAGAACGGGAAAAACTTGTTCGCTCACTGTGAGATCCGAAGATCAAAACGACGCCGTCGTCGAAGGATTCCTGCCGGGAACGTACAGTGTGTTTAATTTGGACCAGAAAGTCTCTAAGTTCTTCATCGGTGGAATCTCTGAAAAACTCTCGGTAAGTTCGCATGTCATTGCTGCGCTATTTCAGTTGGTACCGTGTGACAAATCTATACGGAACTTTATCACTAACCTTCTGAGTCGTCTTTTTTAGGGAAATTTAATTCCCTACCTATTTCCAATCAGCTCCAAAAATAGGACGGGATTCCTTGTTATGTAGATTAGATAAAGTATTTAAGTCAAACGGAATAATAAAGTAAGAGCAGTAGGAGAGAGAGATTGAAGCAGAAAGTTATAGTGAAGTTAAATTTATTATTGAAGATTTCTTGTTGGATAATTTAATCTCAGAGAAAAGCTGAGCTGAACTGCAGTGTGGTAAATATTAATTAAAGTCTCATTAAAGCTTATTATTACGAGTGAGATTAAAATTAAATGTTCAATAAGAACATTAAATATAAATCTGGGATCTCTTATCGTGGTAATCTCTGCGTGATCGATATTTTAATTGTTAATTAATTGGATCATTAAATATTTAAGTTTATTTAAAGAAAAGTATCTTTTAAACCTCATAATACTATTTAGATATATTTGTTAATAAGTCTTTGATTCTATTTGGGAAAGATAACCAAATAAAGAAAGTTATTTATAAAAATGGCTACTGGCTCTTATCTGACTCCTGTTTATTCTCGTTCTCAAAGTGAGGTCCAAGGGGACCTTCACAACCGTCGCACGTGAATGTCTGCGGAAATGAGATTGCAAATGGTTTGGCCCGTGAGGGCAGCCATAAAGATTCTACGATTCCATAGAGATTCTAGAAATTGCTACACGAGTCAAACAAGATATCAGTTCCTCTTGGAGGCAGGCCCCATACATGTGTGACGGGCTCACGCGTCTTTTCTTTAACAAGTCCTTTGGGTTCTTTTGGGCCAGAATTAATGGCAACTCTTTTCCAACCAAATCCAAGAAGTGAAGCATGAAAGAAAGGTGCAAATTAGGAAGCTTTTAAATATCGGAACTTAGAGTTAGCGGGATGGCAATTTGAGGAATGAAAACATAATCCGTGGTTCAAGCGTGAAGAAGTTTTGGATAACGTGACGTGGCGACGAATAGAAGTATACGTGATAGAGATCCATTGGGTCAAGGTGCATACCATTGCACTCGAGTTATTGCAAGGCCTCATCTAGATAGTTGTGATCGTTACTTAAACTACAGCAAGGTAGGATTGATTATTTAATATTAGGATCTGTAATAGTATTGGAATCGTGTTTAGGTGAATCAGTTATTGATAGTGGTCCGATAGTGGTATTATGTAAATTGTGTGTTTTGCCACCGTAGATTCTCTCACATATATTATTATAATCTCATTTGTTAAAATCTTAAGTTCAAAATCTTAATAAAGATATATTAAGATTATGTATGCATCTAGTTCTTCCATTAATCCTACACCTCTAACTCACGTTGATAATCAAAGAGATGTTCACCCGAAGGGGAGGGATATCACACATGAGTGGTATGAAAGAAACCGCGTCCTGGTGCTGCTTTGCTTGGGACAGGCAGTAGGTGAGATGAAACTACTTTTGCTAGGTTTCGCAGTGAACACACTTGAACTCAATAGCATGTTGCGGGTCTTAAAGTTTACCCTTCTTGTCTGAACTGCAATGTGACCCAAGTAGCTATTGCCCACATCTTTGCTTGTATTGGTTGTCATAAGAGCCATCTGCTCTCAAGTCCTGCTACAGTTCTTCAATGTTTAAAAAAACGCACGGGTTCATGGACCTCATCTAGATGTTTCTATCGATTAAGTGGGGTAAGAAACAACAACAACAAACCAGATCCTGACTTTGATTTCAAAAAAATTCAATCAAGTTGAAACCAGATTTACGTATTTAACAGATTTATTTACTAAATTTAATGTGGTTAATTTGCAGCTACAAGGACCATCATTGTCACAGTTTCTTGCCAGAATTAAGCTAAGAAGTATAATATTGTATATCCTGAATTTTCCCGATTTCTCAAAATGTCACAGACAATCTGCTAGGAAAATTTCGTTTTGACCTATGTTCAACATTTTAAATGCCCTTTAATCAGATTTTGAAACTACCTTTGAGAATGCTTTGACTATGGTAATACCACAGTAGGCAATGGATTACTGAGGCCACATTGAAAAAAACGTCAGATTACAATAGGAACTAATTGAAATAAGCACTTACGATGATCTTAAAGTAAAGTTTAGAAACGCATGTCAGCAATTTCGTAAGCACCAAAATAGAGGAATAACTAGATTCATCCCTCCCATTAAAAGTATTTGTTTTTTGCTGAGTTATTTTATGCAACAATTTTTTTATGTACTAGTTAAGTTTTAATTTAATAAATTAACATGCGTGTCTAAAGTTTTAAACCCAACAAAACTTCCAAAACTTCACTACAGTTAGAAACTTAAATCTTGTAAAGTAAGTAGCTCTATACCAGAGAGCTGTCAAAAAGACATTTAAGTTGATAAATTTGCAAAAAATTAATATTATGTAAGTAGCGAGTCTACTCTAAACTGAAAAACATGGCAAGGGGTCTATGAGACAAAAAAGTTTGAGAATCTCTGCATTAGACGGTTGATACTTAAAAAGTCGAGTACGTGAAGGGGAGGGATATAGATATCTTTTCTAGAGAGATCCATGTATAACTGAAGACACGCTCGAAAGAAGCTTGGTGATCCTGACGCTTGACACAGCTGGTGAAGATCTTTTTTGTTCTCTGATAACGAGAGGCAATGTGACCCCCACCAAGAAGTAAAAATGTAGTCTGGGAGCATCTGTCACACTTCAGAGCAAGAACCAAACCGGGTCTATTACTTCAATATCAACGATGAATTTGGGAGGCACCCTCCACTCCATCAAACGTTGAGATTTTTCTGCAAGCATAATTCCAGAGAAGAAAGAGGGGAAGAGGAGGGAGTTAGAAGATTAAAATCCTTCTTTACTGGTTTGTCCACCATTTCATTGCCTTAAATGTCGATTTGAGATGGAATCCATTGAAAATGGATATAGTGGAGTAACGATATAAGTTTCAGTTTATGTAGGACCTAGAAACTGTTTCGCTGCAAGTAAGAAATCAATAGTTGGGTGTTGGAGCGAGCCACGGCTATCCGAAGAAATCCAAAGATCACCATAGTTAATCTCGGTTAGAATAGCCTTAAGTAGGGATGGCGATCTGAGATCGATTAATTGAATAATCGATTTCTCGGGCCAAAAAATCGATTTTTGAATCGATATGTGGCTCTGAATCGATTCAGTGAATCGATATTTCATCCTAGAAAATCGGCATTCGATTTTTTTTCTCTTTTGGTAAAAACCATAAAATTATTTACAATTAGTTGAATGTACTATTTTGACAACCCGTAATATTACAGTGTTGGTGGTTAAAGGGTTAATTTACTGTCAAGAACAAAAATAACTCTATTTATCATCACGTTCACTCAAAAGCCATGATCTATATGAGTATCGTGGTATCATCTGTTCCTTGTAATCGCCTTTTTTCGATTGCCGGCAACATCGCAAGTGATGAGCGGAACCGCTTGGATCCCAGTAGATTTGACAGAATGTTGTTTTTAAAAAGCTTAGATATCAAGCATTGGGAGAACTATAAGTTATATTATCTATTTTTTAATTTTTTAATGCAACAAATACATTTAGAAAATAAATGTCTTCTTTTATACCTGATACTTTGATATGGTAATAAAAATAACTGTAATGGTCGAATTCCCTGAACTAAGAAATTCACCGATTTTAATGATAAGAGATCGTTTATATTATGGTATCTTTCTTGTTTTTCATAAAATGGATTTATATTTACATTGTAAATGCAGACTTGAAAAAAAATCGATTTTTTAGAAATCGATCTTTCAGACCTCGATCTTTTTGTGAATCGATTCATCAGGTTACGATTCGAATCGATTTAAAAATCGATCTTTTTCGGAAGGAATCGCCATCCCTAGCCTCAAGTCTCGCATCAATAGCTGTTAATTCACTTGTGAAAACCGAGCAGAAATCTGAATTACATTTTTTGAGAGGTACTTTTTCCTGGAGGGTATCAATATAGATACCGATACCTGCGTGGTTCGATATTTTACTACCGTATGTATACATCTTTAAGCCCAGTGACTGAGCGGTTAGTGCATCGCGCTTCCACGCCACAAGTCCAAGGTTCAAATCCCGGGCTGGGCAAGGTCAACTTAGCCTTTCATTCCTTTGATGGGCTGATAAATGAGTACCAAGCTGGCTTAGGAACTTAACACTGGGAGTTTCGTGCAAGACTGATCTCCTGATATGAACATGTGCTCATGCACATCAGGGCCGAAGCTCGCGTATACTGAGTTGGGCACAGTAGGCCTTTGCCCTCATGGGCTGTTTCGCCACTCAGTTAAGTTTATGTATAAATCTTAAATGCATTATTAGGGATGTTGTTAATGCCCTCCATTGCTAACTGTCTTAGAGGGAATGGAACAGAATCTTTTTAATGACAGGGTAACTTTGGTTAAAGCGGAAGAGTCCTTCCGAAGGATTCAAGCTACATTGTAAGGAGTAGGGATTTATATCGATTGTTCAAAAGTTCTGGGACTAAACATGATTTAAGTGGTTATTTTTCTTTAGTCTGTCTATTTTCGAGTAATAGAACATCGAAGTATTAATAATTTCTGGTTTTGATGCTTTGAATTTTAGAACTTAATTATTAAAATCATATTTCTGGACTTACAGTTCACCGAAAATTTAGAATGCTCCCATGCTGTAATGGAACTATACATTTACAAGTATTCATGCCTTCTCCGGATTCGTACCCAAACCCTTCGGCACAGCAGGCAGCGTCAGTAGCCACTATCTCGTCTGGGCGGCTACCAAAAAAATATTTCGGACTTTGGTACCACACAGATTTAATTATGCATACAGCGCCAATCTTGCTCATTCTCATTTTGTATAACAGCCTATACAACTTTATTATCATTCCTTTGTATATATAGCTTGATATCAGAAATAAAAAATTTCAATTTAACTATCATATATAAGTATTTTGTATTTATATATAAACACTTTTTCCACACACACAATTCAGAAATGTATTCATATCCTTTAAATATTCTTTCAGTTACCGGATACCTTAGAAAACTACCACTTCGACGGATGTATTGAAGATGTGGAATTTGGAGAAACTCCCATAGGGTTGTGGGACTTCGTGTTCGCAGAAAACAATATCGAGGGATGTGAAGAACGAAACGAACTTTCAATTCCTCCTTCAAACGGACTTCGCTTCAGCGGATCCGGTTACGTGATCCTGCCCAGGAAGAGACATCAATTCTCGTCCGAAACGACCATCAAGATGCTTTTCAAAACGTACGCCAAAGATGGGTTGATGTTCCTCATTGGCAAAAATGTAAGTGTTCTTATTATTCTTTAAAATAACTACTATATTTCAAAATTACACTGTCAAAATATTTCAGTACTTCTGTATTATGCTATCGACCAATTAAACAAATTAAAAGACGTCCCCAAATGCTGCAATTTGTAGTCAAGAGTGGAAAAGCTGTTCATATGCACGTATTAACACAATAATCTTGTTCACGCATACGATGACAGCATTTAGCAACCCCTTTTGATTTGGTGATGTTTTTTAATTTGACAAAATTCGTCGACGGTGTTATACGTAAGTACCATTTTTTTTTTCTTGTTTATCTTAAGATTATTTAGTTTTACTTGTAGGAATTATAAGTTTAGTTTTGAATTAAAGATAACATATACGTAAGAATTAGAAAAATAATTGAAATTTTGGAATAAATATTGGAAATATGCTCCTTATAATAAGAATAATTATATTTTATTATTTTTATGGTAATTATGTTTTTATCTTCGTAGAATGCATGAATTTTATTTTAAGTTTATCATGTGGTTCATGTTGCTGTTATTTATTTATGTTTATGTTATTTCACTTTTTTTCTGCTATTGATATCGTTTGCAAGTTTTTAAAACCATTATCTTTGCTTTTAATTTTGCTTTCAAATATATTTTTCGCTTTCTTTCTTCTGTTTTTAATGTCGTTTGGTAATGTGCATTATCAAGCAGTTTTTTTTTAATTTAGTTATTCTTCCAACTAAAAAATATGTCGCATTCTGTCTACTATGCATCATTTAAGTTTATTGAATGTGAATTGTAAATTTCTTGTTAACATATAAACTCTGAATATTTGTTTCTTTAAATAAATTTTGTTTTGTTTGAATATTAGAGTATCTTATAGAGCAGTGCTCCGCAACCTTTTTATCGCTACGGACCGGTCAACGTTTGATAATTTTACCGCGGCCCGCTGAGGGTGGGACACGTTGATTGTTTATATTTTAGATTGTTTTCATTTAACAATTTTAATTTAGTTACATTAAAATATGCCTTCAGAATAAAATATAATTGCACCAAAAATGAATAAAAGTGATTTAATGTGGAATATAAAGTGATTTTTCCGTGGAAAGTTGCGCAAATCCGAGCGAAATGCACCACTTTAAATAAAATGGCAATAATTTAATGTTCTTTAGGCGGCCCGGCACCATTTGATCCCACGGACCGGTACCGGTCCGCTGACCGGGGGTTGCAGATCACTGTCCTAGAGTTCTTAAATTTAATATTTATATTTCATTTCATTTATTCCACAATGGTTTTCGGTAAACTGAACATTATTTTAGATTCTTAAAATACTTTACTAATTTGTTTGATCAATAGAATTTTAGAAACTGCATTTTTTAAAAAAAATTATTTTATTTTATAATAGAACGGAAATTTTTAGAATTAAGTTATTATTTTTTACTTCAAGGATATATTTATTCACAGAATTTTATCACCTAAATTCATACAAAAAAAATCACCGTTTGTACTAGAGTACCAGCGTCAAAATAATAACCCAAAAGGTGTATTGATATATCCAATGTATGATAATACAGAAACTTATAGTTATTATATTCTTGTACCTCGCGCTTAAGTTTTTCTGATAAACGTCGCATGTTTCAAGCAATAATGCATCGATTTCCTCTTCAGCATCTTATGTCTAAAAATTTTACTTCTTGTTGAAAAAGGAAGTCATAATTTAAAAAGAAATTAGATTTAAAAAATTTTTAGTCATTGCTAAAATAAATTTTTAAAAAAATACTGTCAATATTCTTTATGTGCATCGACCTAATAAATAATTAAAAAGGTCTATTTTTTAATGTATTTTTAAATTACATGAAAAACAAGAAACATTTTTTAAAAATTTTTTTAAAGAATCAATTATATTTTATGCTTGGTGGCTTATGGGTAGCGTGCCCGCTCGTAAGCCTATGGTTGCGAGTTCGATCCTGGCTGAAATCGATAGATTTTCTAGATGCGAAAATCGTAGGTACTCATGTCATGTGGCATGTAAAAATCCCTTGACTCTAATCCCTATCAATTTAGCTCTGGTCCTATTAGCAAAGTCCCTATCAATTTAACTTTGGTACTCACTGCAATATTTAGCATCCGATGAGAGCTTGAATTAAATAAATTCAAGCTTCAAAAGTCTGGTATCCAGATCCGCCACTAGATGGTGCCACTAATGAAATGGCTCTCACTTTTAGGAACCTATCGTGTCTGCAAAGGCTGTTCTGCCAAAATGCAGCCCATTTGAAAGGGGGCATTTTTAACGTACTTAAAAAATCAGTTATATTGTGCTTTTTTTCATGAAAATAAAGGAATTCTCTTTTTCAAGAATAATTTCTTCGCTCTCGAAATGCAAGATGGCCACGTCCTCCTGAAATACGATTTGGGAAGTGGACTGGCGACTTTGAAATCTCCAGAAACGTATAATGACGGCAAGTGGCATTCTCTCGAAGCAGCACGACTTGATAAAGATGCCATACTTAAGGTATAGTCAGTTTTAATTTTTAAATACCTTTTTTCACTTTACAAATTAAATTATTTAATATGTAAGTTTTTTTAATTACTCTTAAGACTAAGAGAAGTTTAAAACATATTTGTGCTTAACAAACAATTTTTAAACATTGTTCTGTTAAGTAGAACTAAAAATAGAGTATTTGCATACATCACAACCAAATTGATGCAGAGCAGTTTTCATTTGGCTAAATTGGCAATCTTTTCGCTAGTGAAAATCTTCATTATATTGATTTAAGTATTGCATGTGTTCTGTCTGTCGTGACCCGTCGGTCGCGGGTGTGAGAGGGTTCAAGTAAGAAACAGACATGATCTAAAGTTAACTACTTTTATTCAACTTTTAGCACGTATGAGAGTGCACTCCGAGATAACTGAACCCGAGAAGCAATAAGAATTACTAAGGGGTCACAGGGGTGTTAACTTTCTCTAGAGGTCTGAAAATATACATAATAAACTCTTTGAAATTAAAATTAAATAAATTGACCTTTTACACGTTATTTATAAAGAAATGGGGCTTCAGAAAAGTATAAAATGTTTAAAATATAATCATAATTTTAAAAATTATAAACATATGAAAATAAGAAACATTTCTATAAGAAATATTAATTAAGTTTTACGTTGAGCATACTATTTTCTAAAATAGTAGCTTTAATTACTAGCAATACAATGATTTTTAAAGTTAAATGTATCCTTATTACACTGTAGTAATTGTATATTAGTATAATAATAAATTATATTTTTTTAAATAAAATTAAATTTTTAAAATTTTTTTAAAAAATTTCAATATTTTTCAAATATTTTGAAATACAAAAGACATATTATTCTTAAATGATGTAGAGTTTAAAGAGTATGATACATTTTATAATTATATAAAGTTTTATGCATCAGAGAGGCTACTATTTTAGAAAATATCGTGCGCAACGCAAAAATTACTTAATATTTAATACATATTTTCATATGCTTATAATTTTTAAAATTATGATTATATTTCAAACATTTTGTACTTTTTTGAAGCCATAATCCTTTGTAAATAATGCGTAAAAGATTCGTATTATTTAATCTAAATTTAAAAGAATTATGTATGTTTGAAAATCGTTTATACTTCCATCCCTCTAGAAAAAGTTAACACTCCTGAGGCCCCTTAATTCTTATAAATATTATATGGAAGCACTTATCTAGGTTATAAACTTGTACGATCCTTCTTCCAGCTTGCTAACTCGTCAGCCGTAAAGTGAACGTTTAAAACTGTTCTATGTATCCTTCCTTTAGATTTAATATTACGAAGTGCGACCATCAGTAGCTCACACTATGCTTTCCACTTAGGATCAACTCTTAACCAATTCCTCGCCTTCTCAATGACTAACCCTTAAATAGAAGTTTGCGTTTGCATAAATTTAAGTTCTCTCTACGGAAAGCGGTTTTATACCTAAAGTCACAGTTAATAAGAATATTTTCTCCTAGAGGATTAGTAGAAGCCCGAATAGAACCCTTTACAAGTCCTTTGATCAAACTTGAAGAATTTTGAAAGTACGGATCCGTGGTTGCCAGATTTAGTAAATACTAACTAACTGAAGTAATTAGTTAAGAGTTGAAGTAATTTAATAAGAGATTTAACCCATTTACGACTAAGAGAAACATTTCCCCCTCCCCAATTTAAAATTGGTGATTGCCGTATTTAGCTATTACATTATCTGCATTTTTGATAAAGAATGTCAAAATAGAACGTAGATCAAATGCCAAAACGTATATAAGCGGCAATGTTTCTTCATTTCCAATGGCTGATTGCAAAACAACTGTGAACAAAACAGTGGCGCACACAAGGGGGTCCGGACACCCCCTCTCCAAAGCCCTTGATTTTTTCGGATTCAATATAATTCTATGTATATAGTACGAAAAATTTAATTAAGTATTTGTTATTAATGATTCATTTTATTAATTAATGCTTATTATTTATTCAATAATTAGTTTTTTTACTGTATTTTGTTCCCGAAAATCGACAAAATCAAAAGGAGCATGATACAAGAATGGTGAACTTTCGACCCCGGACCCCCTTGAAAAATTCCTGTGTGCGCTACTGGAACAAAACAAGAAATAGATAACAGGAAAGAAACACACGTCCCCACAGTATAGTGTGTAAATCACTCCTTTTGTCAAGACTTCTAATACCTGCTCCACATGGATTTAGAGTTGAGTGCACGACAGCTTGCCAAATGAATGGCGTCCATTCCTTCGCTAAAGTTGATGCCTATCATGTTTAAATTCTTGGATAGGCAGTCATGACCAGCGGTGATTTAAAAATCGGCCACAGCTCTATCTCGCAGTCATTTTGGTATATCAAGAAATTTGTTAAACCGCACTTTTTGCTTATTCTTCTCGTCGAATTTCGATCAGAATGTTCTCTGAAGTACTTCTTTATAATTCTTTTGGCACTATAGAAAGGAACTCTGTAGCTAGAGATTTGAATGATTTTTGTCCTCTTCTTTGCTAAGCAATCTGTATTTTCTTTCCTATCAATATGAAATGCGATGAAATCCATTGCATGGCAATGTCTATAAGGCTTTGAAGTACATCGCTAATTAACTGCTGACATTTGAGAATATCTACTGACATAGGTACCACCCTCTATGGAAGATAGTGCTTTGGGGGCCACCCTTGAATCACTTAAAATAACTACCTTTGAAAAATTATTTGTGGGGCAAAGAAGTTGAGGTTGAGGAATGCTTGTAGTAGCAAGCTCAGGTAACGTGTAGAAAGAAAAAAACAGAACTGTCAAATCAATGGGGGCTAATAAAATATTCGCGGGCTGTATTCTTACCCTTATTACGTATTTCAGTTTATTGTGTTGCGTAATAATTTATTACTGTATTTTCTCATATGCTTTATATTGTTTGGTTAGTATAATTTTATGTACTAATAAAGAAAATTTGAACAAATGAAAACTACACGCGTTAAACCAAATAAAATTGACACATTGATCCAAAAACACTACACATAACTTATTTTCCGTATGGATTTTATTTATTTTATGTCTAAACAACCTAAATGCCACTTGCATACTAATGTTAACTCAGGGCCAATCCTAGGGTAACGGCCGCCCTCGTGCAAACACCTAATGTGCCGCCCGCTAGAGAACTTTTCATATTTTGACTAATACTTAACGTTGACGTTAAAAAATCATCTACTTATATAGAAATAAAAAGTAAAACACATTAATAATAACTCACAAATAAAGTGCAGAAATTCATTTTTTGGCCAGGTAATAAGTTATAATAGCAATAAAATGCTTTAACAAAGTAATAAACTTACAAAAATATAACCTTTAAAATCAAAATAAACATTTTATAATTATAAATGCAAAACAACAGAATTTACTCAGCAAAATTACAATCTAATAAAAATAAATACTAAGGCACAAATCTCATGAAACGAAAAGTATATAAATCAGCCCTTCTACTAAGACTAAGTAATAAACTATACCGTAAGATCCGGTTTATAACGCGCACTTTTAACTGAAAAAATAAGATCGAAATTTACGGTTGCGCGTTATACGCCGGGTATAAAAATGATAGCTTTAAAAATACAAAAAAGATGAGCATAGAAAAAGATCAGACTTTTACATATATCGAAATACTGTTTTTGTGAATGAAATAACATTCCTTGTGAATTTAGAGGGTTGTAATTCTGAAAGTACACTATTTTTACTAAAGCTTGGAACAATATTCGAATAAAGGACTTCCAAATACAAGATCATTGCTCACATGCATTTCAGGTTTCTTCGTAAAAAAGGATATGCGTGTTTTACGGCGAATATGTGTAGGGGCACTTTATACGCCGGATTTTACTGTAACTATAAAATAACTTTTCTGGCTTTCTGAGAAGCAAATTCGTTAATAGTTTCGGTTAAATCAGTTTTTTTTTTCTGAGATTTCGGATTCAATTGAGACTATGACCAAATCTGAAAGTCTTTCGTGTGTCATATTATTTCTGAAGTAATTTTTAATTTACTGAAACTTTTTTCATCGGAAGCTACAGAAACAGGTAGGGTTAAAAATTCTTAATGCTAGAGGAAATTGGGAAAACAGGGAATAAGATCATTTTTCACTATAATTTCTAATATCTCAGTTGGCTGTTTTTTACCAGGAAAAATATCTTTAAATTAAGTCATTTCATTAAAGAGCTGTACACCATCTATATCTTATTTTGGAATTTGTTTTTTATTTTCTCTTATTGTTCCAGCAATAGTTTTTTTTTTCTTTTCAAAAATTCATCTGAAAGTGGATGTGTACCAGTTGTCTCCTATAAAGTCACGTTCTTCCCAAATATTTATGTGTCTACACATATAAAACATGTATTTCTAACTGTGTCTCCCTCTTCTAAATCTCTCTTCTAATCTATTTCAGAGGAGGAATCATACTTGCTGTTATACTCATCATTTGATTCTTCCTCATCGTAACTACTAACAGAATTTCTTCAACAAATTTCTTCATCCGAATATACTGTATATATTGTCTTATATATATATATATATATATATATATATATATATATATATATATATATATGTTAAATACTGTATCTATTAAATTACTTAAAAATCACATTTCTTCATCATAATTACAATAATGCGCCCTAGTATAAGGAAGATTTAAAACGTGCTCATGCATTCAGAACTGTAACGGCGATTCACGCGCAAGGTATGACATACCCGAAGAGTATGTCATACCTTGGACGAATTCATGAAAGGTCATAGTTGAATTCTAAATATATATCCAAATATATATATTTAGAATTCGCCTACAAACTATGGCCCCTCAAAGGATATGACTTTAAAGTCAGCTACACGAGAAACTATCAATTTTCCAAAAAAGGTTTAGAAGCAGCGTTGAAAAAAGGTAGACGGTGGGTATGATATACCCTGCGTGAGAAGTGCTGGGTTAAAACTGAGAAAGATCTCTGACCTGATGCATTCTATATCGGTATAGTGAAAAATATTTTTAAAAGTATCTCTACATTAGGGAAAGTCGAGACCTCTTTTTTTTTTTTTTTTTGCAACTTCGATGCTTGCACAAAGCCTCGGGTCGTCCCAAAGGAAGATTTCCGAGTCATATAATTTATTTTTCTGTAGCAGTGTGGAAGGAATTTCTGTGAATGATTGAAAATAAAATTATAAATTTTGGATTAAAAAATAACTAAATTCTTTTTTAATCGAATCTAAATTTTCAAATTTTTTAAGTTTCCTATTTATTATTGCAAACTGTAAATTTTTTCCATGAAATATTTAGAAAATTAAAGAAATAATCTTATATAAGCTTTTTAAATTTTTTTTTCAAACTCTCAAAAAATTACATTTAATCTTTTTTTCAAATTTTCTGTCTGAATTATGAAATTTCTGATTTTATACAAACATATTTTGTTTAATTAGTTGTTTGTTTAAACATACTAGTTTCATTTCTAGAACAAAACATAGCTTGGGCTTCCAGATTAATTATTCAAAATTATTAAAACATCTTCACCAAAAGTAAGCTTTCAAAAAAAATTCTAAGGTTTTTTTTAAAAAATAAAACTAGGAACACAATCACAATATTCTGAATTTGTAGAGTTTCCTTTTAAAGTTTCTAAATATAAGTTAATAAAACATTAATGTTATTATTATACTTGTTTGTTTTTTCAAATATCTTAATACTTTGAGACTAAACAGAACAATACAACATTTCGGTGACGGTGGGTATGATATACCCTGCGTGAGAAGTGCTGGGTTAAAACTGAGAAAGATCTCTGACCTGATGCATTCTATATCGGTATAGTTAAAAATATTTTTAAAAGTATCTCTACATTAGGGAAAGTCGAGACCTCTTTTTTTTTTTTTTTTTTTTTTTTTTTTGCAACTTCGATGCTTGCACAAAGCCTCGGGTCGTCCCAAAGGAAGATTTCCGATTCCGAGTCATATAATTTATTTTTCTGTAGCAGTGTGGAAGGAATTTCTGTGAATGATTGAAAATAAAATTATAAATTTTGGATTAAAAATAACTAAATTCTTTTTAATCGAATCTAAATTTTCAAATTTTTTTAAGTTTCCTATTTATTATTGCAAACTGTAAATTTTTTCCATGAAATATTTAGAAAATTAAAGAAATAATCTTATATAAGCTTTTTAAATTTTTTTTCAAACTCTCAAAAAATTACATTTAATCTTTTTTCAAATTTTCTGTCTGAATTATGAAATTTCTGATTTTATACAAACATATTTTGTTTAATTAGTTGTTTGTTTAAACATACTAGTTTCATTTCTAGAACAAAACATAGCTTGGGCTTCCAGATTAATTATTCAAAATTATTAAAACATCTTCACCAAAAGTAAACTTTCAAAAAAATTCTAAGGTTTTTTTAAAAATAAAACTAGGAACACAATCACAATATTCTGAATTTGTAGAGTTTCCTTTTAAAGTTTCTAAATATAAGTTAATAAAACATTAATGTTATTATTATACTTGTTTGTTTTTTCAAATATCTTAATACTTTGAGACTAAACAGAACAATACAACATTTCGGTGACGGTGGGTATGATATACCCTGCGTGAGAAGTGCTGGGTTAAAACTGAGAAAGATCTCTGACCTGATGCATTCTATATCGGTATAGTTAAAAATATTTTTAAAAGTATCTCTACATTAGGGAAAGTCGAGACCTCTTTTTTTTTTTTTTTTTTTTTTTTTTTTTTTTTTTTGCAACTTCGATGCTTGCACAAAGCCTCGGGTCGTCCCAAAGGAAGATTTCCGATTCCGAGTCATATAATTTATTTTTCTGTAGCAGTGTGGAAGGAATTTCTGTGAATGATTGAAAATAAAATTATAAATTTTGGATTAAAAATAACTAAATTCTTTTAATCGAATCTAAATTTTCAAATTTTTTTAAGTTTCCTATTTATTATTGCAAACTGTAAATTTTTTCCATGAAATATTTAGAAAATTAAAGAAATAATCTTATATAAGCTTTTTAAATTTTTTTCAAACTCTCAAAAAATTACATTTAATCTTTTTTCAAATTTTCTGTCTGAATTATGAAATTTCTGATTTTATACAAACATATTTTGTTTAATTAGTTGTTTGTTTAAACATACTAGTTTCATTTCTAGAACAAAACATAGCTTGGGCTTCCAGATTAATTATTCAAAATTATTAAAACATCTTCACCAAAAGTAAACTTTCAAAAAAATTCTAAGGTTTTTTTTTTAAAAAATAAAACTAGGAACACAATCACAATATTCTGAATTTGTAGAGTTTCCTTTTAAAGTTTCTAAATATAAGTTAATAAAACATTAATGTTATTATTATACTTGTTTGTTTTTTTCAAATATCTTAATACTTTGAGACTAAACAGAACAATACAACATTTCGGTGACGGTGGGTATGATATACCCTGCGTGAGAAGTGCTGGGTTAAAACTGAGAAAGATCTCTGACCTGATGCATTCTATATCGGTATAGTTAAAAATATTTTTAAAAGTATCTCTACATTAGGGAAAGTCGAGACCTCTCTCTTTTTTTTTTTTTTTTTTTTGCAACTTCGATGCTTGCACAAAGCCTCGGGTCGTCCCAAAGGAAGATTTCCGATTCCGAGTCATATAATTTATTTTCTGTAGCAGTGTGGAAGGAATTTCTGTGAATGATTGAAAATAAAATTATAAATTTTGGATTAAAAAATAACTAAATTCTTTTTTAATCGAATCTAAATTTTCAAATTTTTTTAAGTTTCCTATTTATTATTGCAAACTGTAAATTTTTTCCATGAAATATTTAGAAAATTAAAGAAATAATCTTATATAAGCTTTTTAAATTTTTTTTCAAACTCTCAAAAATTACATTTAATCTTTTTTTCAAATTTTCTGTCTGAATTATGAAATTTCTGATTTTATACAAACATATTTTGTTTAATTAGTTGTTTGTTTAAACATACTAGTTTCATTTCTAGAACAAAACATAGCTTGGGCTTCCAGATTAATTATTCAAAATTATTAAAACATCTTCACCAAAAGTAAGCTTTCAAAAAAAATTCTAAGGTTTTTTTTAAAAAATAAAACTAGGAACACAATCACAATATTCTGAATTTGTAGAGTTTCCTTTTAAAGTTTCTAAATATAAGTTAATAAAACATTAATGTTATTATTATACTTGTTTGTTTTTTCAAATATCTTAATACTTTGAGACTAAACAGAACAATAAAACATTTCTGGAATGATTTGAAATTTCTAAGATGAGTCAAAACTTTTTGGCAAAGGCCACAATATCACAAAAGAATTCTAAAATTTTTTAACTAAATTTGTATTTTAATTACATTAAAAATACTCAAGATCATAAAACTTTACTACTTATTGAATAACTTTCACATTTCTGTTTTGTTTGAAATCACTTATCTACTTTATAAATTGTGTTTATCATATTTTTATTTCAGTAATGCATTTTGCTATCACTTTAATTAAATAGTTTTATACTACTAGGAGCAACTAAACAAATATTACCTATATTTTTCAACATTTATTATTATTGCGTGTGTGTGTGTGTGAACCTTTCATTAAATCCTTTTTTTTAAGAAATTTCTACCATAGTTCTGACATTCTTATTGTTGCCTTTTTTAAAGATTTTAAATATTGCTATAGATTGTTATAGATGAATTTTGATTAACTTTGTTAGAAGCATATAGAATGCTATACAATATTTTTAATGAATTATACGATTTTTATGTATTTTTATATTTAATTATACGCATAATTAATTATTAGTTTGCATTAAATATTCTTTCAAATTCTCTGGGCAAAAGATCTTAATCAAGAAGGTATCGTGCAAATCACTCTGAAAACAGCAATAAATACAAAAAGAATTTGTGCTTTTCAAATTCAATCTTATAAAATAATGGTTCTCTTAGCAGTCTTAGAGTACATTAGAAAAATTATGTGTTTATTTCACATGTTACCTCAATAAAAAGAACAAAAAATATATGTGTGTGTATCTTTAAGTAAACTTAACATACTCTATTTCTTTGAAAATTCTTTTCAAAGTTTGAAGCAATTTAAATTAAATATTTAGAAATTATAGATTGTTTCATTTATTATTAAACAAAATTTTCGTAATACGTTATGATTACAAACAAAATCATCAAAATAAGTATAACTATGTTTTATTTCAATTTCACGCTATTGTTAGGGTCCTTTTAAGTATGGGAAATAATTAATGAATGTACTCAAAGGCTCATTTTTTTTTAAAATGAGCTGCTACCGTTTTTCTTAAGGGACTAAAGAAATTATTTTTAAACGAGAGGCAAATAATATTCTTTCATTTGAATAACAATGCCAATTGAAAATGTTCTAAGAAGATTACGCTACATTCAAGCTACGAAAACATACATTAAAATATGTTAATCAACATAAAAGTATTCTAAGAAACTGATGACAGTTTTGTATGTTTATATAAATAAATAAATAAAATAGTTATAGCACAAATGCAACAAAACATTTTTTTCACTTTTATCTTACGGAATGATTAAAATACCTGGGCATTAAATCCTAAAAATCGAAAAGAGAATTTTGAAAGTGAGAATATAGTTACCTTTTTTGTTGTTTAACGGTTTTTGTTGTTCCGATTTTTATCCGGTCTATAAAAGAAATTAGTTTGGAAGTCAAATTGATGCAAAATTTCTTCAGTTTTCTCCGAAAAAGGGTCTTTTTTTCTGAGGGTCATTCTGCCCCATTCTTTTCATTCGTCCTTAAGCATGTCATAAAACTTGATCGTGCTTGTCATTACTTTTGTCCGATTTGTCGAAATTCTTCCTTAACACCCCTTCCTCCATGGGACCAGCGTTGAGATCTCATGAATACTCGTTAAAAAATAATTAACTACAGAGTGTTTTTTTTCCAGGTATAGAAGTTTAAGTTGGCATTACTTTCCAAGATGGTGACCGATTTAACAGCTGTCAAGTGATTTATTCTCAGTTTGGTTTGGCAATTCATCATAAATAGACTCACGCCTGAACAAGGCTTTCAAATTGTGCAATTTTATTTCGAAAATAATGGTCGCGCGATTTTCATAAGCGAATTTTGTTTAGCGATGAAGCGCACTTCTGGTTGAATGGCTACGTCAACAAACAAAACTGTCGCATTTGGAGTGAAGCTAATCCACAAGTGTATGTCGAAACACCGTTACATCCAGAAAAACTGACTGTTTGGTACGCTTTATGGGCTGGTGGAATCCTTCAAAAACGACGAAGGCCACAACGTTACAGTCAATGGTGATCGGTATAGAGCCATGATTACTAACTTTTTCATTCCTGAATTGAACAATCATGATGTCCAGGAGCTGTGGTTCCAACAAGACGGCGCAACATGTCACACAGCTCGTGCCGCAATCGATTTATTGAAAGACACGTTTGGTGACCGCCTAATTTCACGTTTTGGACCCGTGAATTGGCCTCCAAGATCTTGTGATTTAACACCGCTAGACTATTTTCTGTGGGGCTATGTAAAGTCATTGGTCTATGCAGATAAGACTCAAACGCTTGACCATTTGGAAGACAACATTCGCCGTGTTATTGCCGATATACGGCCACAAATGTTGGAAAAAGTCATCGAAAATTGGACGTCCAGATTGGACTACATCCGAGCCAGCCGTGGCAGTCCCATGCCAGAAATCATATTTAAAATGTAATGCCACAAGATTATCTTTCGAATAAAAAACAATTCATGTCAATCGAATAATACATCGTTGTTTTATTGCAATTTAAAGTTCTATACCTCTCAAAAAAACACCCTTTATAGACTTGGAGGGCGACAGATGATTTCTGGCGTTTATGGGCCAGGTCTTTCTCGGAACGGGAAGCAGAACCCTTGCTGACTGAATGCACAATCGGTGTTTTGGTTGTTACAGAAATAAAAGAGAACCGGGATAAATAAAATCTAATATTCTCTTTCACTGGACCGCTTCTGAAAAAATTCCAACTGCCAAGCCTTCGTGTAGCTTCTTAGTGCGGCGTTTATTACAGCCAATCAATCAACAGATGAAGGGGGTATTTTCATTTACTAGCAAATAACATTATGAATGTATGTTTCCTATCCCAAGTGCAATCTATATTTCACTTCAAACGATCTTTTTGTCGAACCGCTTTGAATGAGAAGTTTTTCCTGCTTTCTGACCACATACCTCTCCTTGTTTTCTCATTATTTTGAGTAATTTTACCAGCTTTTAAAATTTTTATTGTATGTCCTGAGATTCAGAATTCACACGCAAAATTTATATCATTTGAATCCAGTGACATACTATTTTATAAACGTAGAAAGGAACCATTAATAATATTTTACGACTTTTTGCTTACACGCGTCCGGGGTCCCTGTAGCTAAGGGGGCCCATATTATTGATACAGGCCCCCTGATAAGAAGGAACAGGTGACACCCCTGATGAGAAGGAATGTTCCTCAGAACTTGAAATCCATTCTTATTTTTCTCGAACTACGTTATAATATCGAGACTTATTTTGATTTTTCAATAACTATTTAAAATTCAGCATATTTATTCAACATATTATAAATTTTGTTTTGAGAAATTCCCAAAGAATTTTGCTTGATCGAAAGAATTTTAGGCAGCCTGCGGCCTCCCCCTTGTTTCGACCGCCCACGTGCGGTGCACACGCTGCACACCTGCTAGGATCGGCCCTGTGTTAACTCTGAGCAACCTTATGGCTCTGTAAGGGTTGAAGAGTTACTGATGCAATTGTTGGTATTCCTATCAAATATTATTTCTAGGTCTCATAGCAGGCGGAATTCTTGTTTATTAAATAAAGAGAAAATTTACGATTTAAATTGCTTTCTCCTTATAACGAAGTAAAATTTAATTATATTTTGTAAGAAAAAAACTTGGAAAATGATTTAATGCTATGCTTAAAGGGGATCTTAATAGAATAAATTACATTATATAGGGGGAAAAATCTGATCTTAAAATAATTCCGCATCGACAAGGGTAAATAAATAAAAAAGGAATTACAGTTTATTAAAATATATCTATTGGTAAACTATTGGTTATTACAGAGTAAACTAAATCTGTTAAATTCAGATTCTATGGGTTCTATGAGGTCTCTTTTAGCGAAACATTATTTATTAATTTAGGTTCGGTTTACATAGACAACAAATGTCTTTAACAAAATTTAAGAACAAAGAACACGTGTGTGTGTGGGAACGGTTTATATTACGGTTATCATATCCTTTCCTTACTTCCCCTATACTGAACTTGAGTGCTCGTTTATAAGGGTGCTTTCTCTGCTGGGGACAGTCAATAACATTTATTATGAAAGGAGTGGTTACATATCTGCATAATGCTTTTTTTTCAGGTTGACCAAGAGGAAGTGGACAGTGGGGTTTCACCTGGAGGCGAAACTAGCTTATCGACCACTAACCAGATATTTGTGGGTGGATATCCACGCAGACAGCCATTCTCATATCCGTAAGGCTCTATACATTTTACTATTTTTTTTAAAATAATTTTTTCTTACATTAAGCACGTGTGTACCCTTGAATATATACACTAATATCATGATATAATTTTATACACAAAGATTATCGAAGATCGTAAAATAAGAAGAGTAGGCTAAATAATCTAATAACTAACGTCGACGAAAGGAGATTTTATAACTCTTAAGGAATATTTTTTTAAAAAGGCGGAGTGTATGTGCGAAAACGTTTATAAGACACTAAGTTTTAGTCCGTCATAAAGTATAGTGAAATCTTGTAAATCTACACTAATTATGGCTCTAAATTTTCTGAATTAAACAAATAACCTATAAAAAAATTTGAAGAACGTAGCTAAATATGGAGGGAAAACTTAGTCCAAATATTTATAAATGAAAAAGAAATTTAAGCTGAATAACTTAATTATACGCAGTAAAATAATTTGAATTATAAGATATCTAAATTATATTTCATATCATTTATATATATTAATGAACGATTAAATAAATATGTTGCTTTCTAGAAATGCATAAGAATAATTATATAACTTCGAGATACCGTTTTGAAGCTTTAAATATTTTCTACAATTTCTTATTCTTATTCCTTTCTATAAATATTTTACACGCAAAAAAAATCAAATTCTTATTGACTTTTACAACACACATATGGATTAAAATTTATACTCATAATCAAGTGCGATTATTTATCTCTCTATATGTAGATTTCCCTAATCTTAATTTCTTGTGAAATATTTTTAGAATCACCAACATAGGATTTGAAGGTTGTATAATGGATATGCAAATAAGTGCCGAAATAACTGACCTCAACAAGAACAAAGAAGCACTTGGTGTAGTTAATGGTTGTCCTGTAACGGTTAGTACCAAAAACATATCAGAATTTAATTCATTTTCTAATTTTTTAAGACTCAAATAAAAATAAACTCTCTTTTTTTCTCTTTAAAAAACTCTCTGTCTTTTTTTACTTTTCCAGATCGCCCGAACTGTATCGTTCAACAACGTCTCGGCCGGCTACATAGGAATGCCACCGGCCAATTTACAAAAACTAGCTCAATTAACATTTAAATTCAAGACTTCAAACGAAAATGGAGTCATATTCTATTCCGCCAACGAAGACAACAGCAATTATTTGTTCATCGGATTGCATAATGGCAACATCATTATGAAGAGCAGACCTGGTGGTGAGTCGAGAAGTCGCGATGTCAAATACAATGATCTCCAGTGGCATTATGTGTCTGCCACAAAAGCCCTCAGACAGATGAGGCTGGACATCGACGACTTTTTCTCTGTAGAAATAGAAGTACCAGTGGACGCCTTGGTGTCCACGACAACACCGATGTATTTCGGTGGCGTGCCAGATGGTTTTGCGATTGCGGAAGACATTGTGCCTTATTATTCACCTTTTGTTGGTTGCATCGGTGATACGACGGTCAATAACATTTTCCAGAACTTTGCAGATACACAAGATAAAATGTTTGTATCGCTTGCTAGTTGTCCTCTGGAGGAACCATTTGAAGAATCTACTCAAGCGCCTTTGCCGGTAGGAAAGTCACCACTACCTGATTCAGAAGAAACAGAAGGTAATAGATTATTATATTGTTAATGTTGTGTGTAGCGCATGACTTAACTTACGTGTTTTATTCATAATATGTTCTTCCAATTGTTTTACTACATAATTCTCACCAATGTATAGAACATGATTCTGTTGATGTTGTGGCTAATGCCACCTGTCTGACGTAGTTAGAACGAGGCCCACGAAATTCATCGTGGCGAGGGGCTAGAAGTGCACCTGCCGTTGGCCTTGAGCACCATACAGGTGATAGTACGAATTAGCTCGGCGAAATTCCCCGAAGGGACGATAGATGGCGACACCACATATCTCCACCTCCACAATTTAGACATGGAACTGAAGGGGAGGAAAATATATATATATATATATATTCTCCAGTCTCCTGCACGTGTGATTCAGCCCGCAAGACCTTCGGACCCTCTAATTTAACGAGCACGTACTACGTGTGTACTCGGAGAGTATTTGGGGGCATCGAACCCAGGCCTTCCGGTCTGGAGTCCGATGCTCTAACCACTAGGCTACCCACGGCCCTATGAATCTGTATTCACGTTATATACATTAACGGGGAGATTCACATGATTCTCTTTCCAATTTCAAACGTATTGTATTGTTTATTTCAGGTACTACAGTTCCAACCACAGAGGAAGAAGAGAGCGTAGACTATCCAGAAGGTCCTGAACCTACCCCTGTAGGACAATGCGCCTTGCCACTTCCTCCAAGAAGAGACATTACTGTCAAGCCAGGAGATGGAATCCGCTTTGGCAATACGCCGTACAGTAGACAGCAGTTCACCAAACCAGGATCATTTATGTCTAGCATTTTAGAAGACAGCACATTTGCATTAGAATTCAAATCATCATCAGACAGTGGTGTCATGTTTTACGTTTCAGATGTTAAACATATAGACTTTGTTGGGTTATTCATGAAAGAAGGCAAGGTATGTTATTGGGGAGAAATTCTATTATGTATGCATGTTATGGTTCCTTATTTGAGCGCACTGATTCAAAACATTGTTAAGGAAAGTATTTTTTTTTAACTTTAAAAAGCGCTTTCTTATACTACTTATCTTAAATTTATAACTTTCTTTTTTTTTTTAAACTTTCTATATTCTTGGTGAATCCTTGGCAACAGCCCTGTTGAAAACTAAAATCTTGGGGAATTAATGAAACACAACCCAAGAGTAATACTGTCTATGTTTGGACTGGATAGACATTAAAATTAAATTAAGAGCATCTTCGATCAGTTTAGCCTTGATAGTACGTTGCCTAAGGAGAAAAATGTAGAATTCTTACAAGGGGAGCCAAGAAAGGATAAACTGAGAAATAAATTTGAAAATTAGTGTCTAGAAATTAAGAAATTTGTACGTTAAATCGACAAATACGATAATTGCTGGTCTAAAAAAATGCCAATTTAACAGATAAATACTTAAGGATCACAAATGTAATCAAATTAAATTAGATTCAGTCTACGTTTTTTTTAAAAAAAAAGTTAATATATACCATTATAAAGAGATAAAATTTACCCTGACGCAGGAAATACTTTCTTTCCTAAAAATATACTATGTATTTATTGTTGGCTGCACTTTTCATTTACTTACTTAAACTTGTAAATTATAACTACCAGTAAATCATTGCTAATTCAGTAGTACTAAATTAGAGATAGTTATTGAACTTAGTATTATCTTCATGTTTAGATTTCTTCTTTTTAGGTTGACTCCACCTAGTGTCAAATAGCATGATCAAATTTTGAACTCGTTTTCGAACGAAAATGTGTCTTGAATTTCGTTTAGATTTGCATATGCTAATCTTTTCGTTATAACACATAAATCGATTTATTATACTACGTTAAAACATATTGAGGTGGAGTCAGTAGTATAACGAAGAAGCCCCCTCCCGTGCAAAGTCAGGTTTTCGGTCCCAAGACGGATATCACAAAGGATTGCAAAACCATTACATAACATAGGCCCCTCTAGAATCCTGGGCCCCCGCAATGTGGGGGTGTACGTTACGCCACTAGGTGGAGTGTTAATGGTAGAGCAAGACTTCAGGAAAATAATTTAGTCGTAAATGTTTATTCACTCGGCTACAACCAGCATATGTAAAATTTACAAATATTTATACTGATTTTGGACAGGAGGAAGCCACAAGTACGAGCTAACCATTCTCTTTGGAGAATCAAAAAATTGGGTTTCATTTAAGATATTCTCCATTTTTGTGGTGATGTGTTTTCTTTATTTTTCATCTTCAAAAATCCTCTTGACAATCAAATTTTAACTTTAGTCAAGAGCCGGGGTGTCAAACACGCGGCCCGCCGGTACGTAAGTTGCGGGACCCGCCGACTCTTTAAAAAATTTTAAATATGTCAGGTTTTTAAAGTTTTTTTTTATTTTGAAATTTATTTAAGGGGAAATTATATATATGTATATATATGTATATATATATATATATATATACTAGCTGGTATACCCGTTCTTCGCACGGGTGAACTGAAAAAGTTAAACAACACAGATTGAAGGATAAAAAAGAAGTTTTTAATGAGTTAATTTTAAGTGAATTGCAAATTAAACAAAAAAGCTTTTCACATATCTCAGCTGAAGAAAAAAAAAAAAAATACCTTTGTGTTAAATTTTAAGTCTGTAGATCTAATAGCTGATAAAAAGGATATTTTTTATATTTATAACTCCCAGTAAAACTCTTGAGGGTATTTTTGAAAATACCTCCCTAAGCTGATCTCTGCTCAGCAAAAGTAACATTGTTAAAAGTTTTCTGACGCTTAAAATATTGTAAATAATTTATAACTGAAAGTGTCATACATTAATATAACTTTCTGTTGAATTTATTTTATGTTTAAATTGTAATACTCACAAGCAACGGTGTTTCCTAAATAACAATGGCGATTCAATGGAAAAAATAGCGAAATGTTGACAATAGAGTCAAGTTGGCAAATGTCTAGCTACTTTCATAGCTCAAACTTTTATTAGAGCTTTGTAAGACCCGCTGTGTAGGAGAGCGATGCACGTTAATGCTTTATCTACCGCATTATGATCTACAGAAATTTTTTTCATGCAATATTTTTTTAAGTCACTACATTGAAAATTAAGGGACATACATAAACAAAATACTCCACTTAGGGAAATTTAATCGGTTAGAGCTAATAAATTAATTAAATATATTCCATTGTAAAATTAATTATGTACACCATTCACTTAAAATAAATAGTCAAATCGTTTTCTAAGGTCTCCATAAACATAAGAATTTTGACATTAACTATTTTGGGGCACAAAAATGATAATCTTTGCAATCTGCTGAAAACGCTGGCAGCTGAAAATGTAATATCTGCTACAAAACTATTTGCCTTCCCTGCTAAAATACTCATCATAGAACCCGTGCCATCATATATCTTGGAAGAGTGGATTTCAAAGAGTATTCCAGCTAAGTATTGGTAGAATATTCCTGCTAAATTGGTGTGGCGTGGTAGTTAGGAGAAGGGGGTGCCAGCTCAGGTGTCGTCCACGTCACTTGACCATGGTTCAAAATTACGAGATCCGTCGCCAAAAGCCCTCATGTAGCTGAACAGTGCGACGTTAATATTCACTCACTGAAAAAATACAGTACAGTAGTTATAACTATTTTTATACATAAAAATGCAATATCTGCCTATTCAATTAAAATTATAGCATTATAATTAATTACTAACCACACAAACAAAATTTGAAAATTTATCCAAATGATGTAGTGTGAAAGAGAAAGTTTATTCAGACAGACAACAAATGCGTCTATATGCATATAGATTTGTTTGAATTCTTGTGTATTATTACTTTTGTAAGCTTCATGACATACTTTATGGTGTACCAGTATTTTAAAGCTGACTGAGCAACAGCAACATTTAGCTGGGTATAGCTAGTTATAACATAAAATTAAATCTTAAAGAGATATCAAAAATAAAAGACGACTCAATATTTTGAATAAATCAGTATAAACATTTTCATACAAACACAATATATATATTGTAAAATATTTATTTTGCTATTTGCATTTCAGACAGACATCAAACAAAATTTTAAAAATTGTCAAAAACAGATAAAAAAAAACATATTTAAGAAAAATACCACTGATTAATTTTGCCAAAGACATCGCAATGTGCAAAAAAATATTTGCAGTACATAATAACCAAAAAAAAAAAAAAAATTAAGTACTAAAATATTAAGAAAAACAAAAATTATATATTGATTTAATTAAGGATTACTGGAGGGAAAGATAAAACAGGCTAAGATAATACTCATAATATTAATTTCATATTGGTTGGCTACTCATTTTTGGCATGATTTTGAAATCACGCCAAATTGGTATATGTTGCGGCCAGTCTAATGTTATAGTAATGTACAGAATTAAAGGTACTTACGTATTATTGCAACCTATTGGTGACATTATACAAAATGAAGCACATGATTGCCAATTCAACGCACACAAAGTTGGGATTGCCAAGGTGGCGAGTTGTCTTCAACGTTGGCGACTGTGCAAAAATACGCAAGTACTACAAAAATTATCCAAAGTATATATATCCCGAGCATAAAAATAAATTGAAAAGGAAGTACAATACTAACATTAACTGACATAAAAAGAACTGAACTAACTTTATCAACGCAAAAGCATAATTTGAAAAAATAAGGTATTTACTTATAACCCCAACCTTTTGGCGACATTATATGAAACAAAGCACATGACTCGCAATTCAGCATATATATGACGTGCGAAATCAGGGTTGCGAACTTGGTAAGTTATTTTGAATGTTGGCGATTGTTAGGATAGCACATAGGTGCCAAAATAATTTATCTTACCACTACCTGCTTCCTCAACATACTCATTTTTGGCATGATTCTGAAATCACGCCAAATTGGTATGTTGCTGCCAGTCTAATGTTATAGTAATGTACAGAATTAGAGGTACTTATGTATTATTGCAAACTATTGGTGACATTATACAAAATGAAGCACATGATTGCCAATTCAACGCACACAAAGTTGGGATTGCCAAGGTGGCGAGTTGTCTTCAACGTTGGCGACTGTGCAAAAATACGCAAGTACTACAAAAATTATCCAAAGTATATATATCCCGAGCATAAAAATAAATTGAAAAAGGAAGTACAATACTAACATTAACTGACATAAAAAGAACTGAACTAACTTTATCAACGCAAAAGCATAATTTGAAAAAATAAGGTATTTACTTATAACCCCAACCTTTTGGCGACATTATATGAAACAAAGCACATGACTCGCAATTCAGCATATATATGACGTGCGAAATCAGGGTTGCGAACTTGGTAAGTTATTTTGAATGTTGGCGATTGTTAGGATAGCACATAGGTGCCAAAATAATTTATCTTACCACTACCTGCTTCCTCAACATACTCATTTTTGGCATGATTCTGAAATCACGCCAAATTGGTATGTTGCTGCCAGTCTAATGTTACAGTAATGTACAGAATTAGAGGTACTTATGTATTATTGCAAACTATTGGTGACATTATACAAAATGAAGCACATAATTGCTAATTCAACTCACACAAAGTTGGAATTGCCAAAGTGGCGAGTTGTCTTGAACGTTGGCAATTGTGCAATAATACGCAAGTACTACAAAAATTATCCAAAGTATATATATCCCGAGCATAAAAATAAATTGAAAAAATGAAGTACAATACTAACATTAACCGACATAAAAAGAACTGAACTAACTTTATCAATGCAAAAGCATAATTTGAAAAAATAAGGTACTTACATATAACCGCAACTTATTGGCGATATATGAAACGAAGCACGACTCAAAATTCAACATATATATATATGACATATAAAATCGGGGTTGCCAACTTGGCAAGTTATTTTGAATGTTGGCGATTGCCAGGATAGTACATAAGTTCCAAAAATAATTTATCTTATGACCACCTGCTTCCTCAACAGGTATTTAGGCCATTTGTCTGTTTTGCTCATTCTCTGATGCCTATTCCAGTTTGATATGTAATTATTACCAACACTGCTTTTGCTTGGGCAGTATGATTTTCTGCATGGCAATTTTATGCACTGAAGCCAATAGGTTAACCCTTAAAGGTTAAAATAAAGACACATGAAATTGCAAAGAACCATATTATTGGATCAAGTGTAGTATAGGGGGCTACTTGGCGCAGTCCTTTATTTTGGTTACTAAAAGTGGTCTCCAATGTACTTTTTTCGGTATTATTTATTTTAGAATGAATTCGATATCTCACCATGACATTTAGATAAAAATCCGAAGAAAAATCGCCAAATTCAAAGTGCCCCTCCCCCTATACTACATTTGAACCGAACTGAAATATAACCCTTATCAATGAGAAGTTTTAGTTTGTCAAAATTATATAATCTTCGCATTCTAAATAAATAAATAAATAAGTTGTAATTTGCAAGCAAAATCACACACATAAACATCCCGCGATAATACCTAAATGTTGCCAAAACAACAAAACAAAGTTTTAGTTGTTGAAAGAATTATCCTTAAAAAAATTATTTATTCGAAAAATAATCCTAATTAAATATCAATGAATAGAAAAATTGAATAAATATTCCAACCGATAAACAAAGCTACAGTAAAAGTATGTAATAATCTTGAAAAACTGCATGTAAAGTATACATTGTCCACTTAGTGAGAAACGTGACTACATATGACGTCATAACACTGGAAAATCACTTAAAAATTAAAATTTAAACAATTTGGAAGGAATTATGAACGCCAAACCTATTTAAGAACCTTTCTGGTGTAAATTTGTGTACGTGTACCAAGTTTCACGTTATTTGGGTGTCTGGATCTCGAGTTATGAGGGAACAGACAAACAGACAACAAATGCGTCTTATATATATATAGATATATATATATATATATATATATATATATATATATATATATATATATATATATAAAATCTACAATGTATTTGCCTGTTAACTGCTCTTGTTTTAAAACAAATCCTTTTTGATAAAAGAAATGTCCTTTAGATTAAAATGAATTTATATTTTATCAAACAGTTGCGTTTCATTTTACTATAATAAATTACTTTTTTAATAAATTCCGAATTTCATTATGCATATCCTTTATTATGGATGGTACATGATTCTCTGTGTGTGCGACTTTCATTTCTCCTCCTCCTTTTCCCTTTGGAGTGCCCAAAAAGCAAGAGGCAGTCAGAGATGTTTTTTTAAAATTTAAAAAAATTATTCAGAACGGTCAAGATAAAAAGCAATGTATACTTAATCGTTTGAGAATGACCGCACAATCAAATTTCAACAATGAGTAACGAAAGATCAATTCAAAAGGAACTCCGTAATTTTCAAGAAAATGGCAACTGTAATATTTTAAACATTATTTGATCATTTTATTATTATATTATAAAAACATTATTATATTATTTATGTATGTATACATGAAAAATAATGAGAAAAGAATAATAACAATTCATTCTGTTTTAAATTTTCACTCCACTAAATGTTTTTTGTTCTAAATCTGATACAAATGCACATATTTTTATGTGCGGCCCGCGAGATTATAATGTTTTTCCGAAGTGGCTCGCAAGGTCATTTGGGTTGGATACCCCTGGTCAAAAGAGGTTTGGAGTTTATAGTTGAAATTATATATGCCAAATGAAAAGGTGCTTGCTAAAGTATTTGGCTCTTTAGAAGTTCTGTAATGCCAAATATAAAATGTTATTACTATTTTTTAGATCGAGTCATTTGAAGGAATTTAATGGGCTCAAATCATGACGGTCACATGATAAAGACAAACACGTGTTCTCCATTGAATTCAAAACAGAGATCCTCAGCCTGCGGCCCCACGAGCCTTTTTAAGCGGCCCGGTCATGATCCATTGCTCTGAGAAATTCACTCATTGAAGAACATTGTATTAAAAATTGGGTGGGAGATTTTTTGTCAAGAAATCACAAATTTATCAATTATACTTTTTGTTGTTGGTGTCGTACGGGTACGAATTGATATTCTTTTTCTATTTGGAACTGTTACGGTTAGTGATAATAGACAACAGTGGAGTAGTGACAATTCTATGGGTGGAACTAATTTTTAACTATCTTTCATTTCTAGCAAGCGAAAAATATTCGAAGAAAATATATCCTTTCAAGACGATTGGGAGGTTGAATATTTTGTAGTGAAAAACAAAGATAAATCAGTAATTGTTTGATTTGTTACGAAAGAGCTGTATTTAAAAAAAAATACCAATAAACAGGACTCATTCAATGACACTTTTCCTCGAAGATCTCTTTCAAGAGGTAATAAATAGGCTTTCTTGAGAATAATCTTTGCAACGGCAACAAAGTATTTTGTCAGAGGTAATATCACAGTGGTAACAAAGACATCCTATGAAGTTTGTTCTATTATTGGTAATCGTATGAAACCGTTTACTGAGATGCAGAGATTCTGAAGGATTGTTTCTTAAATGCTTCTAATTTAGTGTTATTGACGAAAATAAAAAAATAATAATTAAAAAAAAGCAAAACAGGAGTTATCCTCATGTTGCGGCCCGCGTGAAATAACTAGCAAATGTATGCGGCCCGCATGAAATAGCTGACACATGTATGCGGCCCAGCAGAAAAAAAGGTTGAGTACCCCTGCTTTAAACTAATTGCTCTTGTAAAACTTGGGTAAAATTTTAGATTTCATAATTGGTTACAAATATTCAAAAACATTTTATAAAAAAAACAAATTTCCTCAAAAGATTTTAAAATTTAAAAAAGAATCTTATTTTATGTATGTAATTTTAAATAAAATGCACTTTGTCTACCTACGCGCATTAGGTATAAAAGAAAATATTTATTTTCTAAATATATATGTTACATTAAAAAGTTTAGAAAATAGATAATATAGCTTATATATATAGTTCCCAATACTTAACATTAAGTTTTTAAAAACAACAGTCTGTGTGTGTGAAGTCTACTGGGATCCAAGCGGCTCTGCTCATCACTTGCAATGTTGCCGGCAATCGAAATAAGGCGTTCACAAGGAACAGATGATCCCACGATACTCATATACTAGATCATGGATATTGAGTGAACGTGATGATAAATAGAGTTTTTTTGTTCTTGCCAGTAAAGTATAGGATCATACTTCAGGTGCACAACTGTCTGCGATAAATAGTGTTTAAAGATAGTACATTCAACAAATTGTAAATAATTTTATGGTTTTTACCAAAACAGAAAAAATCGAGTGTCGATTTTCTAGGATGAAATATCAATTCTCAGAATCGTTCAATGCTACATATCGATTTAAAAATCGATTTTTTTTTGTCCCGAGAAATCGATTTTTCGATTAATCGAACTCAGATCGCCATCCCTATTTTAAAATACTCATCGATAGATGTTTGAAAACTTTTTTGATTCCTGACTCGAAAGAGTTCTTTTTTCGACTTTGCACGGAAGAAATGCTGTGTTATTTACACCCTACTGCATAAGGTGTATTTTCATAGTTTCTCCATAAAATGTACTGCATTAGTAAATGTAACACTTTTGATAGGAGTTTCATTATCAATTTCTGCATCAGAATCGCTATTCATTGGCTCCTCCAAATCAATAGTTTCCTCGATTACACAGATTGGCAGTCCGTCATCAAATGTTACATAATCGTTAAAATTTTTCCCTGAGTTGTGGAGTGCGATGAGATAAAGAGTTTCCTGTCCTATTCAAAACTCGCACGGTTAGTTACACTTATGTCTCATCCACACCTGTTAAATCTGATAACGCTGAACCCTTGGCCGCCGAAATTAGTTACTCACAAGAAAAGTCTTTTTTCTGTTCCAGACAAAAATGATGTCATTTTTTCAAAAAAATCATTTTTTTTAACAGAAACTAAGGAAAAAAGGTTTCAACTCTTGAAATAATTTGTTAATTCAGGGTTTATTATTCATTAAATAGGTATTTTGCCTTTTAAGCGTGAAAAGAAAAAAAATTTGTCAAATAGAGGTTCTTTGAATAGGGGTCCAACTGTATATACTGCTCTTCCATAGGATAATAATGCCAGAATGTATTTTTCATGCTATCTATGTTTCAATTTGGGTTCTTTTTATACTACTGAATGACAACCTTAACAAATTGAAAACGACTGATAATTTTGAATGATTTAATTTGTTAATTTTGGCGGCCAAATTTCAAAGGATGACTCATTGATCCTGCCTCTGATGTGTTGAAAATAAAATACCCATTTGTTAAATAACTAATTAAATACTATAAATTAAAATACTAATACTACTATGAAGCTTCCATTCGCTGACGATTTTTTATTCACTCTCATCTGCTTACTATTTCAGATTGTTTATGTGTTTAACTGCGGTACGGGCACTGCTGTCATCACGTCCCAGAACACGTACAACGACGGGACGTGGCACCGCGTGGTCTTCTCTCGGCAAGGCCAGGAGGGAAGACTCGTCATCGATGACGATGAAGAAGTCAGAGGAACCTCAATAGGTTCAGCCAATTCAGTGAACGTCAAACCGCCCTTCTACATCGGTGGCGTCACTGAAGAAGTGGCGAGAGAAGCTAAAAATAATCTTAAAGTAAGTACTAAGGGGTTGTGTTTCCTTATTATATCAGGGGTAATTTAAATATAAGGCATTATTTTTACTATTGGGATTAGTTTCAAACGAAATAACTTCTGCATTTTTGGGTAAGTCAATATTTTTACGATTTTTGTGTAAACAATACGTAATATAGTGTAAATAATTTATATCTGGATGTGTAGTACGCTTATATTACTCTATGTTGTATTTTTTATGTTAAAATTGTAATATTCGCAAACAAAGCTATGCTATTCCTTACGTTACAATGTCGATTCGATGGAAACGGTGAAATCTAAGCGATAGAGCCAAGTTGGTATCATTTTTAGCGACCATGTTGCCGACTATTTTTGGCGAGTTCGTGACTCTATGGATTCTTCTGGAAATTACTGGAGAAATGTACGAATATCGCGATCCATGATGCAAGCGGATTTTTCTCGAAAGATTCGTGAGAACTATAAATAGAGAGTCACTCGCCGAAATTGAGTAAGTATTGTTTTGACTAGACCGTCGGAAGAGTAGACCAACGATTAGTGATTACTTCGGCTGTTGAGTAGGACAAGCGAGTGCTTGTGAATAATCTTTAACGTACTTGTGTATTTTACACAGATAGTTGTGTCTGAGAGCTGTTGAAGATGTGAAGACCTTCTGAGATTTATTCTGATAATTTTGCTGTGTATCCTGTATTTCAAGGATTGCTTTTTAGACAATAAATTTCCATCGCTCCTGAAGAACTGCCTTGCTCTTTGCGACTCATTTGCACAAAACCCTTGAACTTCGATCAACGGAACAATATCTATGCTCGAAAATCATAAATGAAATAAGCATAAATTGATTACACGAAATATTTGAATTGTATGAAATCAACGTTTTTATTTCAATCTTGAATTTTCTTATAAATCTTTACTTTGAAAAAAAATTGTATATTATTCTTTTATCCCTTTTTTTTATCATCATCAAAATATGTTCTTATGCTTCTTGAAGAAAACTTTGATTGTTTAAGGGGTATAACTCATTGATCATAACAGTTGGTGATACTCTCGTCAAGTGGTAGGTTCAAGTTCTGTGGAATATTTATCGTACAAAATATTTAGGGTGGCTTAAATAAATTAAACTGACCCTGATAAATGTACATACCCTCATATAATAACCTCGTAATTGTATTTTCATTGTACATATGTACATAAATTTAGTTTAGGGGCCTGGTTAGTTAGGTAGCAGCATGAGTTCTCTCTTCATGTAATAGTGATTAAAAATTATGAGGTTCTTCACAATAGCCTACGTCAGTGCTTCTCAAACTTTCAATACTTGCGACCCACTATTCAATCATCATTTTCATCGCCCCCCTCCATACAATAACAATGTATTGAATTCGATAATACAATATTTTGACGCAAAAGCTATAATACGACTTTAACTTCTTAAGTGCCTACGGTGTATATAAACGTCTCGCTCAGCCAATGCGTAAATTGCCCCGGACGTATATATACGTATTTCCGAAATACGATCTTTTCAGTTCACTGCTATCCATAAAATTATTTCGAAGGCTTTGGAATGCACTAAAGTGAACTTGACAGTGTTTTCAACTGATTTACTTAATTCAAAGGATTTTTTTATTTATTCCCTGTCTCCTCCCCCTCCCTGAATACACCACATACGAGCAAAACGATGAGCGAACCGCGTAACTTTTATTCGGCAGTTAAAGGATTAATTATAAACCGTACAAATTATCATGGTAAGTGTTAATGTTTGCCTATAATTTTATACATGAAAAGCCCGTGGGGGGTCACTGGTAATTATTAAACTTATTCTTAACTTAGTATTGTCAAATTAATTATAAAACACATGTGTGCAGTACTGATACATTTATAAGTGTATTATATCAGGGTAAAAGTGTATTTTATAAGTGTATTATATCAGTGTATAAGTGTATTATATCAGTGTATTTATAAGTGTATTATATCGTGTTTTTTAATAAATTTTAGTATGTCAGAATGTATTTTGTTTATTTACTTTCAATAAATTAATATATTTTTTAAATAATCTTTTGTTTTTGACTTTTCAATTTGTTCGCACCCCCCTTCTAGGGGGCGTGCCCCACAGTTTGAGAAGCTCTGGCCAACGGGCAGCTTCAAATGCAATAAAATTCAAACCCAATTTTATTTACGATATTTATTTGCACATAAAATTTCATATATTTTAAAACAACTCTTAGAATTCATTTACCTCTTAGTTTCAAAATCCGTTCTTCATTTGGTTTCTTAATGCAATTTAAAACGCCTGCTGTGACCTTACTTTCATATTCTCTTGATGGGTTTTTCAAGTTTTCTGTAAATGTCTTTACGTTCTCTTAAACGAGCGGTGTTTGAATTCTGATTATTCTGTGTTGTGGTTTATTACAAAACATGCTCAATGATCGTCTAAATCTTTTCCCTCGAGTCGAAACTGCGGCAACCTCTTTTTCAGCATGTCTCAAGCAATAAAAAGGACAGGAATAAAAGCATTTAAATACTGGCCTAAAAAAGTATTCATTTCGTCCCAGTAGGTTTACACGTGCACGGTGTAGTTGTGTACTGGCAGTTGGTGGCTCAAATAAAAACACCCATGCCAAGATTATCAAGGGCAGAATCCGAAGAAAAACTAATGACAGATGTAAAAGCATTTACAGACTGGCCTGAATAAAAATTATTTTCCGTCTCAGTGGGTAGAACGCGTGTTTGCGGACCTACAGACATGAGAGTCTTAAGGCTCTTTGAGGCCCTGAGAAATCATAAGATTTTTTGAGGTCCTGGGCCCCTATGCAGAAGTAGGCCCTACCTGAGATCTATAAAAGTAGACCAGTGTTTCTCAAATTGTGAGGCGCCACCTAGGGGGCGTGATGGTCCTACCGGGGGGTGAGTATATCGAAAAGTCGAAGTTAAAAGATGTAGAAAAATTGTTAATTTACTGAAAGGAATCACAAAGCAAAATACATTCTGAGATAATAAGAAATACACATTTACAATGATATAATATACTTATAAACACATCAGTACTGTACAATGTGTATTTGATAGTTAATTTAACAATACTAAGTTAGGAAAAAGTTTAATAACTACTAATGACCTCATGGACTTGTACAAAGTTGTATGCAAGATTTAATACTTATCGTGATAATTTATACAGTTTATAATTAAAGTCGTATTGTAGCTTTAGCGTTAAAGTACGTTATTATTGAATTCAATATATCGTTAACGTATGGAGGGGGCGCCATGAAAATTATGATTGAAATTTGAGTCGGGAACATTAAAAGTTTAAGAAGCAATGAATTAGACAGTAGCCTGCATTGCCAAATACTCGTCCAAACGGTCATTTGAAACTAATAAATGTGCACGACTCACAATCTCAAACCTAGGCATAAACCGGCTCAACCGATAGCCACATTTCGACTAAATGTGTGGAATTATTGCTTATGGTATTAAGCCTAGGCCTAGACATGGAGAATGGTCAGTATATAATGGTACAGTCTTACCACTTTAGCCATTTGAGGTGCAGTTTGAAATTCCTCGTTTTTCGTAGAATATCTACGGGAATAATATTTGACCATTAAAATTATCCGGATCACATGATCTCATTAAGACACAGTGGAGAACGAAACGAGGCCCGGGCCCAGTTGGCCCCTGCTTTAAGGCGTCCTTGCCTACATATAGGTATCACATCTGCCCAAACGACGATAACAACAGCGACTGTCGCCTAAAACTGAGCCGACTTATAAAATTAATCCAAATGGTTAGCGAAGACTACTCATCTCTCAGAGTCGAGACCGTATTAAATTGCATATGATTTAAAGTACAATATTTCGTATAGAAACATTTATTACTGGACATCACTGCTACTGAGGATTGCAATATTTATGAAATCAACAAATGACTCAGCATCGTCACATGTTAGCGTCATCTATGATCTAAAAATAAAAACACTTTAAAATCTAGTTTTTACACTTAACTTTCCTTGTATTCTGAAAAAGGAGAGTTTAAAAAAGACAATTCTAAAAAATTGTGAAATCAAATCATTAGTTTTGTGTCTTCATTTAGAAGCACGTAAACTTTGTGTAATAGTGACACAGTAATATTGCTACAAGTACAACAAGTAAAGATTCCGCATTCTCAAAAATTTCTTTTTACTTTTTTTCCCTAGGGTATTAATTATTCCTTCCCTGGCTGCATACGCAATGTGGAAGCCCAAGGAGATCTTTTAACCAGTGAGAAGCCGAGTCTGACGAGAAACACGACAGGCTGCTCTAGTAAAGTGGAGGAGGGAACATTCTTCTCATCTGATGGAGGATACCTCATACTCTGTAAGTCGATCTTCAGAAAAATAATGATGTATTACAATTTAGATTAAAAGATTTACCGTTTTGAAAGTACTTGAACCTGGTTACGAAAATCAATTGCTAAGTGTGTCTAAACAAGTTTCGACCATTATTTACTTTCCCAACCACTCCTTATCGAAAAATTCCCAATAATTTTGTCCTATGTTGGAAGCAATGCTAAAATGTTTCTTTTTAGATGGTCCCTCACCAGGGGCGTAGCTACCGCCGTAACAATAATACGGGCCCCCAAGCTATAGGGGCCCAAGACGTGTCGCTACAGTCCTCCTAACATATTTCTCATATCTAAAAAAGGGACCCGAAGGAATTTTGATGCAGGGCCCACTCAGTGTCCCTCGCATTCAGCATGTCTTCCCAGGATTGAAACCTGATAAAATTCATGGACATTTAAAATCCACTTAGTTTTCTTTTCGGAATCTTCAAACTTCAGCCCAGCAGCCTTGTTCAAGCCTTTCTGCTCTTTAGTAAAAAATGAAAATCCAGTAGTAGTCACTTATACCTCCTAACTCATAGATGGTCTGCCGATGACTGATAGCTTCTGAAGACACGAAAAAAAATCACGAAGATACATTGGATTCTTTTACATACGTGTCGTTGGGATGACTGTTGGAGCTCTTAGTCCTTCCGGACTAATCTCCTATTCTGGAATTTTAAGATGCTGTACAGAATTATACCATTGCCCTTTTAAAAAAATATTAATTTAAATGAAAATTTAATATGAGTAGTTCTGTAATATTTAAAAATTAACTGGGTGAAAAACATTTAAATTAAATTAAAAGAGATTAAAAAAGCTCTTTTAAGAGCTAGAAAATCGAAGTTGATGCGTCCATTAAGTGGGCGGAGTTACATTGGCCAATCGGGTTGCAGCAAGAACCGAGATCAGAAAGTGCGGGAAAAAATATCAGGGGGTGGGGTTTTGGGCTGGAGAGAGATAGAAAGCAATTTCATTGGCCGAGCCAGGAGTTCGGGTAATGGGGTATAAGACTTTGCTAGAGAAAGAAGCCAATCAGAGCCCCCGCCGGCGCTCTGCTTCGATAGAACGTTTCGAGTTTCGGGGTACGTCCTCCTCCCCGTTCTGCCGGGGAGATTTCGTGATTAGATCCATTTTCTTTCATACGGTTTTTCATTTCCTCCCATCCTTCTGGGAAAAAGGCGCTGTCGCGCCGTCGCCCGCGTACCATCTAATTTTAGTTTAGCCAATCAGAGCATTCTGCGATTCAACAGTGTTGGATCGCAGTGAAGAAATTAAATTCGAAAAAAGAAAAGGATTAAGTAAAATAAAAGATTTAAATAATTATATTAGTTAAAATTGGGATCGACCAAGATATCTCATGGCCTTCGAATGAATGGGTATGTAGGATATTTAGAGATGGCTTTGATAGTTGGGTTGTCATGCCCATCTATATTGCTGAAGAAGTTAATTGCGATATTTCTGATACTTTGTCTGATGGTTGGGATATTACATGATTTTCTTATATCTTCATTTCTCATATACCAATGGGCATCGAGTATTATTCTTAAGATTGTATTTTGAGAACTTTCAATGAGGTTGATATTGGTTCTTGCTGCATGCGCCCAGATTGGAGAAGCATACGTCAGAAGTGGTTTTAAGATCAGAGTGTATTTTACATACGTATACCAAGCCACGCCTTCCCAGTTTCATTCTTTTTACCACGCTTTTATATGCTTCACTTGTATGTAACAAGATCTTTGAACTCGATTTTTACCTACTTTAAAAGGTCAGATTAGTTCGAAAATTTGCACACTTATCAAGAACCGATGACAATACAATAATTCTACAATTCTGTTCCGTTGTCCGGATCAGGATCATCAGGAATAACGATTTCCAGATTTGGTGACTAATTCAGTATACCATTTCCAGATTTGGTGACTAAGAGATTAAGTTACAACCCCAAAAGCGAAAACGTGTTTCAGCAATTTCTTACTATAATATAAACAATTGTGTAGTTTTTTTTTTTTTGAAAATGGAAATAAATAAAAAGACCCGTGCATGTGAAATTTAAAAAAACCAAGTCGTGTCGATGCACTGATAGGATGCCAATGGGTATTCCAGAGTCTAAAAGGGATGCATTTAAGATTAATTCATCAATGACTAAATGATAGTTTAAAAAATTAAGAATGCGTACTTTTATTATAGATCGAACTAAAAAATGAAAAATAAATTATAGTTTTTATAAAAAACTGAAAAACACGCTTTTA
The DNA here is from genome assembly GCA_019973935.1 of Trichonephila clavipes. Taxonomy (NCBI): domain Eukaryota; kingdom Metazoa; phylum Arthropoda; class Arachnida; order Araneae; family Nephilidae; genus Trichonephila; species Trichonephila clavipes. Next base: position 1,482,484 of record BMAU01001363.1, on the reverse strand, counting down.
CGGTGAATCGAACTAAAAAGTAAAAAAAAAAATTCTTAATATAAGAATAAAATGATGAACGAGAAAATTAATGTCATTGGGGTAAAAATGTGTGAGGTGTGTTTTTGTACTACATTTTTACACTAACTCAGCATTTCAGAATAGAACTTGTAAGGAATTATAACAATTGATTTAGAGCATCCCACGCTTTCACCACAATGACATTGATTTTCTCGTAAATCATTTTATTCTTGTATTAAGAATTATTTTTTTTACTTTTTAGTTCGATTCTCTCTCTCTCTCTATAGAAGTGCGTTTTTTTTTTAGTTTTTTTAAACTATAATTTATATAGATGAAAAATTATGGTCAAATCTTGTTTGAACTCATTGCGCATTTTAAAATTTAGATAATATTCACAGCTTGAAAATACTTAAACCTTATCATACACTCATAAAGCATTCTCTAGTTTAGGACTTTGGTACCAACACCCCATGTAACATTTTTTTCTCTCTTTCAGATGATAAATACCGTGTCGGCCAACGCATTTCCATCACGGTCGACATAAAACCACGAAACCTTTCTGGAATCTTAATGGCCGTTCACGGTCGCCAAGACTACCTGATCTTACAGTTAATCGACGGTCGGGTGGAATTCGGCGTCGACAACGGCGCTGGTCCTATAACAGCGTCCTTCATCCCCACCGATAAACACTACCTCTGTGATGGTGAGTTCCACACCATCCAAGTGGTGAAATCAAACAACTTCGTAACACTCAGTGTCGATGGGGTCTTTTCTGAACCTGGAATCGGAGTGGGTGGCGTTTCATCCACGGACACCAACGACCCCTTGTACATTGGAGGACTGCCAGAAGCCTCTCTTTCCAAAAGGGGCGTCTTGACGTTCGATCAGTTCGCTGGGTGTATGCGATATCTGGAGTTGGATTCTAAGCCACAGAGTCTGGCCCAGTCGAGAGTGTTTGGACAGGTTACTTTAAATACATGTCCCACAATTTAGTAGTTGTAATAATAAAAAAAAGAAAAGCATGTTTTTAATTGGTGTGTTTGTAGTTTATTTGTTTGTTTTTTTTTTCACAAGAAAATGCTCATGTCATTTGGAAGACAGGCCCATTGAGAATTATAGGTGTAAAGATCTCTTATCCACGCCTTTAGATGTGGGATAAAGGGAAGGAAGACTAGTCACGCTCAGAATCAGTTAATTTATTTGTAACACAATCAACAACACAAGTTCAATCAATCAAAACTAAGAGAAGCGCCCAATTAAAGCTATATGGAGTCAATTAACAAGGTACGCAAAGTATGAGAAGACTTAAAATACCAGTACACTTACTCGAGGTTCGAATACACTGCTTTCCTAGCTATCTAATCTCTAGTGATAAATCGTCACCTTAATTATTACAACTATCAAATAGCTCATATCTGCGTTAAATTATAAATTTGATTAATCACTATTCCGCTAGCAATCTATCCTATCTCTCTAGCTTGAAAGCTTAGACTATATATAATAGACCTAATTTACATATTCACGTTCTCTTCTTCAGAAGGTGTGTTTTAATAAAATAGTTTTTAAGGACCATAGATTCCCAAGAGGATTTGTTAATAGGAAGGATGCGGATTGAGCCGTCACATAGGTACCTAAACGTGGATTGTTATGAAGTCAAATACCAATACCGTTAAGACTTTAAAGTATCTTTCCTTTTACATACACGAAATTTAAAAATAAAAATTGCATTTTAAATCAGTTTATCCAATTCTAGAAAATATTTAATATGAAAAAACGTTGACAACGATAATTCAGGCGTATTTCGATTCTATTAATTTGTATAAATCAGGGGTAGACAAATAGCGGCCCGAAAAAGTTCTTTATGCGACAATCAGAAAACAAAATATAGAGAAAATGTTCTACATATACTAGTGAGCAAAGTTTTTCTTGCATGAAGATACACAAGAGTAAATATAGGCGCAAGTTGGTTAAGGGGAGTTGGAAACCTCTCTGTCTCTACTGACAATGTTAAATTGGCTGTATTCGATGTACCTTTTCTCAGAATCTGTTATATATTCTGCTTGAAATTTTTCATGCAATTGAAGTACACCTTTCTCATTATACTGAAACGAGCTTTTAGCTAATTTTGAATTTTTTAATCATTTGTGAAACATTTTATCAAACTTTGCGAAATTTGACCCATTTTTCACATAAAAAAATTGTAAAAAATAAATTTGAGTTTTTTACGAAAGGCTCATTTCCTTATATATTAGCCATCATTATAAATATACTCTCATGTCCATAAATTAAGGATAATGAAGTTCAGGCAAAGAAAGAGACGGAAGCAAAACAAATTTGACTTATTTGTAGTCTATTTATTAAACAAAAGGTAAAGAGCAAAAAAGATGCTATATGTTTGACATAGTTAATAAAAATTGCGATTTTTACTCCTGGAGCAAATTTTAAAAAGAACCTATTTACAAAAAACAGTATAACATGGTTAGTATGATGGTTAATATGGAGTATGTCTCCCGCACGATGCAATACAAGCCTTACAACGCCTAGGCATGCTGAGTATCAAATTATCAATCTGATCTTGGGGAACATTACACCACTCATCAAGCAAATTCCGGTAGACAGGTGGGAGGGTTGACGGGCTGCCATTCGTCGGCCAAGCATATCCCCACACATGCTCTATTGGTTCAAGTCCGGTGAGTATGCTGGCCAATCCATACGGGTGATATCCTCCGATTGAAGGCATTCGTCTACAATGTTTGCACGGTGAGGACGGGCGTTGTCATCCATAAACAGAAATTCAGCACCATGGCGCCTCGAAACAAACGTACATCTTGTTCCAGAATGACATCCTGATAGATGTGGCCAGTCATCGTTACACTCTGAACATGCAGGTCAGTTCTGGAACCAAGAATAATTCCTCCCCAAACGAGCCATCCTGCACCACCTTAACGGTGTCACACACACACACATTCAATGGTGTTCTCTTGGTAGTAACGGGTACCTGGCGCTCTCCATATTAAAGTCCGACGAGAATCAGATTGCAAACTAAACCTGGACTCGTCGGAAAACATCACACAAGACCACTGTTGTGGTGTCCACAATGCATGCTCTCTACTCCAGGTTAATCGCAGGTGACAGTGAGTTGCGGTAAGTGGAACACATCTGACAGGCCAACGAACATATAGACCAATGTGCCCTAAGCGTCTGTACACGGTCTGCCTTGAAACTGTCGTACCGGTAGCTGAAGAGAGCTGACGAGACAGGTCTGATGTTGTGCTCCGTCTGTTTCTTTTGGCAGTAACTGCCGAATATATACCGATCCTCATTCGGCGTTGTAACTCGGGGGCGATCTGTGCTGTAACATCTACTCACATTACCATCATCTTGGAATCGTTGCCAAAGACTGGAGATGACACTCTGGGCGATTCCAAGTTCCTCGGATACTTCCAGCTGGGTACGTCCACATTCCAGTCGTCTAATAATTCTACCACGTAAAAAATCATCGAAATGCTTCCTTTGTGCCATAACTATGCGGTTATTGCACTGAAAAGGCTTTTAAAGCGCTTGTGAACAATTTTATTTCTTTGCTACCATTCCTTATATACCCCTCTCTTACACTCTCGTCGTGGCCGCGGTAGCCGAGTGGTATAGGCATCGGATCGTGGCTGGCTTTGTCACGAGTTCGAGCCCAGTACCACTAAAGACCCGCCGTGTAGGGCAGCGATGCACGCTAAATCTGTCGAGAGCTGAAACGTCCTCCCGTTGGTGTGGTGTGGTAGTTAGGAGACGGGGGTGCCAGCTCAGGTGTCGTCCACGTCATTTGACCATGGTTCAAAATTACGTGGTCCGTCGCCAAAAGCCCTCGTGCAGCTGAACAGTGCGACGTTAATCTTCACTCACTTACACTCTCGTCATTGTGGCGTACTATCCGCGACATCTGGTGGTTTCCTGTAATTTGCATATTCTTCTTCAAGATGTGTGTGATAATTCTACAGGTAAAATTTTTATTTTAGAGTTCAATTTCTCTGTGATTCTGAATTATCCTTAATTTATGGACATGAGTGTATCATAAAAAATTTACATACCTGTGAACAGTAGTTTCTCAGAAAAGGTGCATCGAATTTCAAAATTTACATTTTGAGATAAACTGATTTTAATGTATACAGTGAGACTTCTAATCGGCTAGGAAATAAAAAAATAAAAGACTCAACTTACAATAAAAGATATATGTTTTGGTTTATATTAGACGTTCAACTTTTAAGCAAAAACGAAGCACTTTGTTTACATTTTTCACCATTCAAATGGGCATGACCCAGTTTGAACGATTATTTAAAAATAGGTTTTAAGGGCTTCTAATTTCCCTAGAGGTTAAAGTAATGTATTTGTAGAAAGGTTATAATCTATACAATTTGAAAATGTAAAAATCTCAAATAGTAAAAAAATAATAATAATAAGGTTTAACTCTTTCCAACACCCCTTAACATCAACTTTTAGGGTATGATGAGAATTTCAACAAGTATATATAAATCTCATTCCTGATTTTAAAAATATTGTAGAAAAGTGTGATAGGGGGATATACATTTGACTTATTGAGCTGATTCTAATATAAAATGTGCTTGTAGCTATAGATGATATGAAATTAGCACAAGAAATAAATAAAACTGCCACTATTTTAACTAACTTATATGCGTTGACATTTACGGCGTAATTTATACTTTTCCTCAGATGCTAAGTTAAAACAGAATAGCAATCATTTTTTTTAAAAAAAAGTGCAGCCTTCCCGTATTTTCCACTTCCTTAATGTGGCCCTCGAGTCAAAACAATTGCCCACTCCTGGTATATATTAATGTTGGTAACAAAGCTGAAAGGAAGAATTTTGAGTTGAATTAAAAGTGGGATTTTTTAATTAAATTTAACGTTAGATTGCATTTCAATATAAAAATCTTATTCGTTTTAACTTATTGCGGATTCAATAGTAGCAGAGTTTTATGAATGTAAAAAGAGGTAAATTTTTTATTCCTACAAATCTGAGAAACTGTTTGTGATTCCGTTAATAAATCTAAGAAACTAACTTATCTAAAAAAAAGCTTGTATTCATCTTTAGAACATACATTACATATTTTTAAAAAAAAAATTGTTTTTCATTCTAAAACAAAAAAATAGATTCACTCGTTTTTTGCAATTACAAACTTGGGCATACACCAATTTAGTTTCATTCAGATAATTCCATCTTGACACGTCAATTCTTTTATTATATAGTGTGTAATAAAGTTAATTTTAATATAATTGCTTTACGAAGTAGAAATCCTATGTAATATATGTTTTAAAATGACGAACACTTTGGGTAATTCAACCAATTATAATCAATATTTGCGAATAAAAATACTGACTTAAAAATACAAATAAAAAAAACTTTGTGTTTTCTTAGGAAATAAAATTAAATTATAACGGTATTCTAGTTTTCCACGATTATAGGATCTATTTTATCATAATACTGCACCTTGTAAGGATCTTGCCTCCGACTCTAAAGGTGTGGGAGAAAGGGAAGGAAGACTAGCCACATTCAAAATCACTTAATTTATTTACAGCACAAACCACAACACAAGTTCGATCAATCAAAGCTAAGAGATCCACCCAATTAATCAATATGAAGACAATTAGCGAGGTATGAGAAGAGACTTTAAATAACTTGCAACACTTACTTCAATTCAATTACTCAAACTTCCTAACGATCTAATCTAAATCAAAGTATTAGTGACAGATCGTCATCTTAATTATTACAATTATCAATTACTAAATATCTGAGTCACATTTTGAAGTTAATTAATCACTGCTCCGCTAGCAGTCTACCCTATATATATATATATATAACCTGAAAGCTTAGACCAGAGGTTCCCAAACTTTTTTGTCTCATAGACCCCTTGCCATGTGTTTTTCGGTTTCGAGTAGACCCTTACTTACCTAATATTGAATTTTTGCAAATTTATCAACTTAAATGTCTGTTTAGCCGCTGCTACTACTACTTATTTTAAAAGAATTAAATTTCTAACTGTTGGGAAGTACAGCCTTTAAAACTTCAGTAGTACATTTTAATGAATATACGGATAATGAATATAATGAACAAACAAATGCTTTTAAGGAGAGGGAGGAATCTGGTGATTCAATAACAAATTTTCGACATTTAACAGGTTTATCGTCAGGTTTAAACCTAAATCTTTTTTTAGTAAGTGTCCAGTTCTTTTTTTTTTTTGAGAGAGAGAGAGAGACAGATTGACAAACTTACTGAAACTCCCTCTTACTAGTAACAGCAATTAAAAACTTCCTCACAATATTCCATAATTCACTACAAATAACAGGTATGTATTTTTAAAGCCAAAATCGCTGACATCCGTTTTACTAAACTTCATTTTTAAGATCTTCGCTAGGGCCTATTCTGATCAGTCCCTATTGTAATATGACTTTTTTTTTTTTCAATGTCACTATATGAATTCTCCCGTTGTCTACTGTTGTATTACTACAAAAAAGCTATCCCAAAGCTAGTTTCAAAATCTGAGTAAAGGGCATTTAAATGTTGAACGTAGGGTAAAATGTCTTGACAGATTGAGAAAATTTGAGACATCAAATGTACTTCTTTGGCTTAATTCTGGAAAGAAATGGTCCTTGTCTTAATAAAATTTATGCTGTCACCTAGTAACCCCAAATTCACCTCACTAAATTTAGTAAACAAATCAGTTAAATTGGTAAAATCTGGCTTCCACAAGATCAAATTTTTTTTAAAGATTAAAATCACGATCTGGTTTTATGAGAGCCACTATCATAGACCCCCATTTACACCTCGTGGACCCCTAAATTATTGTTTCGCTGGCGTAGACCCCTTGCAGGTCTTCATAGACCCCTGGGGGTCTATATAGACCACTTTGGGAATCACTGGCTTAGACTATACATAGCAGTCATAATTTGCATGCTCACGTTTTCTTCTCCGGAGGAAACTTTCTAATAAAATAATTTTTAAGAACCAAAAATTTCCCCAAGAGGACAGTTAGTAAGAAAATCGTGTATAAAGCCGTCACAATCTTCTTATCTTTAGAGAAAGAGGCCCTCAGGATGGGACTGAAAATCAATGAGAATAACACCAAGTACATAACCCTGTTTTAACAATTCCCACTTTAAAATTGAAGAGCATAATTTTGAAGTAGTTGAGACAGTTTCCCTTATTTATGTTCGGAAATTAACAATAAAAACGATTGTACTACTAAAATCCATAAGATAATTTTTATGGATAATGGAATACGAAATATATGAAATGGAATGATGGAACCTTAATGGAATACGAAAATATATGAAATCAAATTTAATCAAAAGAAAAACAAAAAAAGGTTCTATTGTATAAAATTCTTTAAAAAAAAAAGATTAGTATAAACCTATTGTTACGAATTTTGTATAAATAGTATACATAGTTTGTATTACTCTATGTTATATGTAAAAATTGTAATATTCACAAGCAATGCAGTCCCTTACGTTATATTGGCGATTCAATGGGAACTTGGCGATTGAGCCAAGTTGGCTTCATTTTTGGCAGCCATTTTTTGGCGAAATCGGAACCCTCTGGATTCTTCTAGAAATTAGTAGAGAAATACACTAATTTCAAGATCTATGACGCAAGCGGGTCTTTCTTTAATTATTCACGAGGGATATAAATAGAAAAACGGTCACCGAAAGTCAGTCAGTCTGATTTTGACTAGTGATCAGTTAGTATTGCTCTGATTGTTAAAGCGATTAGTGATTACTTCGGCTGTTGAACGAACGATTGCTTGTGAATAATATTTTATATACGTGTATTTTAGACACCGATAATTGTGTCTGAGTGCTATTGAAGGTGTGAAGACCTTCTGAGATTTATTCTGTGAATATTGCTGCTTAATCCTGTATTTCAAGGATTGGATTTTCGACCATAAATTCTCATCACTCTTAAAGAACTGCCTTGTTCTTTGTGACTGATTTGCATAAAATCCTCGAACCCCCGGATCTACGTAACACTGTGCTTGTGAAACTTGGTCGAACAGATGAGAACGTGATAAATATCTACGAAAGGAAGATTTATTTTTGGAGGAATTCAGGAAAATGGAACATGGTGAAGATCAAATTTAGAGCTCTTACAATCATATAAAGAATCTGGCATAGCTAACTTCATCAAAATACAACGAATTAAGTGGGCAGGTCACATTGTCAGAATGAACGATGACCGCACCACTAAAAAAGTCTTCAATGCTCAACCCATTGGCACACGAAGAAAGGTCAGGCCAAATCTTAGATGGATGAATAGCCTAGAAAAAGATCTTCTAGTGTTGAGAACTAAGAATTGGAGAACACTAGCAGGAAGAAGGCTGGCCTGGAAAAGGCTTCTAGAGAAGGCCAAGGTCCACCTTGGGCTGTCGAGCCACTAAGGAAGGAATACTGCAATTCAATCTCTGTATCGGAAAAGTAGAAAGTATCACCCTTTGTGGATTTTTACTGCTGTCTTGTAGTTTATCCTTTTGTCAAAACTCAAAGAAGTTTTCGTATAGATATATAAGAATTCTCGGTTAGAAAACTACCTAAACTAAATAACGGAAATCATAAAATAATTTAGATTTCAATTGGAGCGTAGTTGTGTGTTTTGACATAATGTTTTTAAAAAATTCATATCTCTCTATCTTCACAAACTGCTCAGTACATTGACATGAAATTAAAATAATAAAAATACCTTAATTTTTTGCAAATTAAGTTTAATTGGAGTTGCATATTGCGAGCTATTCGTTGCGGATGTCATAATTTCAAACAATGTTCGTATATCGAGGGTAGCACAAAAAAAATCCCACGATTAAAGGTCCTCTTAGGATCCCTAGCCATGTCTTGATTAGTATTCGTCAGTATACGCGAATGGAAATCTCCAACGGTTTCGATCGGGTTGGTTGGGGCTACGAAGAACACCTGCGAGCCTCATTTTAAAGTCGGAAGTTCAACCGTTTCGTCTGAACAAGATTTTGCAGTTTTGGGCGTTTGAAAATACATACCATGGGTAAATAATTTCTTTATTTGACTTTCAAATTAGGTTCAAAATTGTAAAAACATAACAACCTATGAAGGTTTTTTTGTGTTTAAGGGACTAGATACGGATTAATCACTGCAACACTTAAGTAACATAGAATAGAAATCGACACTTAATTTAAAACCAAATTTAGCTCCAATCTCTAAAGTTAGGTTGTTGTTTTTTCTGCGTTGGCATTATTTTAACCCTTGTTCAGCCTTCTTATTTCTCTCCGTAAGATGGCCCACGAGAGCCACCAGATATATTTTTGTAATTGCGTAGTCAGTATTAATAAAGCATTTTTCACACAGAATGGACTACTACTTTTCCGTCGCATCAAAGAGAAACACTTGTAAAGCTGGCACTTGATAAAAACCAAATCTCCTTTCTCCAACATTGCGCATTGACGTTAAATGAAATTGCTTAAAGCCGTAGTTCAGTTTTGTCATTTTCAATGATAGATGGAAAAATTTGTAGCTGGCTGGCGCATTCCTCTTCTAAAAACTTTCACTTGTGCCATTCAAAGCCTAGCTCCATGAATGAACTGGAGCTTATGAAAACTTTGCAAATAGTTGTGGAGAATGTGAAAAAGGGCATATCCAGCTTCCACGCCAGGATCAAATGTTTTGAGTGCCTTTTTCACATATCTTATAGGTTAGATATAAAAAAAAATAGTGGTGGATAGACCTGTTGTGGATGCACGCAAAAAGGAAGTGCAGGAAAAATTTCGGCGCCAATAGGGACTTGGTGGATGCTCCAAAACCTGGCTTTGGGACCACAAATAATGGTAATACTTCTAGAGTTTTTTCTTGGAACCCAGTAATAGCCTCATCAATCACAGAGATTGATGAAATCCTGATCAGAAAACTTCCTGTGGTGCTGACCACCATAGCATATGGGCACGAGATTGATGCTTAGAAGTTCAAAGAATTCTGCCTGGCCACAGCTAAGCTTTATGTAGCACTATATCCCTGACACTACATGCTTCAGAGCACGAAGTGTTGATACACGAAGAACTTCTTGTCAATGATTCTATCTTACATATAGGACAAGTGTTGGAAGAGGCGATAGAGGCCCGGAACAAAGACTCAAAATATTTTCGCGAGCATCACTCTCGGAAATTCAACCGGTGGCAAAGCATGGAGTACATGATGTACATGCTTTTAGTTTCTTTAGATCCCCTCATAACAAGCTTAAGGAAAATTAGAAGAAAGAATCTTTGCCAAAAGAAGTTATTTTAATACTAAAAATGCCTCAAGAGTACTTTTCTCAACGCGAGTCCAGCATGCATAATAATAGTGACTCGGAATGATGCAATAACTAGTTCTACTGCTGAAATCCTACCTAACCCCTCCCTACCCACAAAATTACGCACACTCTATGTTGCCCTCCCCCATTTTCTCCTTTCCTAATCCCTCATCATCATACCTATTTCCTTTATTGGGTATGTGTACAATGGTAATTTTTGTAAATGCGTACTTTTGTTTGATTGTATTTGTTTAATTTGCTAACATTTAATTTTTAACTTCCCACTATTTTGTATATATTCTCTTACACGTCAAATTACTGCTCCTGTTAATGTCCTTAGATAAGTGTTCAAATACCAGGTCCACCAGTGGCGCACACAAGGGGGAAGTCCCCGAGTCTGCCCCCCCAAAGCCTTTAATTTTCTTATTGATTATAATCCTATGTATATAGTGCATAAAATTTAACTAAACTCAAACTCAGTGACGCAACATCCCATGAGGGCCAGGGCCTACTCTGCTCGTCCCAGTATATGTGACCATTGGGCACTGAGGGGCGTGAGCAGATGTCCCGATCAGGTGGTCAGTCTGAAGTGAGACCCCGAGTGCTTAAGTCCCCAAGAAAGCTTGGTACTTATTTATCGACCCACTGCAGTAGGGATGAAAGGCTGAGTCGACCTTGCCCATCCCGGGAATAGATCCTGGACCTATAGTGTGGAAGCGCGATATGCTACCACTGGGTCTTAAAATGTAATTAAGTTTTTGCTTTTAATAATTAATTTTATTAATTAATACCAATTATTTATTCAATAATTAATTTTTACTGTTTTCTGTTCCCGAAAATCGACAAAATGAAGAGGATATGTTGGGCGGCGTATAACATGATACGTGAATGGTTTACTTACGACCCTGGACAAGTGGCGTAACGGTTCAGGGTCTTCGTAATTTGACAGCGATTGAAAATTAGGTATACTTCACCAATAGTCGTCGTGTTTCTTTGAGGTACGATGTTGATAAACAATCAATCAATCAACTCGTGTTATGTTAAATCAAACGGTATTCAAACAAATTATTTTACTTTTCTGTGCTTAAGGCGTTCAAATGCCCATACTCTTGCCTAATTCAAACTGGAAACGTTTGCCACTCACGAATAAATACTTTTCTCTGCAGATTTTCTTAGACAATTAAAATTTCTTAACATATTTATTTTGGTAATTTTTTTAAAATGTAAAGTTTTTTTATAGATGTATCTTAAAAAATGTGAATATTTCAGAAACCTTTCTCATATTGTATCTGTGTTTATCTTACTTCTTTTGCTTCAATTCTTACTATTAGCTCTCACACACACGTGTGTGTGTGTATGTGACGTGTTCAATTCAATCATAATAAAAGGCTTTTTGTTCATCCACTCAAGTTCAAATACATTTTTTTTAAACTTGTAGTGGAGGGCACTAGATGTTAATACAGTTTTTTCTTCAAATATTAATTCATTAATTAAATTTAATTAATGAATAAATAGCAACAAGCAAAATTAATAGTTCAACACCCTACATAAAAAGGAAAATTGCTCGTTGTGTCCATGTAGCTCAGTAGATAGTGTGCGCTGGACTTCTAATCCAAAGGTCCACAGAGGTTCAAATCCCACCTGGGATAGCCTAATTTCTGAGAATGTGATTTCTTTTTTTACTATACTATTTTATTGGAATAATTAATTTAATGAATGAATAAATAGTAACAAACACATAAAAATAATAGTTCAACACCCTATATAGAATGGAAAATTGTAAGGAAAATCGTTTCCTATTTTGCCCCTTAATATTGTGATTCTGTCATGAGTATATACATATTTATATTAATTGTAATTATTTAATAAAAAGTAGCTAAAATAAAATTTCTCTTTGTTGACCTAAGAAGGAATTGACTTTAAAAAAAAATTTTATTATTTTTTTTTTCAAATTATCTGCAACAAACTTTTTAACTAATGATCTCATAATGTAACAGACACGTATGTCCTTTTTTTAAAAAAACGGTTTAATCTTTTGATAAAAAAAAGAGATAAGATAATTTTGATTACGCAACACGTTACTATGTTTTCGGTTTCAAATTTGTGTTATCTGAAACGAAAAAAAAAATTTAAAAAAAAAACACAAATATCAACAGTGCGATTTAACAATTCACATGCGTGCTTTATTTAATTGTTTACCAATATGAACTTCAATTCAGCTAACTGTTTGTATGTAGAATCCTTTAACAGCTTTAGTAGTCTGAAGGAAAAAAGTGTAGCAAAATGTGAATGAAGAACCCACGTAAATTCAATGATTTTAGTCCGAGGGCTTTTATGAACTCTCACATTCCTCAAATAATATTAAGATATCAAAATGGATAAATTATGGAGGACTTACTTTGCAGCTATGGCAGCTTTGATGAATATTGTTGGCTTAGGTATGATATCTGCTTTTACTGCTTCCGCTAGTGTTGATATGAAAAAACCTGGAAGTAGATTTTCAAACATTACTAGTAACCAAATAACTTGGATTGCTAGTCTCCCGAGTATTACTGCAATTTTTGGTAATTTATTATCAGGTAAGTTAAACTAAATACTATGTTTATATTTCTATATTTTATCTAGTTTTTCTCTTTGTTTTAATCATGCGAAGAAACTTTATCGTGGTTTTGCACATTCACCAGTTTTAAAAGCGAAATAATTTATTCTTTTTCGTTACTTATATTTTAGGTTCTTAAGAATTCCATAATTTTTAGTTCCCATTTTTACTTGCTTTTTCCTTTATTTCATGTAATAATTTAGAATTATCTTAGTTGTAAATGCAAAAGGGAAGTAATTTTAAAAAATCGTTTGCTTGTTTTTTCGATACATAATGAATAAATATTTTTCTTTCGTTTCTTAATATGTTCTCTCTCTCTCTCTCTCAGGATTTCTTATCTTTCATTAATTCCTTTTTTAGAATTTTATTTATGTTGGTTAATTCGTCTTCGATATTTTTTTTTTTTTTTTTTTGCAAATTCAATTTAATTGTTTTTTTGGTGATATTCATTTTCTTCTTTTAAAAAAATTTAAATTGCTCATCACAGCGATTAAAATCGTCTGATTTATCGTATATTACTTTTTAACAAAAAAAATTCCATTTTATTTCAATATATACATATAAATAAAAATGAAGTGTCTGTTTGTAATTTGAAATTAACAGCTTTTTACTCAATGCATTTAAAAATATATACGGTACTTATATGAAAAAATCAATTTTTAAAATTTTTGTCTGTCTATCTGTATGTCTGTTTGTTCCGGCTAATCTCTGAAACGGCTGGACCGATTTTGACGAAACTTTCACTGGCAGATAGCTAATGTTATAAGGAATAACTCAGGTTACTTTTATTATAGAAAAAAATTAGGGTTCCACGAAAATAAAATTAAAACCAATGAAATGGTAAATAATATCCGTTTCTAATAGGGATTGTTTATTTCAATAGGGATTATTTTTATGTAACAGTGATTGTTTTATTTTGCGAGCCTTCTATCTCAACGTTTCTAGCAGTTATATCAAGCTTTATTGTTTGATAAGGTTACTGGCACTCGCGATATCTCCCGTTCATGTCCGATCCTATTGATTTTAACAGTCTTCACTTACACCATGCTTGCGGCTTCATTTCACCCTACCCAGTCCTCATCTCATCGACAGTGTCAAAGGTTACGAGTCCCCCCCCCCTTCTTGCAGATTCGTTTCACCCTACTGTTACTAAGACCTGCTTTGAACTGTTGCATTCAACGTTTATCATCATTCCAATGATTTCATTCTCCCTCAAAAACACTGAGCAACATCAATTTTTCTATAACTTAAGGTAGCATTTAAACTTAAATCAGGAAGTTTTTGGATTTTACGTTATTTGACTTCTCACAAGGTTTCATATTTAAATAGAGGTAAGCCAATTTTATACCTCTTTTGTTTATTTCGTTGTCAAACACTGCACAAAGCAGTCACAATGTTTGTCTTGCAAGGGTAATTGTACAACTGTGAGTATGAGTGGCGATCGGAGTTGAGTTGAGTTGAGTTAATATTAACGTCGCACTGTTCAGCTACACGAGGGCTTTTGGCGACGGACCACGTTATTTTGAACCATGGTCAAGTGACGTGGACGACACCTGAGCTGGCACCCCCTCTCCTAACTACCACACCACACCAACAGGAGGACGTTTCAGCTCTCGACAGATTTAACGTGCATCGCTGCCCTACACGGCGGGTCTTTAGTGGTACTGGGATCGAACTCATGACATGCCTGCCATGGTTGGATACCTTAACCACTGGGCTACCGCAGCCCTTGTGGCGATCGGAGAGCCAACAGGTTGTTTTATTTAGTTAAGTACGTAGGTATTATAAAATAAATATTTTTAATCACGTTTTAGGTGAAAAAGTGCACTTACACCCTTAAATTAAGTAAGTTTATTCAAAACTGTAAATAACTTCATTTATCCTGCATAATATACGCACACTATAATAATATTTAATTCAATAATATTTATATTGCGTAATATTTATATTGAAAGAATAATAGTTTCTCGAGTCACAAAGTATTTATTTTTCTACCGTTCCGTTCTTAATTCAATTTGTTTCGTTACATTTTCAGTTTCCTAATTAGAAATCAATGTTAAACGTCGTTAGGTTTTCTTTCATGAAAATAGTTCAGTTTTCTATTTACTTTGAAAACGATAAATTCTTATAGGTTATTTTATTTAGTTAAGTACGTAGGTAGTTGTTTCTAAAATAAATATTTTTAATTATGTTTTAGGTGAAAAAGTGCACTTACACTCTTTAGCTATACCTAAAAAAAATCAAATCTTTTTAATATATACAAATAAAATGAATTGAAGTGTGTTTGTAGTTTGAAATTAACAGCTTTTTACTAAATGCATTTAAAAGTACATACGGTACTTATTTTAAAAAAATCAAATTTTTATCTGTCTATCTGTCTGTTTGTTCCGGCTAATTTCTGAAACAGCTAGACCGAACTTGAAGGAACTTTCACTGGCAGATAGCTGTTGTTACAAGGAGTAACTTAGGCTACTTTTATTTTAGAAAAAAAATAAATAGGGTTCCGTGAAAACAAAATTAAAACCAATAAAATAATGAACATCCAATTCAAATATATATATATATATATATATATATATATATATATATATATAGGGATTATTTTTTATTACTTTTTTTTAATACTCAAAGACATTTAAAAAGCATTTCTTCCTGAAACAAACGCAATGACTCATTTTTAACGAAAAAGAATATAATTTATTCTTACTCTGACTCACTTTCAATTTTGTAAGAACAAACGATTTTTTTTCGTTGCTGTCGCAACCAGAGTTGATATGACCATAAGCTAGTACAACCAGATTTGATATATACGGGTATAACAGCTAGCTGGTATGCCCGTTCTTCGCACGGGTGAATTGAAAATTTAAGCAATACAGACTGGTGGAATAAGAAATGGTTCGAGAGATATTTTCTTACCTGACGGCGTTTCCAAATCAAGTTAAGTAACAACATCTCTTGCTGCACCTAGAAGTAGTTACTTGTTTCTTAATAATTGAATTGGTCTGAAAAGAAATAGTATTTTGACAGCAGTAAAGACGACCACACACGAACGAGTTTGAACACGAACTGTTTATTTACGCTAAGGAATATTACAATGGAATGCGCAGAGCGCCATCTGTGGACTGTAAGATTAAACATACCGCCTCCCTTGAAACACAGAGGGGTTTCAAAATTAATGAATTAACTTAAACACACTAAGTTGTTAAACATAATAATGAATTAAGTATAAGAATTAACATACACATTCACAATAAAGTACACTTCTAAATTAATGAAATTAAGCAATGAGATTTACAGAAGTATAGATGACCTCAACAATGCTGAAATAAAAAATTAGGTATTATTCACAAATGTTCAAGTGTTTATATGAAGTGGACATAGTTTAGCAATTGGTCTCACAAGTTCACTAGTTTGAGTTTTTACCTTAACCACACGAACTTTACCGTCCTTACCAGGGAACGTTTCCGTGACTTTCCCTAATTTCCACTGTAGTGGGGGTGAGTTGTCGTGTTTGATTAAGACAAGATCTCCGATGTCAAGGTTCTTTGAACGATGCGCCATTTCGATCTTGACTGCAGCAATGTCAAGTATTCTGAAGACCATCTATTCCAAAAAATGTTGGGTCATTCTTGTAAGCAATCGCCAACGGTCGCCGTGGCGAAGGTCGTCTGGAACTGTAGGTTGCGGGATAGCTGTTAATGCCTTTCCTATCAGAAAATGTCCTGGTGTGAGAACACAAGGATCATCTGGACTGCTAGATAATACACATAGTGGTCTGGAGTTGAGACATGCCTCAATTTGGCTGGATAACGTGGATAGTTCTTCGAAGGTGAGACTAGTGACTCCAACAACTCTGTTCAAATGAAACTTAAAAGATTTCACTGTAGCCTCCCAAATGCCTCTGAAGTGGGGAGCAGATGGAGGATTAAAGTGAAAGGTGATGTTGTCAGTTACCAGGAATTGATGAACGGCATCTTCCTTCATCAACTGGCGGAACTCCTTTCTGATATCTCTGCTAGCTCCATAGAAATTGGTTCCTTGATCGCAGAAGATCTCTGATGGTTTACCTCTGCGAGCCACGAATCTTTTAAACAAGCGATAAATGCTTTTGATGTTAAGTCGCTAACGACTTCAAGATGAACCGCCTTCGTTGCTAAGCAGACGAAGACGCAGATGTAGCACTTAGTATTCCGGCTTCATCTTTCCTTGGAGCTTTGTATCAAGAACGGGCCGGCGAAGTCAATACCAGTTCGTTGGAATACAGAATAGGGGCAAACTCTGGATTCTGGAAAATCTCCCATGATTTGTTCGGCGAATTTTGGACGATTTCTGAAGCATGGGATACATCTTCTCACTACTCTTCTAACTGCATCTCGGGCTGAAAGAATCCAAAATTTTTCTCTGAGAGCTCCTTGGAGAAGTTGTGGACCGGCATGAAGAAGTTTCAGGTGATAATCAGAGATAATTAAGTTCATAATATGGTCGGTTTTAGGAAGCAAGATGAAATGCTTCTGCGAGTCTGCTAGTATTGAATTTTTCAGTCTACCACCGACACGTATTCCGGAATCATCGTAGAACGGAGTCAAGGGGTCAAGCTTGTTGGTCGAAGGAAGCTGCTTACCTGCTGAAAGATAGGAGACTTCCATCGAAAAATGATCTCACGCTGGATAAACTTAACAATGCTATTCTCGGCTTCGTTCAATTCTGCCGTTGTTAAAAAGGACACGCAGAAAGAGAACAGTTGTTCACAAATCTTAAGCAATAGGCAACAACTCTTTTCAACTTGTTCCAAGACAAAAATTTTTGAAAGAACTCAGCCCTGAAAGTCGCATCAACCACGTTTAACATAATCAGCTTGGATGTTCTTTTGGCTTCGGCAGACATGTGTTTTTGTAATTGTGGATTATCTTCTAACTCTCCAATCGGAAAAGTAGAACTCCTTAACCAATCGGGTCCGTTGAACCACAAGTTGCACTTTTATAGTTTAGTTGGGGGTATCCCTCTCGTTCCAGTCAGCAGGATTCTCCAGGCCACTCACAAAGTTTCAGTGCACGTTAGGAGTCAGCTCTTGAATTTGTGCCACTCGATTAGCTACAAACGGTTGCCATCTTCTCGGTTCGGACTTCAACCATGCCAGTGTGATCTTGGAATCAGACCACGCAAAGGTCTTGGAAATTGGCACGGTTAGAGTTGGAAGGGTAGCTTGTAACAATTTGGCAAGAAGTAGGGCAGAACAAAGCTCTAGTCGAGGTAGAGACTGAGGTTTTATTGAAGAGACACGTGTCTTAGAAGTTAGCAGTCTAGATACTACGGTTTGGGTTGCATCCTAGGAACGAATATATATAACTGCACAGTAGGCCTTTTCTGAAGAGTCACAGAACCCGTGTACTTGTACGTCTATAGCCTGTGGAATGAGAATGCAGCGTGGGATCTTGATATTTGTAAGCAGAGGAAGCTGTTCTTGAAATATTCTCCATTGTCTTGCTAGAGAATCTGGTAGCTCTTCGTCCCAGCTTAGATGGTGACTCCATAGCTCTTGGAGGAAGATTTTAGAAATGACAACTGATGGTGCCAACCAGCCCAAGGGGTCAAAGATTTTGGCGACTTCAGAAAGTACCTTGCGTTTAGTCCACACATCAGTCTCGTTCACGGTGATGGTAAAGGTGAAATTGTCAACATCTGGAAGCCAAGCTATTCCCAAGATCTTGACAGGTTGGTCATCTTCGATCGTTTGTTTGGAATCAACTGCCTTTAGTTCTTCTGGAATGGTTGCCAATACGTCAGGATCGTTAGACACCCATTTGCGCAGAGAAAATCCTCCTCTATTCATCATCTCCTGCAGCTCTGACACTAGCTGAATGGCTCCCTTCTTTGTCGCACTTCCACTCAGCAAGTGATCAACGTAAAAATGACTAAGGGTAGCTCTTGAAGCGGCTGGATAATTTTCTTGTTCGTCAATGGCAAGCTGTCGTAAGGTTCTCGTAGAGAAGAATGGTGCTGAGGACGTACCATGCGTAACAGTTGTTAGGAGATATTCCCTTATAGGTTCGGTTGGAGAATCCCTCCAGAGAATTCTTTGCCAGTCTACGTCTTCCACGTGAACTTTAATCTGACGAAACATCTTTTCAACATCAGCGCAAATGGCTACACTGAAAATTCGAAACTGGATAAGAATAGGGAAAAGTTCTGGCTGCACTCTTGGCCCAACCATGAGCAGATCATTGAGAGATACTCCAGACGAAGTTTTACTGGAGGCGTCAAAGACGACGCGAAGCATTGTTGTACAGCTGGTGTCCCTAACTCCATGGTGAGGAAGGTATAAACTTTTAACGTTATTAATTTCAGAGTCCTGAACAAGTTCCACACACACATGTGCTTTAGATCAAGGTATTCCTTCATGAAATTTCGATACAGCTTGTATTTGTCAGGATTAGAAATGAGATGGCGTTCCACGCTGATTAGCCTACGAATTGCATTTTGTTTTGAATTACCTAACCACGTCGGAGGAGTGTGAAATGGCAACATTACTGTGTATCTGCCATTCTCATCCCTTGAAGTCTTTACGAAATGATCTTCACAAGCCTCTTCTAATGAAGTTAAGGGTTTGGCACATGGCACAGAATCTAATTCCCAGAATTTATTGATTAGCTGATCCGATACTAACTGAATATGATTGACATGGAAAGAATTTTGCCCACTAGAATTTGCCTTACCACCAATTATCCAACCCAATTCTGAACGAATGGCAAATGGTTTATCCTTACCCAACGATAACGTTTGACCCTTTAGCAATGGCAAAGTAAGGTCAACACCAAGTAGCACATCAATTGGACCACACTTGTAAAATGATGGATCAGCTAGAGAAATATCCCCAAATAATTCACGCATTGAGGAATCTAAATCGTGATGTGGGATCATACCTACAATTTTGTTGATCACATAGACGGACGCATGAAAAGAATTTTGAGATGAAAAATGTGAGGTAAATTGAATCTCAGCAAGCCCATTTAGACGCGTATCGGATGCGCCCAAACATGATATACGCACATTGGCCTTTTCCTTTCGCAAGCCCAACCTTTCAATACATTCATTTGTAATAAGTGAAGCCTGGCTTCCGCTATCCAGAAGACATCTACAGGTCTGATAGTTACCCCAAATATCTCTTACCTGAATTAGAGCTGTGCAAAGAAGAATTTGAACATCTGGGTTCACATCAGAAATACACGATGTAACATCCACAACTCTAGAATTTTCACTTGGTTCACTAGTACCTGAAATAGGGACAGGCGAAAACACAGGAGCGTTGATAGAAAGTTCTCTAGAATTTAACACATTTACTGCGCCCTGTCTTCTCTTAGCACTAACATTTTCAATATGAAGTATACTGTGGTGAGGTTTCTTGCACTTTTTACATCTAAACTTGCTTTTGCAAGTTTTCACACTGTGAAACTGAGTTAAACAGTTAAAGCAAACATTATTCGTTTTAACGAAATCTGAACGGCCTTGAACTGACAATTTTAAGAATGTATCACATCTCGACAATGTATGATCTCCATTACATGAAGGACATTGTGACTGGGCCTTGGACGCGACCAGAGTCACCTTTCTTTCAACATTTCTCTTAGTGATTGAACTCGTAATAGATCTCGCTTGTGTTGCAAGGAATTGCAACAATTCCTCTAACCTTGGAATGACATCTGTTGAAAAGGTTCTCTCAAACCAAGTTCTGGAATTTGGATCGAGCTTAAACAATATCATATGCATTAAGAGTGTATCTGAAGTTGGGTCTCAACCTGGTATTCAAGGGACTCCAACATCCTTACAAATTCCTTAGTGGAATCTATCAAATTTAGAATTTGTGTGGATGATTCTCCACTCAAGGGCGTTATGTTAATAAACTTTTTAATTAAGGAGGACATAATTTATCTTTTATTAAAGTATCTATCCTTTAGCAATTTCCACGCGATTTCGAAATTATATTTGGTGATGGATAAAGAATTAACGATTTTTAATGCATCGGACTTTAAACTGCCCTTTAAATATTGTAACTTTTGCGCTCCCGTTAAATCATTATTGTTGGAAACTGCAGCTTCAAAAAGATCAGAAAATGCAAGCCACTCCTCAGTTACACCAGAAAATATAGGTAGGGATAATGTAGGAAGTTTCACTTCAGCTGACCGAGCTGAGACTAAACCTTGACTTGAACCTTGGTTTTTAACCTCAAAATCGGAATTTACTTCAGAAGGCTTAAGCTGAGTGTCTATAGCGACAAGTATTTCTTCTAACGTATCCAAAATGTCGTCCTTTTCCGTGCAATAAGTTTCCTCGTCCTTTTCCTCGCAAATACTTATAATAGAATCCAAAATATCCTTTATTTCAGTTCTAAATTCTAAGAATCTATTTTTCCGAGCCAATAAACCAACATTATTTAATTTCTCAATTTCCTCTTCTGTTTTGTTTTGCAATTTTGCAATCGAGGATTTGACGTTCTTTTTTTTTCTTCAATAAAACCTCAATATCCATTTTAATATAGCAAAAAGAATAATTTAAAGAAAAACAAATAATAAAAACGCAGCTGCTCGAGAATGACTAATTGTCTATTCGAAAAAGATATGATTCCTTTGGCGCCGCGGAAGGGGGGAAGAGTAAGGGAGAAATTCCAAAAAGAATTACTACGGAATATACGAATAGGAAATTTAACACACAAGCGAGGTAAAACGAAAGTTAAGTTTTTCAATTATTTATGTTATAGGAACGACAATGGCAGAAACACACAAGTAATTTACCACTTAAGAATAATTGCACAACAATCAATTAAACATTGAAATAACCAAAGATATAAGAAGATTAAACTTTTGAATATACATGAATTTGAAATATTTCACTTCGAAAGTTTCTTTTTAAGCTTAGTACACACAAAAAAGGAATTAGAATTTTTCATCAATTGAATTATGACAATATCTTTTAGAAATATATTGCCGAAAGAACAACAAGCCAGGAGTTTTTTGAATTAGAATGTTTCACAATATTGAACTCGGGCTACGGTACGACCAAAATGGTGGAATAAGAAATGGTTCGATATTTTCTTACCTGACTTGTTGTTACTTAACTCGATTTGGAAACGCCATCTCTTGCTGCACCTAGAAGTAGTTACTTATTTCTTAATAATTGAATTGGTCTGAAAAGAAATAGTATCTTGACAGCACTAAAGACGACCACACACGAACGAGTTTGAACATGAACTGTTTATTTACGCTAAGGAATATTACAATGGAATGCGCAGAGCGCCATCTGTGGACTGTAAGATTAAACACAGACTGAAGGATAAAGAAGTTTTTAATGAGTTAATTTTGCGTTAATTGTAAACTAAACAAAAAAACAACTTCTTGCATATCTCAGCTGAACAAAAAACCATGTTTGCTAAATTTTAAGTCTGTAGATATAATAGCTGATAAAAAAAGTTTTTATTTTTACTTATAACGCCCCTTAACTCTCTTATAGATCTATTTTTGAAAACACCTTCCTTCTGCTCAGCAAAATTAACACATTGTTACAAATTTTGTGTAATAAACGCATTAAAATAATGTAAATAATTTGTATCTGGATGTGTAATACGTTAATATTACTTTCTGATGCAGTTATTTTATGTTAAATAGCTATTACCCGCGACTTCGTTGACGTGGAATTTAACAAAAAAGTGTTTATTCAATTCGCAGAGTTTACGAAAACTTAATAATTATATATTCCACGTAAAGAAATTCCTATGCTATAAGTATAATGTCATTCTTCTACTTTGAGAATCAATGTTTCTTTTTTGTTTTACTTTTTTTCTTTGTTTTTTGTCGAGCAAATTGTGAGAGGGACGCACGACCTTTGATACTGTCGATGGGGTGAGGACTGTAAAATCATTAGGATCAAAGGACATGGACGCGAAATGTCGCGAGTGGCAGCAACATAATCAAACAAAAAGGTTTAATATAACTGCTAGAAATCGTTGAGACAGAAGGCTCGCGGAATAAAATACTCCCTGTTGAATAAAAATAATCCCTATTGAGAAATAAATAATCCCTATTTGAATCGGATATTGTTCATTGGTTTTAATTTTATTTCCGCGGAACCCTAATTTATTTTTTTAAATAAAAGTAGCCTAAGTTACTCCTTATAACATCTGCCAGTGAAAGTTCCATCAAAATTGGTGCTGCTGTTTCAGAGATTAGCTGGAACAAATAGAAAGACAGACAGACAAAAATTTTAAAAATTGATTTTTTTATATAAGTACCGTATATACCTTTAAATGCATTTAGTAAAAAGCTGTTAATTTCAAATTGCAAACAGACACTTCATTTTTATTTATATGTATAGATTAATCTTTATATTGCCCATAGCTTTTTTAGAATTAGCTTTTTTCTGTTCTTATGGTTATATCAACTCTGGTTGCGATAGCAAGGAAAAAAATCGTTTGTTCTTACAGAATTAAAAGTGAGTCAGTAAGAATAAATTAATCTTTTTCGTTAAAAATGAGTCATCGCATTTGTTCCATGAAGAAATGCTTTTTAAATGACTTTGAGTATTAAAAAAGTAATAATAAATAATCCCTATTTTTTAATTAGATGTTGTTCATTATTTTATTGATTTTAATTTTGTTTTTGCGGAACCCTATTTTTTTTTCTGAAATAAAAGTAGCCTAAGTTACTCCTTGTAACAACAGCTATGAGCCAGTGAAAGTGCCGTCAGATTCGGTCTAGGTGTTTCAGAAATTACTTGATTTTTTTTAAATAAGTACCGTATATACTTTTAAATGCATTTAGTAAAAAGCTGTTAATTTCAAACTACAAATACACTTCAATTCACTTTATTTATGTATATTAAAAGGAATTGATTTTCTTTTAGGTATAGCTAAAGGGTGTAAGTGCATTTTTTCACCTAAAACATAATTAAAATTATTTATTTTAGAAACAACTACCTACGTACTTAACTAAATAAAATAACCTATAAGAATTTATCGATTTCAAAGTAAATAAAAAACTGAACTATTTCCATGAAAGAAAACCTAACGACGTTTAACATTGATTTCTAATTATTAGGAAACTGTGAAAATGTAACGAAACAAAATGAATTAAGAACGGAACGGTAGAAAAATAAAAATACTTTGTGACTCGAGAAACTGTTTTCTTTGATTTCAATATAAATATTGCGCAATATAAATATTATTCAATTAAATATTATTATATTGTGTATATATTATGCAGAATAAATGAAGTTATTTACAGTTTTGAATAAACTTACTTAATTTAAGGGTGTAAGTGCACTTTTTCACCTAAAACGTAATTAAAAATATTTATTTTAAAACAACTACCTACGAACTTAATTAAATAAAACAACCTGTTGGCTCTGCGATCGCCACCCCCACCGCACACTCACACTTGTACAATCACTCTTGCAGGACAAGCATTTATTGTGACTGCTTGTGCAGTGATTGACAACGAAATAAACAATAGAGGTATGAAATTGGCTTACTTCTATTTAAATGCGGAGCCTTGTGAGAAGCGAAATGACGTAAAAACCAAAAACTTCCTGATTTAAGTTT
Organism: Trichonephila clavipes; assembly: GCA_019973935.1. Taxonomy (NCBI): domain Eukaryota; kingdom Metazoa; phylum Arthropoda; class Arachnida; order Araneae; family Nephilidae; genus Trichonephila; species Trichonephila clavipes. The sequence continues at coordinate 1,457,986 of BMAU01001363.1, read as the reverse complement.
AAATGCTGTCTAAGTTATAGAAAAATTGATGTTGCTCAGTGTTTTTGAGAACGAATGAAATCATTGGAATGATGCAACAGTTCAAAACAGGTCTTAGCAACAGTAGGGTGAAATGAATCTGCAAGCAGGGGGGAGAGGTACTCGTGACTTTGACACTGTCAATGAGGTGAGGGACTGGGTAGGATGAAACGAAGCCGCAAGCAAGGGGAAAGTGAAAACTTGTTAAAATCATGACCGTTGTATACACTGTCAATGAGAGCAATTTTTACTCAGTTGCCATAGCAGGGACAATGGTGAGCTAAATTGCCCGGAATGAAAATTGCGAATTCCAGCCAATAGCAAGCTCGAGCGGTATAAAAAAATGTATGGTTGGTTCCGAAGGAGAAAATCGGCGAAAACATTTCAATGTGGTAAACGTCAGAGCTTGTTTTGTTTAAAACCACCCTTAGGAGGAAAAAATTGCGAAATAAGTCTGAACGGCCTTAAGATCGGACATGAACGGGAAATATCGCGAGTCTCAGTAACCTTATCAAACAAAAAAGTTTGATATAACTGCTAGAAACGTTGAGACAGAAGGCTCGCAAAATAAAACAATCCCTATTGAATAAAAATAATCCCTATTGAAATAAACAATCCTTATTAGAAACGGATATTGTTCACCATTTCATTGGTTTTAATTTTATTTTCGCGGAACCCTAATTTTTTTTTTCTATAATAAAAGTAACCCGAGTTATTCCTTATAACATTAGCTATCTGCCAGTGAAAGTTTCGTCAAAATTGGTCCAGCCGTTTCAGAGATTAGCCGGAACAAACAGACTGACAGAAAGAGAGATAGACAGACAGACAGACAAAAATTTTAAAAATTGATTTTTTCATATAAGTACTTTTAAATGCATTTAGTAAAAAGCTGTTAATTTCAAATTACAAACAGACACTTCATTTTCATTCAAACAGACACTAGATAAGTAACAATGCTTTAAAAAATAGATTATCTAGATTTTTATGCTGCAAAGAATACGATAGCGGATAAAAAATTATTTTTCATAAAATCTGATTGTTTTCCTTTTCATTACACACACACAATGACCTAATAAAATAAATAATCTCATTATTTGAAATTTTCCTCTTTTAAAACAATTTACTTTAAAACTAAAGCACACATATTTCACAGAGATATCTGTATATTGGTTTGAGAAGAATATAAATTCTTAGTGTAAAAGTTTACTGTACTAAAAAAGAAAAAACTAACAAGAGTGCATGTTTATAGGAATAATATACAGTCGACTCTCGATAATTCGAAGTTGGAAGGACCAATGAAAAACTTCGAATTATCAAGAGTTCGAATTATCAAGAGGGTAGGAAAAAACTCTCAAAATACACGAAGAGTAGTTTTTTTTTCCAACACATTTAAATTTAAAACTATGTAATAAAGCAACAATTGTACGTAATTTTTTTAAAGTACATCTTATACAGTATAAAAATAAAACAGAAGTTAAAAGTCTTATAGTAAAAGAATACACTTATGTCTTGAAAACAACTATTAAAAGAATATACATACTATATATAATTAATCCTTTTTGTCGAAGAAATCTGTTATCTTTTTTTGTTTTAAGGCATTCAATCTAACTTTGTCAATAGATTTTTCTAGAACAAATGAAGCCTGTAAAATGTCTGCATCAACATTATTTTGAAGGGAAAAGTTGCGCAGTTTGTTTAGTGACACTTAAACTGCTGTGAAAAAATTAATTTTCTATTTCACAAATTCTAATATAAGAATAAAGGTACCACTTACCTTATTCTTCCGTTTCTAACGCCCGGGATGAGCTTGACTTAAGAGATTCGATTAAATAGACTCTTAACCAAGAGAATGAGAGTCCTTTTTGATGCAAAAAAGATTTAATGGATAAGGAAAATAGACAACTGATACATTTCACGTTCGAATTACAGACTCTACTACTACTAACAAACGTAAACAAAAAAAAAAAAAAAAAAAAAAGGAAATGCGCTTGCAGTGCCACTCTAGTTAAACTACAAGTTCGTTAGCTCCATTCGCGACACTCCCCACATTGCGTTTTGAATTTTTAAAATAAAAAACTCAACAAGAGTCATTCAGTCCTTTTCGGGGTTTCAAGAGTCTACCATAACGAGATCGTCGAGGGTTGAAGTTCACCGTCAGAAGTTAAGACATCTGGCAATTCAAGGGTCTCAAGTCTCGGCTGCACTCCGGCTTCCCCATCAGAAACACTGGAACAGGTCTGCATCGAAGAGGTTTCTGCCTGCTGGTGTCCACTTGTCTCAGCTCTGGGCTCCAGTCCAGCTCCACCATTAGAAATACTGGAACAGGGCTGCATCGAAGAGGTTGCCACCCTCTGGGGTTTACTCAGTTCAAGATCTATATTAATGGGTAAATGACTTCCTTCATTAGCATCTGAAAATAAAGGAGAGTTAGTAGGGTGTACAAATGATTTATTTTTCTCCATCCCCTCTAGGAGATACAATTTTCGCACTGGACGCAGAAAAGAGCCAAATTTAGTTTTTACTTGGGCTACTCCAACCTTCTTGTCTTTGCCAGGGTAGAGTTTCAAAATTTTACCTAAATTCCAGTTTAATCTTTTGGTGTGGTCATCTACCACCAAAACACACACAATATCTCCTTCACTTAAGGTATTTCCCCCTTTTATATTTATTGTCTCTCTCAATTGACCTAAATATTCTACTCGAAAACGTTTCCTAATATCATTTTGTATTCTATTTCGGTACACAAATATTTTATTCAATTTATTTTCATCTGTTTAATCTAACTCCGGCACACCAATTTCTCTAATGTCTTGCAAAAACATTGCTGGAGTTAGAGGTTCCAAATCTTCGACGTCATCTGTAACATAAGTTAATGGCCTGGAGTTAATTAAACTTTCACAATCGCCGAACCGTATACATTTCTTCATGATTCAAGGAAGTTTTCCCCAGTGTTTTTCTTAAAGTCCTCTTCACAAGTTCGATCAATCTCTCCCAAAAACCTCCCCACCAAGGAATCTGTGGAGGAATGAATTTCCATGAAATTGGATTTCGCTCTTCTACATTCTTCAATTTTTCTAAGTTCACTTTCTGATAAAGTCGATAAGCACCCTTAAAATTGGTGCTGTTATTCGAGTAAATGACGGATGGTCGGCCTCGGCGTGCTATAAATCTCCTTAAACCAAGTAAGAAACTTTCAGTCGAAACGGAGGTTAACAATTCAAGATGAATTGCTCTGTAGACGGCACAGGTCAATATCAAAATCCAATTCTTCTCCCAATTCTTAAGAATGAGAGGTCCTGCCAAATCTAATCCTATAATTTCAAAAAAAGCAGCATCTCTCACCCGGTCTTGAGGTAAGACTCCTTCTGATACCGATTTAAGTTTCGCATTGAATCGCTTGCAAATAATGCGAGTCTTAATGACTTCTTTAATGGTTTTTCTTCCTTTCAGGATCCAATAGCTTTCTCTGAGAGTGTACATAAGCATTTGAACTCCGGCATGACCCAATTGTACATGCTTATAAATAATGAGTGCTTTGACTACTGGATGATTGGAGGGAAGTATAATAGGTAAACGAAAGTTTTGTCTAGCGTATGATGATTTCGAAGCATCACAAAAACCTTGTAGTGTTTGGTTCATATCTTTAAAATCGAGTTTCGATAATCTTCGTGGAATTTTGATGTCTTGTATCTCTATAAATTGGTTTTTCCACCTTTCAAATTTTCTTTCGATGTCTATTTGTAATTTGGAGTTCCATGAAGTTTCTATCTTCCAACACTCTTCTATAAGTAATTCGGTGATGAGGGTGATAGGACATGTGAATCTTATCGGGTAAAAAAATCGATGAGCCAAGGAAATGATTCTTCTCTTTGTGACTACTTCTTTCGATTCTGTTTCTCTGTAAGAGATGGAAAAGGTATCTTCTTTCACATTCCACATAAGTCCAAGAACTTGTATTTCTTGTGGGTCGTATTTCTGTTGATTATCTTGAAAGTCGAAATTTGATTCTATATCACTATGTCGACAACCACGTAAGTCGAATTTACCCAATGCTAACAATTCTGTGGAATCTCTTTGAAAAGACTCAAGTTCTTCGGAGGAATCGCCACTCGCCACACAGTTGTCAACGTACATCGAATCTTTCAATTTTCAGCAGCCTTTTCCAAATGTTCAGGAGCCTGCTTAAAATGATGGTTTAATACTGCCGCTAATAAAAGGGGACTACAAGAAACACCACTCGAAAACTACTCGAAAAGAAAAACCACTCGACGATGCCTGTAGATAACAGCTTTCTCCGAATTACCAAATTCCCACCACAAGAAACGTAAAAAGTTCATGTCATTTTCGTGAAAAGATATCTGAAGGAAAGCTTTTCGAATGTCAGATATGACTCCGATTTTTCCTAAGCAAAAACGATTTAAAATTGCTGGTATCATTTATATCAAATTGGGCCCCATTTTTCCACGCAATCATTCAACGAACAAGATTTTCCATGATGAGCTGACCCATTAAACACAGGACGAATCTTAGTCGTGGAATTTTCCTTGAATACAGGTCTGTGTGGCAAATAATGAAATTTCCCACCATTTTTTGGTTCATTTTGTGCAATCTTTTCAATAATGCCTTCCTTTTCCCAGTCTACAAATACTTGTTCATAATCAGTCTGCCTGTAAATTTTAAAGTTTTTACAGTTTTCTCCAATCTTCCCTTAGCTAAGCTGTAGTGATCCTCAAGTTTTTCATTCCCTTCTATCCACGGAATACTGACGATGTATCTACCTTCATCATCTCGCAATACCCTATTCTCAAAATGTTTCAAAGCAAGATCTTGTAATTCTAATTTTGATTTCTTTTCACTGGGATCTTTTATTCCTAAAGAATCCAATTCCGAAAGATCTGATATTTTTTCTCTGTTTGTAAAAAGAGAATGAACAAGAAGTGAATTCTCTAATTCAAATTTAGATTCACAGCTTAATTTCCCCATAACTGTCCATCCTATTCGAGTATTCACAGCTGTAAGCCCCTCAGAAAGTTGTTTTACCTCACCAGTAAATAATTTTCCAACTATGTCAGATCCTAACAGAATATGTATTTCATCAGAATGTTTTTCGAAATGGCAAAGTTTGTTATTTGCGGACGAATCACTAATAAATATATTATGTGTTGCCGATTTCTGTAAAACGCGAGAGTCATTAATTCTAGAGATTCCTAAGCAAATGTTTTTCTGATCATTAACTTCCATTATGAAACAATGTTTTCCGTCATAACTGCGCAAGTTGATTAAATACTTATTATGAACTTCGGTCATTTTGTGTCCTCCAAAAAGTCCGTGAGTTATTGTTTCTTTCCCAATACTTTTTAAACCTATAAATTTTGCAACATATTCTGAGATGTAACTTTTTTGGCTACCAGTGTCTAATATCGCTCTCACCAGTTGTTTGGAATTTCCATTTTCTATAAAGACAGCTAATGTTTGTAAAAAAACTTCCCCGGTATTTTGGTTAGCTAGATCGGTAGACGTTGACCCTATTCCTCTTTTCTGTTGCTTAAAACAAAAAAATTTATGATGTAAACCCAAACAAATTTCACATTTTGTTTTATTTATTGGACAATTACGCCATAAATGCTTTGCGATTTTTAAACAGTTGAAACAAGCCCCTTTTCGCAATAAAATATTCTTCCTTTCTTCTATATATATATAAAGACATATTAACAACGTATTCACATTCATTCGATTTATGAGCCATGGAATCGCAAAATATACAGATGAGTTTTATTTTGTTTTTATTTTCTTTAACAGGCGCCGTTAGTAGTTCGCTTGCAGTATGAAAACTTTTTTGGTTTTGTTGTTTATATGATCTGGGTTCTCGAGAAAAATTTGATTTCGTTTCCTGTCTATGATTGCATAATTCAAAAGATGATTTATTTGTAGTACTCGTATAAGTCTGCTCTCGCGTCGTCTAGGATTGCGTAAGAAACGATAGCAACTGCTGAATATCTGAGCCAGAATCCTTTTGTTGTAATTTATTATAATCTAATACTAAGTCAGATGGAATAAATTTTAACAACATGGGGCACAAAATTTTTCCATAATTCGCGGAAGATACGCCTAATGAATTTGTTGTTGTTGTTGTTGTGGCTAATGCCACCTGTCTGACGTAGTCAGAACGAGGCCCACGAAATTCATCGTGGCATGGGCAGGAGGTACGCCTGTCGTTGGCATTGAGCACCATACAGGTGACAGTGCGATTTAAGCTCAGAGAAACTTCCCGAAGGGACGATAGATGGCGACACGACCTCTATCTCCACCTCCACAATTTCTGCAAGTGAACTGAAGGGGAGGGAAATATTCTCCAGTTCCTGCGCTAGTGAATAAGCCCACAAGACTACGGACCCACTGATTTAACGAGCACGTACTCCGTGTGCACTCGGAGGGTATTTGGTGACATCGAGCATCGAACCCAGGCCTTCCGGTCTGGAGTCCGATGCTCTAACCACTAGGCTACCCACGGCCTAATGAATTTAAACTTCTTAATTGAACATTACAGTTATCAACAAATTTCCGAAAAGAACGAAGGTCATTAGAAATTTTTAAAGGCTGTAATGATAAAATTTTGTTCATATGCGCTTGAATCAATATTTCCGGATTAGCAAATCTGTTCTTTAATAATTGTACGGCTTCATCATAGGCCTTTGCAGAAATTGGGAAACCTTCAACAGTGTTTAAAGCAGATCCTCCCAAATGCGCCTTCAAATAATTAAACTTATTGACTTTATTTAAAGATTCATTATTATGTACGGCTGTTTCGAAGCTATTCCAAAAAGTTAACCCTTTTGAAGCGTCATCCCCATAGAATCGGGTGATATATTTTGGGACTTAAATGCGAATGTTATCAGAGTTCAGAAAATGTTCATCTTGTGATTGTGATAATGTAGTCTGTAAGGAGGGTGACGTAACAGGGATTGTAACGTCGTGTATAGCTAGTATAAAAAATGTTACTGCCTAATATAAAATAAAAGCATTGTTTATTTGCTAAACAATTTGTTAATGAAGCAAAAGAATTCAGTTCATATGCCAAGCCGGTGCAGTCAGTCTATATTCTATTTCTCAACGCCACCGGCGCTCATCGTTTTTCCACTCCAATCTCGGACTAAGCCCTTTTCTCTAGCGCTCTCTTCCCGTCCGTTCCAACCAGGACTCTCCTCTCATGCCTTCTCCATCCAGGGCAGGGCTTTTCCCTTTTCTCCATCCAAGGCCGGGCTCCTCTCTCTCTCGTCTCTTTTCCTTTTTTTCCCTTCTCTCCTGAAAAAGAACCCTTTTAAACACCAGAGGGGTGTTCAGAACACGCCCCTCGTTCCTTCTTATTGGCAGGTAACAAAAGTCTCTCTTGACCTCCCTCGTCCTATTTGCGCATAACACGCCAAAACACACCCGGGCCGTCTGGCCCAAGGCGCCATAGTTCCTTGTCCAACATCTGGACACACTTGTCCATCACGAAACCTGTTCCTAGTATCCCCTTCACTCAACACCAGAAAAGACGACATGATTATTTTAAGATAGACTTCGCCTATTGTCAATGGGGCACCGGCTCTACTTTACCATTATGGTGACCCGTCTGGCTGTCTTCACTCCCCGAGTTCAGACAATAAACAATGGCCCCATGGCCACGTGCACTGGTCATTTTACAGCTGGTGGATCGTAAAAATTCAGGGACAATCGATGGGTGTGAGATCACAACAATCGAGGACGTCGTACTTGTACCTTAACAGCTGGTGAAACCATAAAACTTATCGTGAATCGAAAGATGTGGATTCACAACAATCGACGATGTCACAACTCCTTCCCCCTGAAAAGGTCCATTTCACTGGACTGCTCTGGCCTCAGTTTGGTTCAGTTCGTAACATTTCACACCGAAAGGTTGTCTTATCAATGAGACCGATCAGGACAGCAATCCAAGTAACATATACAATCACAAGTAAAATAAACAAATAAACCCAAAATTCTTTAAAACTTACACTTTACAAAAAAACTTAAATTCCGAATCTTGGACCATTTTTTCCATTTCATACAGTTACATCACACTTCAAAATTTAGGGTTTTAAAGAAATTAACTCAAATTATAATATTTCTATAATTCTAATACATCAATCGCTCATTCAATTGTGTTAAACATCTGTGAGCGTACACAGTCCTAAGAGACACAAAATATTTACCATCACACATAATTTCCTTCCACCTTACATACCCACCAACACTCATACTTATACAAATATTAATTCACACCTAACACCAATCCTAAAAATTACTCATTCCCATCTACTTATTCCAACGGTGCTTCCAACGATATTAAAAAAACAAAATAAACATTTATAAATTCCAAGCTTTGCAAAAAACATTAAAAACGAAATTTTTAAATTAAGAAGTTTAAACTAAGACTTTTTAAATTTAATTAAATTATGGCTATCAGCAAGCATTATCACAACCATTATAACAATTTATTCACAATTCATGGGATTGTCTTACATTACGTTAGTTATTGAGGAAACACTTTAATTGGGAATATAATTAATATACCTCGTTAGCTCATGAAATTTTTTCACTATATCTACATTATGTACACGGAATAAACTTGCCCATGGCTCTAATTTACCTTTGGTCAGTCCGACTTCCGACCCAACCCTACTCAACCATTTTAATACAAAGTCAATTTGTTGACCCACGATGCCGCGTTGTTCTTTCCTACAAAACTTTCCCTTTTTAACGAAAGATAAATCTCGGCTCGCGTCACCTGGTTCAAATTCCTATACTTAATACATTTAATACGCGGGTACGGGTATCGGTTCACTCTTCCTAACCAAACAACGGGCAGAGTACGGTTTGACTGCCCCATCCCGTTTACACCTAAATCTAAAAGATACTCTGTATCCTCTCGTAGTGAATTAATTAACATCTGGGATGAACAACAAGTTTTGATTCTAAATGGCTTTCCCGTAACCAAATTAATATCCTTCTGCCTTAAAACAATCGTCCCAGGATCTGGTAGAAACCTTTCTTTCTTTTTAGCGTTAATCATTCTTAAGTAGCTACTTCGATCAGGCGGTAATTTAAAATACAATTGACTTTTCCGTAAATTACCCTGAAAACGAAAATCCATAAATAGCTTTACCGAATAGAGAGTTTCGGAATCTATTCCTTTTGAGTTATTGTCCATAACCAAATTTGCCAATTCCAGCTTTCTATGGTACAATTTTATTAAATTAAGACGATAAATGGCGATCTCTTTTTCCGGGTAAATCTATCTCGAAATTAAATTCTGAACCAATGTTAGACCTATTATCCGTCTCTAAATTATCCTTATAAATCTCCCTTGGTTCTGAGAGAGGCAATCGCATTGCTAACCCGTCTCCCAAGCCTTTACTCACATGTGCTTTACACATGTTTTCTTTCCCCCTTTTAACATCCCGGCTATCTTAGCCATTGTTTGATTCCGAAAACTTTCCCGATCCACTGTTAATTGCTTTTCACAATCCATTAACGTCCCAATGGTATATTTTTCCTCGCAGATATTCTCACAAATCAATCCTTTAGGATTCGCCACTCCCATATCTCCTTTCAATTCAAAAGAGCCATTTGCAATATTATCCGGATTTATTACCCGCTGTGCACCCATCGCCACAGCTTCGACCCTTCCTTCACATAACCCAGCCTTCACTTTCACTTCACAATCACTATTTCTATACACGTTGAATTCTTTCCCTTCCACAATCTTAAATAGATTATTCTTTTCTGTTCCTCTCCCTCTTACTTCAGACGGGGGGAAAACGTTCGTCCATCTCACTGGGGGGTCACAATTCTCCTTTTCAAAATCACAAGACGTGGCATTCTCCACGCTTTTATTAACTACCGGGTTAATTAACGGCCTACACTTATTAATCGATTCACTAACTTCTGTGGTACGGTTTCTTGACAAATAAACATTTGCAAGATTGTTAATCCTATTCCCTGCCTTCAATTTATTTCCATTTAACTTATTTCTGAGTTGAGCTCTCAGTCTTTCTAACTCAAATTCCCTAGCTAGTCTACGTTCCTCGAATTTCTTAATTTCCCGTTTTTCACGTTTTCCTCCAAAATACCCTCCAACAAACATTTAGCTACTTCCTCATTATAGTATTTACTTTGACAGATTCTCTTCTTAAATTCCATCTTGGGTAGAGTAATATCAACTTCTACCTCTAATTCTTTTGCAACTTCTAACAATACGTCTTTTCTTTCTCTTAACAGAAACGCCATGATGCACTAATGCACACAAAACCAAATCTAAACTTAATCGTTACAAAAATTATACAAAGACTCAAGGTAACCTAACAATACACTAGACCTAGACTTAACTATATTTTACCCATATGCGCAAATCTAAACAACACAATAAGCTACACATCAGTGTTCTCCAATTCAACAAGTATAACTACCGTATACTAAATTTCACAAATCTATAACCACAACAATACCTTTCACAATACTGAGCCAACAAAACAAGTATAACTACTGTATACTACATTTTACAAATCTAAAACCACAACAATACTCTACACAATACTGTGCCAACAAAACAAGTATAACTACTGTATACTAAATTTCACAAATCTAAAACCACAACACTAATATTGCACATTTATACACTTCATACAAAACTTAAAATCTTTCTAGTCTCTTATTGTTTACTAACTTTACCTAGTCTTTATATTCCTTATTTAAAACCTTTTACATACAAAATCAATACTCAGTTGCTGCCCCAAAAATAATCTCAATGAAAAGACTCACCTTCAAATTTGTAGAGGACAACACAGGAACACTCAGGAATTCTGGCACTTGACACTTGGAACTCTGAGAAAACGGCACTCCTAATGCAGGCAAACAGATCCTCGTTGATTCCGCTGGCAGGAACGGGAGACACTTGTATCCAGCACTTCTATTAGCTGGGAACTTCAGGAAAACATCTCATAGCAAGCAATTCCAAAATACAGGCGAGCACACTTCATCACTAGCAGGAAGGGAAGACATTTGTATCCAGCACTTCTCACAGCTGGGAACTCCAGGAATTAGCCGTCATTCAACTCGTCTCATCACAATCGCACACGGCTGGCATTTTTTTCTCTTCACTTAAAACTAAGGATTCGGGCATCTATTTACTTAAATGCCGGATCAACACCACTGCCACCAATTTCATATATATATATGTGGCATGCAGCCAAAAGCAAAGCCAAGCAGTCTTCGCGCGCAGGCGCAGCTAAGTGAAATACAAACTGTAACTATTAGACGGTGAACTTTTAAGAGAAACAGCAGAGAGAGAGAACGAGAGAGGTGCGCGAGCAGGCGTTACCTTCTGCATATCATCGTCAAACTTATCTGTTAGAAAAACTACCTTTTTAATTAATTTTTGTTTAATGTTAAATAAAATAGAAGAAAGCAAAAGTCTTGGACCCCTTGTTGTCTCCCACAAATTATGGGGGCTCGGCCGCGATCGATAAAATTTCGATTTTGAACCAAAGTCTGGACAATGAACAAAGGCGTCCGTGAAGGAGACGCTCCGCCATTTTTTGGAAACTTCGTTCAACCTGTGTAGAGGTTTGAACTCAGCATGAATACTCCGCCTGTGTAGAGGCCGGGATTGAAAAAATTTCGATTTTGATCAAAATTTGGAACGTGAACAAAAGCCGTCCGTGGAGGAGACGCGCCGCCATTTTTCGAAAACTTCGTTCAACCTGTGTAGAGGTTTGAACTCAGCACAAATATTCCGCCTGTGTAGAGGCTGGAACTATCGTCGAAAATTCCGCCTGTGTAGAGGTTGGAAATATCACAAACACCTGCGAAGAGGTGTCAATTCGAACAATTTCAAGAACTATTTTTCATCTAACGATATTACCTGCGAAGAGGTGAAATCACAGTGGAATCGACGTTTTTTTCAATTATTGGATACATCGTACGTGCGAGCAACAAGGGAGCTAGAAAAAAAAGGTAGGATCTTTCCATATTTTTCTAAAATGTATAAAAACGCTCTTAAAGAGGATCTCATAAGAGTTGTTGAGGATCTAGACGGTACTGCGGAGAGTACGGACACCATAGTTAAACTAAAGACTAAAATTGAGAACAGTAGTACAATTGAAAGTGATCCAGATTTCGTTAAAACTTTAATTAAAAACTGTATAGATGAGAGAGTATCGCGAAACGAAAGAGAGGTAACTTTAGAAAAACAGAAAATTGAGCTCGCGAAACTTCAGTTAGCAAAATTAGAAAAAGAAATCGAACTTCAAACGGCTAAAAATAAAGCATTAAGTTTAAATCCTGCAGCTAAAGTCGAAGATAAACAGTTCGAAACTAACATAGAAAATATGATAAAAAGTATCAGAACTTTATCTCTTCCTGTTCCCACCAGATCTGAAAATTTTAATCTGTTCTTCCAATCATTAGAACGCGCATTTTTAACCAAGAAAATAAATGACGAATATAAATCTGAAATTTTAATAAATCTTCTGGGCGAAAGAGCTCATAACGTCTTACTGTATATTAAAGAAGAGGAATTAAATGACTATGAAAAACTAAAATCTATAGTACTCAGAGAATTCCAATTAACCCCTCGCGAGTGTTTAAACTCATTTAAAAATGCTGTAAAATCATCAGGCGAGACATACATCCAATTTGCTGCAAGATTGACGGCAAACTTCCAATATTATTGTTCGTTAAGAAAAGTTAATTCCTTTGAATCTCTATGTGATCTTATAATTTCTGATAAATTATTTGAAACTTTAAATAAGGAAACTGCAACTCATATTGGCATTCGAGAAGCAGAAGATTGGTTCAGGCCTATTGATTTAGCTAAAGAGTGCGATATTTATATTTCATCTAAAAACGGATCACGTAAGGAAATTCCTATTACTTATGGATATACCCAAGACCCCTTTAAAAATAGACCACGAAACTTTAAACCAAAGGTTAAAGAGAACTATCCCCAATATCTTGAAAGACAAAAAAATTGCTATATATGCGGTGATTCATCTCATTACGCAAGAGACTGTGAGAAGCGTTTTAAGCTTAAAGAATCTAACAGCCACATCCGTAATAAAATAAACGTGAATACTTTGAAAGTCGAGAGCGAAAAACAAAATAGCGGTGAGATCGCAAATCTTCAATACGTAAGCATTTTTGTAGAAAAATCAGCCCGTAAAGCCTTGATTGATTCAGGTTGCCAGATCCTAGTTTTAAATTCCTCACTAATTAGAGTGAACCAGCCTTCCGAAGAAATCATAACATTAAGTTCATGTTTTGGCGAAAAGCGTATGGTAGAAGTTAAACCGATAAATCTTTCTCTAAATCAACACTCTCTCGGTCTAAGTGTTCGAACGGCAATATCACCGACCTTGACCGAAGAATTTATTATACATCCCAGTGTATATGCTGAAATAAAGAAACTAGGCCACGCAAAGAGCGATGTTTTATTGAATGAAAGTGGATCCTCTTTTGGGCGCTAATTCCAGTGCTTATTCTAATTCTATTTTTTATGTTGCAAATGTGATAGAAAACTCTAGTTATGATTTGACACATGTTAAAAACTTTAATATTAGAAATGATTTGAGTTCTCTAATTAAGAATTATAAACCTAATAAAATTAAGAGTACTAAGTTAAAAATGTGTATTATATTAAAAGATGATATTCCTGTGTGTCAGAGGGCCAGACGTTTATCTTGTTCTGAGAAATTACAGGTAGACGATCAAATTGATGATTGGTTACAACAAGGTATTATAAAAGAGAGCGTTTCCGATTATTGTTCACCTATAGTATTGTGTAAGAAAAAGGATGGTAATTTAAGGCTTTGTATTGATTACCGCAAAATTAATTCTAAAACTGAGAAAGATCGGTATCCTTTACCCTTAATAGAAGAAGTTCTAGATCAGTTGCAGTCGGGAAATTTCTTCTCAACTATTGACTTAAAAACGGATTCTTTCACGTTGAGATGGAAGAAAACAGCAAAAATTTACTTCATTCGTCACACATAATGGGCAGTATGAGTTTAACAAAGTTCCATTTGGTCTTTGTAATAGTCCGAGTGTTTTTCAAAGATTTATCAATCACGTTTTCAGAGACCTTCTTAAAGAGGGAATTGTCAGAATCTACATGGATGATATTATTATCCCTTCTTCGGATGAACTTGACGGGTTAAACCGTTTAACCAGAGTGTTAAAAAACTGCATCGAATATGGATTAGAATTAAATTTAAAGAAATGTAACTTCCTCAAGTCAAAGATTGAATTTTAGGACACATAATTGAAAGGGGTATAATTAAACCCCCTTCTTTTGGACAAAACCAAAGCAGTTCAGAATTTTCCAGAACCTAAAAACGTGAAACAGGTCCAAAGTTTCCTTGGGCTGTCAGGTTACTTTCGGAAGTTTATCCAAAAAATTATTCCATAATAGCCAAACCTCTCAGTGATTTACTACGGGATAATGCTGTGTTTCATTTCGGACCCGAACAGCAATTAGCATTTCAAACTTTACGGCAAAACTTTCTGAAAATCCGGTGCTTCATATTTTCAAACAAGGTGCAAAAAAACTTGAATTGCATACTGATGCTAGTAAATTTGGTTATGGTGCGATTCTGTTACAACAATCAGACGACAATAAACTTCACCCCGTACACTATTTTAGCAAGAAAACCGCTCCCCAGGAGGAAAAATATTCAAGTTATGAACTTGAAGTTTTGGCTGTAATCGAATCTCTTAAGAAATTTAGAAACTATCTCGTTGGCAACAAATTTAAAATTGTAACTGATTGCTCGGCATTCCAAAAAACTATGAGTAAAAAACAATTAACTCCTAAAATTGCTAGATGGGACTTATTTTTAGAAGACTTTAATTATGAAAATTATTCATCGCCCAGGCAAACAAATGGGGCATGTAGATTGTTTAAGCCGTTATTCTGTAATGACCATAACATATGATGAAGTAACCACTAAACTTGCAAATTGTCAGCGAAATGACGAGTACATTAATTCATTGAAAACCCTTTTAGAAAATAAGCAAATTAATGATTTTGTTGTAAAAAATGATGTCCTATATAAAATTGAAAATGATAATGATGTTTTGGTAGTACCTCAACAGATGCAAACAGAAATTGTTAAAAATATTCATTCTAAAGGACATCTTGGTATTAATAAAACTGAAAGCATGGTAAAACAAAGTTTTTATTTTCCTAATGTTAGAAAATGTGTTGAAAATGTTATTAATAATTGTATTGAATGCATTCTTGTAAACAAAAAACGAGGGAAAGGTGAAGGGTTGTTAAATCCTATTCCTAAGGAAAATATCCCTCTTAGCACTTACCATATTGACTTTTTAGGTCCTTTGCCATCTACAAATAAAAACTATAACCACATTCTTTCAATAATAGATGCATTCACTAAATTCGTATGGTTATATCCCGTAAAGTCTACCTCTTCCCGTGATGCTCTAGACAAACTTAAGCAGCAAGAGATTACATTTGGCAATCCTCGCCGTATCATAACAGATAAAGGTACTGCATTTACCTCAAAAGAATTTCGAGAGTACTGTGAAAATGAGAACATCCAACATCTAAGCATAACAACTGGAATACCCCGCGGGAACGGACAAATTGAACGGATCCATAGTTCTCTGATCCCAATCTTGTCCAAGCTATCCATTGACGACGCATCAAAATGGTACAAGTTTGTTCAGCCGTACAGAGAGAGCACTCAATTCAACGATTTCACGAAGCACTCGGATGACGCCGTTTCAACTCTTGACCGGAGTAAAGATGAGGACCAAACAAGATCTAGAAATTCTAAAACTATTGGAAGAGGAAATCATGGAGACATTCACCGAAAATCGTGAAAAAATTCGGGAGGCAGCCAAGCGAAACATTCTGAAGATGCAAGAAGAAAACTGTCGAAATTTTAATAAGAAACGGAAAAAGGCATACCAGTATGAGATCGGAGATATCGTCGCCATCCAACGGACACAGTTTGGAACTGGCTTGAAACTGAGGCCTAAGTTCTTTGGTCCCTATGAAGTCATAAAAGTAAAACCTAAAGATCGATATGATGTTAGAAAAATTGGACTGCATGAAGGACCCAATACTACATCCATAGCAGCAGACCACATGAAGATGTGGGGAGAAACTGTCTAGTTCAGCAGAATTATGATATGTTAAATCTTTGTGTATTTGTCGTATAGTCCTTGTCTGTTCCGTCTTTTTTGTATGTTTCAGATTCTCCTCTGGTATCCATGGAAAGGAAAAAAGGAATACGTACCGCTGCGGACAGCGTACAGTCAGGATGGCCGTTGTGGCATGCAGCCAAAAGCAAAGCCAAGCAGTCTTCGCGCTCAGGCGCAGCTAAGTGAAACACAAACTGCAACTATTAGACGGTGAACTTTTAAGAGAAACAGCAGAGAGAGAGAACGAGAGAGGTGCGCGAGCAGGCGTTACCTTCTGCATATCATCGTCAAACTTATCTGTTAAAACTACCTTTTTAATTAATTTTTGTTTAATGTTAAATAAAATAGAAGAAAGACAAAAGTCTTGGACCCCTTGTTGTCTCCCACATATATATTAGCTGTAACGTCGTGTATAGCTAGTATAAAAAAATGTTACTGCCTAATATAAAATAAAAGCATTGTTTATTTGCTAAACAATTTGTTAATGAAGCAAAAGAATTCAGTTCATATGACAAGCCGGTGCAGTCAGTCTATATTCTATTTCTCAACGCCACCGGCGCTCATCGTTTTTCCACTCCAATCTCGGACTAAGCCCTTTTCTCTAGCGCTCTCTTCCCGTCCGTTCCAACCAGGGCTCTCCTCTCATGCCTTCTCCATCCAGGGCAGGGCTTTTTCCTTTTCTCCATCCAAGGCCGGGCTCCTCTCTCTCTCGTCTCTTTTCCTTTTTTTCCCCTTCTCTTCTGAAAAAGAACCCTTTTAAACACCAGGGGTGTGTTCACAACACGCCCCTCGTTCCTTCTTATTGGCAGGTCACAAAAGTCTCTCTTGACCTCCCTCGTCCTATTTGCGCATAACACGCCAAAACACACCCGGGCCGTCTGGCCCAAGGCGCCATAGTTCCTTGTCCAACATCTGGACACACTTGTCCATCACGAAACCTGTTCCTAGTATCCCCTTCACTCAACACCAGAAAAGACGACATGATTATTTTAAGATAGGCTTCGCCTATTGTCAATGGGGCACCGGCTCTACTCTACCATTATGGCGACCCGTCTGGCTGTCTTCACTCCCCGAGTTCAGACAATAAACAATGGCCCCATGGCCACGTGCACTGGTCATTTTAAAGCTGGTGGATCGTAAAAATTCAGGGACAACCGATGGGTGTGAGATCACAACAATCGAGGACGTCGTACTTGTACCTTAACAGCTGGTGAAACCATAAAATTTATCGTGAATCGAAAGATGGGGATTCACTACTAACGCGTTTTCTCCCTCTACTCGAAGATGCACTAAAAATCTTCTCTTTATTCTTCAGAATAGTGGAGAGTGAGCTCAGTGGGATTTCAAATGCTTTGGCTACATCGACTTTCCTCTCACCTTCTTCAACTGATTCTATCACATTTTACTTTCCAGAAATTGTTAAGCACTTGTACTTTTTAAAAGAAGACATGTCGTTCCTTTCGCGTGAGAAGTTGACACTTAGGTGAGGTGTAAAGTAGTAGCCCAAGATTTATCGAAATTAACAGGTAGGAAACGTAAATCACCACAACTTTAGTCAAATAATACTATATTTAATTTAAAATTTGGAATCTAAAATGAACACAAGGCGTATTCACAGTTCACACTCAGCTACGGGGTATACTTAATAGCAGGGGTCGACAACTATGGCACGTGGAGCAATTCTTAGTGGCACATTACTGCTCTTTTTTTTTAAAAAAAAATAATAGAATAAAGTTAAATCCCTGTATCTCCTGTCTTTGCCTCGTACATTTTTATATAAAGGTTTTATTTCTCGTTTTCAATTCTCTGCCATAAACCGATTCTGCTGAATTATCTCGGATGTAATTTGAGTGCTTTATTAAAAAAACACATCTTTTTAAATGTGACTCATTATTAGTAATAAATACTCAACGCAAATCAAAATTATTGTGTAATACTTGTAAAAGGAAGCATCACTCATTACTGCACAGTGAATAAAAAAGAAAACAGTTTTTTCTTTATCCATCTAAAGCTTGTGGGTATCAACGGAAAAAGAAAAAACAGGAATAAAAATTAAATTTATGAATAAAAATCAAAATTCTGCTTAGCAAATACCGGAAATATAATAAACAAAGTAGTTATTCTATCAACATGCACAATTTGGACTGAAAATAAGTTCAGTAAAAAAACCGCTCGTGGGATGATTTAGTACAGGAAGTGAATCTAACTTCATATTGAAGGTTCGAATTATCGATATATTTATATAAGATTTTATAAGATAACTTCGAATTATCGCGTGTTGTAGTCTGGCAACCACAAATTTTACTTCGAAATATTGAGAGTACCAAAACGTATGGTTTTAGTTCGAAATATCAAGAGTTTTTTTTTTCTAGGGGCTGTGTGAGCATATACTTCGAATTAGCGAGAGGTTCGTATTATCGAAAGTTCGAATTATCGAGAGTCGACTGTATTAGCATTTCGTTAATAAAAAAAAAAATGTTTAAACTTACAACTAAAGGGAAGAGATGGTATCAAGATATTTCATATAATTGTATATTTTAATATACAACAAAATTATTATGATTAGAAATAGTTTCTTCACAAATTACGTTGCTATCTACATGCAATACTATTCTTTTCATTCCAGGCTATCTTTCACTGAAGATTGGAAGAAAAGCTGTTCTGATGTTTTCTTCAGGACCTCTTGTTATAAGTTGGCTGATGATAGCCTACGCTCCATCTATATATTGGTTATATGCGGGTCGCTTGCTGTCGGGATTTGGCTCAGGAATGTGTTCAGTTTCAGTTCCTGCTTATGTAATTGAAATAGCAACCGTTGATATAAGAGGACTCCTGGGTTCTTGTTACCAAGTCTCATACACAATTGGTGTTTTAATATCTATGTTACTTGGAATAACAGTAGTTTGGTCATGGCTGGCTATTGCAGGGGCTTTCTTCGCAGTATGGGCCGTATTCTTTATGTACTTTGTGCCAGAATCACCAGCATGGCTCATCGCCAAACAAAGACACGGAGAAGCTGTTGAAAGCTTCCGCTTCTTAAAAGGAAAAGATGTAGATGTCTTGCAAGAATCTGCCATCGTAACTGAACATTTCTCCCACCAACCTCAAGAATCACCTACACTTCGAGAATTCAAAAAACCTGAACTGTACAAACCTATCGCTTTGGCAATAGGTTTGGTCTTCTTTCAGCAGTTTTCGGGAATCAATGCTTTGATGGCTTATACAGTGGAAATTTTCGAACATGCCGAAAGCTCTGTGGACCCATCAATCGCTGCTGCAGTGGTTGCAGGAGTACAGGTTATATCCACTTCTGTTGGCAGTGCTCTTATGGATGTCAATGGTCGGACGAAACTGTACAAAATCTCTGGCATTTTCGTATCCATTGGATTGATTGCGCTTGGAATTTATGGTGTTTTGGCTAAAGAACTCTCTTTGTCATCAGAAGTTTACGGCTGGATACCTCTCGCAAGTTTTATAGTGTTCGTCGCTTCTTTTTCTCTAGGATATGGACCTATTCCTTACTTGATGACTCCAGAATTTGTACCTCTGCATTGCAGAAGTGCTGTCTTAGCTATTTCAGGTGTATTTTCATCCTTATTTTTGTTCATGGTAACAAAAACATTCGATGACTTCAGATATTTTCTTTCTGATTATGGGGTGTATTGGGTGTATGGATTCTTTTCTGTTTTGGGGTGCCTGTTTTGCTGGTATTGCCTTCCAGAGACAAAAGGGAAGTCTCTACATGAAATACAACAGTCTTTCCAAAATAAAAATGATTCTGAGTACGAGAACACCCTCGTGACATGTCAGTGAGACGTTGAATATTGATTTAAAGTTGGAATAATGTTATTATGAGGTTGTGATGTCAAAGAAAGTAGTTTCAGTTCGTGAAGTAATTACAGTCACAGTGAAATTGTTGTTATATACTCGTAAGAAGAAAAGAATTACTAAAGTAAAATGTTATTTAAATACATGAATACTTTTTTTAAAATTGTCTGGTATCGTTTTTATGCATATAGAATATTCAGAAAGGTGTTTTTTTTAATTTTATAGTAATTTGAATGGGATTCTGTTAGCTTCCGGAGATAATCAAGCCGTTTCTAATAAAGTTTAAAAAATGCATTTAACAAGGGAAAAAAATGTTTAATCTGACTTCTCTCTATAAAGAAAGTAAATTTTTTTTAAAAAAAACCTTTATATATGCTATATTTTTGTACAACACAATCGCCTAGTCACGTACACACACAAACATCTGAAAATATAGAAATATAGTAGGAAAAAAGAGAATAAATAAAAAAAATCCATATATTCACGAGTGTGAGATCTATATTGATTGGATCCAACTAGATATTTTTAATTTTTTATGTTTGATTCGATCAAAATCATTGAAAAGAGTTTAATAAATATTTTTAAATAAACAAATAATATGTAAATAATAAAATAAATGAACGAAATATAACTTAATTATTCTTGTAATTTAAAGTTCTCGTTGAATTAAATTTATTTTCATTTAGATTTGAAAACAGTAGCCAAGAGCTGATGATATTGTTATTCTATTTTAAAAAATAAATCTAATTTAAAAAGAAATTGAAGCATTTTTTTCAAGACAAGAATTTAGAATATTGAGAAAAAAAATTCATTCAAAATTTAGTTTCTATTGAACTGTGGAGCCTAAGTCTCTCATTAATGTAATCCACTTCATCCTAACTTTCTTAATACTTTCATTAACTTTCTGAATTTATTTCTATTCTCATATGGATCGAGAATGATAGCATGAACTGATTCACCATCGTATTTAACTAGGTCATTTCTTTATTCTCATGTAAAAACTATACCAAATAGCACTGTTTATTTTTCATGTAAAATAACAGATAACTCCTTTTCCTGTATAGCTCTGAGCGTATATACGACGAAGAATTCAAAAGTTCCCGGATTGAGCTTCTAACGTCGAGAATTTTTGCAGCAGAGCGACTACAGTAACATTTCAGTGTTTTTGCATTCTTCCCCTTTTCTAAAAATGTTTCAAATCACGTGGTTGGTGGGTCGCCATAGCAACGTATTTTGTGGGTGGTAGTCGTCGGCGATTGAAATAAATTGTGTTTGTTGAGCGGATAATGGCTATTAATTTTTGTGTTCGTTAGGGAAAAAGTGCTATCTATATTTACGAAATTTTAAAACAGGTGTAAGGCTGTGATAAATTATCGCAAATGCAAGCTTTTGAGTGGCATTGACGTTTCAGAGAAGGCATGGAAAGTGTCGAAGACGATAAACGCTCTAAGAGCTCCACCGATTTCCCATACCCTTGAAAACATCGATAAGGTTTCTGCGGCGGACGTAGGAACAGGCTTCAAACAATAGCAGCTGGGATATCCTTGGCTCCACTCGACCTCTCGGTCTCAAATTAATAGATACTGTCTAAGGATATATATATATATATAGGATATATATATATATATATATATATATATATATATATATATATATATATATATATATTAATATGCACAGGATGTTTCAGCATATTGTTGCCCGCATGTTAAACGAAGACCAATCTTCAGATGAAGTTAAAAGTGCATCGAAGGCTGAATTATAGGACATGGCTAAAAATGGATTCCAGAAATGTTTCGATGACCTCTACAAGCTTAAGGTAAAGTGTCTTGTTACTCAAGGGTCTTATTTCGAAGGAGAATGTGTTTCGGCAGTTTATAATTCGTAATATTTTTAAGCTATAGTCCGGTATTTTAAGTGAAGTTCAGCCGGGAACTTTTGAATCCTACTACGTATTTCTTCAATTTTGTTTCATCATTAGTAAAACATTTAAATTAATTTTCGGATCATTTATTATGATATAATACAAGTTGTTCGACAAAAAAAAAACTGGAAATTGTTTTAGTCAGCCACATTATAGCTATATGCATCTTTCCTTTAGATAATATGCATCTTTCCTTTATTAAGTAAAACAGAAATGTAACGAGCAATTTTAAACGTAGTGACACCAATAAACGTATTCTAAAAACTTTAATAATAGAATGAAAAAGGGGGAGGGGGAAAATTATTCTATTATTCTACTTATTGTAATGCTTATTGTACATTCTTCTACTTTTGTGTAATGTTAAAAAATAGGATTCGAATTTCAAAACGTACTTTTAAATTTGAAAATATCTGATGATTAATATAAATAAATATAACTGCATCCTTATACCCACGTTTCAGTAATCTTGTATTTCAAATTAAGAAGTATGGATGAAGATTTAACTGTTTCTGTTTTAATATGAATTTGAGAATTTTTGGCATAGAAAAAAAGGCTTACTAGATTAATTAAGTTTCTTGTATTCCAAACAGATAATTTTCAATATAATCCATACGAGATTATATTAAAATTTTATATAAAAATCATCTACATAAAAAATTTTATACAGAAAAAAAAAGGGATATCAGAAGAGATTCTTAGTAAAATATCATCAACATAAGTGAAATTAGACTGTAATATTTTGACGAAACATTATTTTGTCTCATAAAAAGTAATCCAAGTTTCAATTATATTTTAAAATCAAGGAGAGCTTTATAGACAGCGAAATAAAACATTTAAGAATATTCGAGCCACCCATTTGGTATAGTGACGCTGACTGCTGTCGTTGGGCCTCGTTTCGAATCCTGGACAAAACATGGATGTTTGTAAATGTATAGTGCCTTCGCGGTATAGGGGTACTTAAAATAGCCATCGGGCCGCATGTCCTCTCGCGATGTTGGTGGAAGGAGAACAGAGGGGGAGGCCGCTGAGACCACCCCAAGGGTGTTTTCCATTAAAATAGTGTGGAATTGAGCCAAAGCATACTGTTATCTGTATGGTACTCAAATTTACGGCCAGCGACAGGCGTACATCTAGCCCAGAGGGTGACAACCTTTTAGCTCTGGGGTATGCCAAACCAATCTACCAATATGATTCAGCATGACACACAGCAGGACATCTTTGAAACATTTCGATTTCCGTAATAATACATGTAGAGTTAGAGAATAGAGGTCAATAATATAGATTTACAATTTTAATATATATTAATCTTGCATCATTTAAGCATATTTTTATCATAAAAACAAATTGTATAAAAAATGTTTCAACAAAACTTTCGAACCTAATGCTTACACTCCTTTACTTTCATATCTCAAAATCAGAGGTATGATTTGTGACTTTTCAATTTGACACGATTCTGAGCATTTAGTTGACAATTTCGTTGCGGACTCGAAATATTTTTCATATGGAGAAAGATTTTTTACTTAGATAGTAGAAACCAAAAGCGGGAAACAGAGAACATACAATTTTCTCTCTACAAACAATTAAATCTCTCCAGCAATGACATTCAATGAATTACAAAATAGCTGTATATTTATCTGTGGAGTTTTCTTTAGATTTTTTCGTAATTCTCTGAAGATATTAGTCAAGTATAAGTTTCATTACAAATTTATCAACTTCCATCCCCTCAAATAATGAGTAAAGCAGAATGCCACAGGTTGCCGACCCCTGATCTAGCTCTTTGCCGTGATGAATTTCGTGGATATTGATCTGATGTTGCTTTCGATCTGGTGGCATGAGTAACAACAGGAATATTTATAGGGGGAAATTAAGAGAAAAGTGTTGGGATTCCATTGTGTTGAGCATTGGCGTAACATACACCCTCGCAACCTCCGTATCTCGGAGGCAGGATTCTAGGAGGCCTACAACCTGACTGATGCCAAGTAAGGCTTGAAGCCCAAAACTTGACTTTGCAGGGGGCCCTAATGTTCTCCGTTAAGCCACTGGTGTTGAGCTAATGTATATTATTTGATCACTGTTAAACAAAAAAATCCTTATTCAAAATACTGATTAATGCATTATTAGCATGTTATAATAAGTCATTTTTTTTTTTTTGTTAAAAATCAGTTTCTGAATTTGCTCATAACATTTAAAGTGTAACTTTTTTAAGTCATTGATAACAATTTTTTTTCCATTTTTATATTCAGAGAGTTTCTTTCGAAAGAAATTCCATTGTTTTTCGCAGCTTAGCCAGAATATTCACTTATTCATTCACTTTCAAAAGAACTTTCATATTTTAACGGATAACATTTTCACCTTACTTGATTACCTAATTTAGCTTATCCATAATTCAACTATTCAACTGTTCTAAATTTTTTTTGTCGGAACAGTGCAGGTTTATCCATTGGGCGCTTGGAGCGGGCTCCCAGGGTTGCCAGCTCAGGTGTTGTACTTGTCACTTAACCATGGTTCAAAATTACGAGGTCCGTCGCCAAAAGCTCTCGTGTAGCTGAACAGTGCAACGTTAATATTCACTCACGTACTCACTTCATTGCCAAGGAGACCTGTAGATCTTCTGCGCCCGGGGCCCGAAATGAGCTAAAATCTGCACTGTGTTGGAAGACTAACTCGAAGATAAAAAGTTCTTCATCGGGAAAAAAGGGTGATTTTGAGCCGATACCGCTACATTTCTTAACGAAGACTTTTTCTAATTGATAAAATAATGTACTTTTTACTGAAACTAGTGAAGCCATAGGATAGCCTTCTTGCATTGCATGAAAATTAACTGGTTGGTATTCTTTTTTATTTTTTGTTATCTCTTCATTGTTACTTCGTACTAATCCCATAGCATCTTCTGTAATCTAATAATAAACCATACTCATTCTGAAAGCTTATTTTATGGACGACAATTTTACCCACATACAATTTTTTTTAATCTAGAATCATCTATCTCTCCCTAGATCGGAGGACTTTGGACCATCGGCAATGCTCATTTTTATTAGTTAAACAATTTTTACTCTCGGTGTTTGCAAATTCAACTGAAGTGAATTAATGGTGACTGAATTTTTAAAGGTTTTTGTAAACAAATAAATACAAATTAAACATGTTAAAAGCACTTGGATCATTTTCGTCAAAATTTGTCAAACGTAAGTAATTTCATTTGGTGTCTTCTTTAATATTATTTGACATTTTTCTAAGAAGTATGAACTTAATACTTTTAATTGTAGTAGCATCTGAAATTCTATTACGAAGTACTATATTTTACAATTAGTAGTAATTAGTAATTAATTTGTTAAAACAAAAATTTAAAAAGAGATCAAAATTTATAGATCCTTAAAAATACAAAGGACTTCAAAAATATGCCTCGTGAAAGTACAACCACTTTTTTTCCTTTTTAAATGAATGCCGGTTTCTAAGTTTTATCATAGTAGAGTCCCGAAATCTCGGCTATACTCTTGCAGGTTGAAAAAACCCAACGTGCAGATCCGTTCAAGGGGTCTGCATGTTTCTTTAACAAAAGGAACCAATTTTTACAAAGTCAGCTGTTTAATTTTCATTATAGACGGCTTTACGCCTTCATAAAGTATTTTTCAGAGGTCTGATCAGATAAATTACTGTAATTATGTATTCATTAATTTTCATTTTCTTGTTGGAAGTGCTCTATCTCCTTAAAAAGTATGTACTTTTCCTTTGTTTATGGGTATTTGGGCTGTATATTTTGTGTTGTATTCTGAAGCAAGCAATACCTACAAGTGTAGTATAATAATTTCTAAGGAAACATGTACCTATGTATTTATTAATCCCATTCTCGATAACCTGGAATTTTCTCAAACTCTGTCATCATTTGGTCGAAATTATGCGAAGTTTTCAGGACTGTTGTATTAAGTTTTCTCAAAGGCATAACGGATGTGTGTGTTTTCGGTACAGGTTTAAAATTTTGATTATTTTTCTTATAAATGTGAAGGTGAAATTATATATTATCAGTCCTCTTATATACCTTGCAATAAACAAATTAGAAAATATTAATTATTAGTATAAGCTTACATTATTTGATGACAGTATTTATCGATGATGAATATTATTTACTTTTTTATATTAATTGCATATGTTTAAAAAAATACTCATACGATTATAGGATATTTACATATTAGCCTGTTGGGGATTAAATAAGTAAAGATTTTGACAAATTTGCTCTCAAATTTATTTGCATAGATAATTAAAATAAAATTTTATTTTACTATATATAATTTTATTATTTTAACAATAAAAACAATTAAGTTTTAAATAAGTGAAATATCTAATCACAAGGATAATTAGGACAGTGGCATGTCTGTTTTTTAAATAGACATACTGTCTCTGTTAACACATTCTTTGATGAAATGATCCTTGTCACTTTAGAAATACTCAGTTATGCCCTTCGGAAGGTAGATTCCACATTATTATAATTCTCAAAAAATATCAGGAGAAAAATAAGATAGCCTATAAATAAAGTTATTGTGTTTGAATATGTATAGGAATAATTTTTCATTGTTTATCACAGTATTTGGCAATAGGTTTTGTTTTGACAGGAATGGTCAACTAGTAACAAATAAAATTTATCTGCATATTCTCTTTTGTTTTGTTACAAATATAAACGCAGCATATTTGTGTTGTTTTTATAAAAATCATTTCTATGGTTTTATTATTCTTTTCTTTAATAATAGTTACTTAATTTAAAATAGATTTTTAAAAAATATGTATAGAGTATAGTAATTGAATGTGTATTTTTATGTAATAATTCATTTGAAGATAAACTACATTTTTATGATATGAAAACTCTGCAATTAGATTTTGCTTTGTTAGTAATATTTACAGGAAATAGCCTCCTCTTATTTTAAACTTGAAAAAATCAGTTTGTTAAAATCATATTAGGTCTGAAATATGTAATAATGAAAATATATTTTTAGATTTGAGTATTTCTACTAGTAATGTTATGCTACAAGCTTCTGGCTTTTCTACTTGGAAGAATTTAACTTCTGTGGCGGCTTTTAAGCAGTATGGAAATGGACGGTTTCTCTCTGTAGCACAGCCTACTTCTGTGAAGTAAGTTCTGTGAAACAAACATTTTTCTGCTTCTATCAATCATTTTTAAATATTAAAATGTTTCACTAAAAGACTGCTTTAAAGTCTTAGCTTCAATAGTGTACTTTGGGCCACATTACCACAGTGTATTTGTTGAATTGTGATTTGAAGTCCTCATGGTACTAAAGACCCTCTGTGGAGAGGGACTAATGCACATTAATCCCTTCCTTCTTGCTCCCGTCAAGATCACGGGGTGAAATTTCCTCCTCTATTTCTCACACTTGTGGCTGGAGTGTTTAAAAGGAACGGGCTAAAAAGATTAAAACTATTTCTTATGCCCAGAATCATGTTTATTTCTCACCACGTGGCAGTACTAGATTATTAGTAACGTGTTTAGAGATAATTTTTTAAATTTTAAATTGGATGTTATCGCAATCAAGCGATAGTTTTTGTAACCTTAGCTCAGTTACTTAGTTCTGCTCTTCGTGAATACATGTCGGTTGCATTTTGTTATAAAATATATATATTTTTTTAATATTGTATAAATTATAGAGTTAGTCAGAAAGTGAATCGAATTCTACTTTCAATATAAATGGATCTTGGAGTATGTGATGTTGGCTTTTGCATTTCATGCTTTGAAATTTATCTCACAAGAAAAAATTATGAATGTGTAACATAAATGTAATAAAATTCTCCTTTAATGTTTAAAACACTTGTTTTTTTAAATTTGAGGGGGGGAATTAACACATTTTATATTAATAACCCTAAATGTTGGCTTTGCTTAAAAAAATAATTATTTTTGTTTTAAGCTAAAAATTTACCGAAAGATTAAAATTAAATACATATACTGCACATACACTTAGTTTTGTATAATTTTCTTGAGTAAAAAATAGTCACTTTTATGACCATGTTCTTTAAAATTATGCATTGATTAAGGGGTTAAACCTACAAGGACTCAAAAGTTCTCACATTTGTATATAAAGAAAATTTAGACAAAGGATACCTACTTAAGTGTCATTCTCATTACTTAATCATGGTTCAAAATTACAATGTTTATTGCCAATAACCCCCATTTGTAGTAAAAGAGGATGTTAATATACAGAGTCAATCAATACTGCACTCTGGATTGGTTTTAATGAACAAATAGAGGTCCTCTCGCTTGCCTTTTTAAAAAGTGTGTTGATCTTCAGGTACAGAATTATGTAAGTATTTTTTATAATCTGATAGAAGGCATTGTTAATTCTTAAAGGAAAAATGAGTATTGCAAAATGTAAGCTTTTTACTACCTAAATCGTATAGCATCTGTCCATCTTCTGATTCAAAAGATGCCTGCTGAGGTGTCATCCTCGTTATTTGATCACAGTTCAAAATTATGAAGTCCATCACTGGTAGTCCTCTTATGGCTTTGAAATATTGCATTAAACATTAATAAACAATCAGCTATTGATTAACCCTTTGGTGTGAACTGTTTAATTCAAATTAATTTTACATAAATATAATTTATATTCTTTTTTTATATGTTTACATGATCAGTGTTTAAAAACTTAAATTTTTCAGTTTAAAAAGCATAAAAAAGCATAATAATAATAATATGAGCATGGTCCATCGTTATATAATTGGATTGAAAATCATCATGAAGCAAATGGTTTAATATTATGCAATTGTTTATCAACAATAAAGAAGAAAAAAATTTGTTACATTCACCTAATAAAATGGATGGATTTACAATCTAGAACAATGATAAAAATGATATTTGATTAACATTTTTGTTTGAAATAATTTTAGAAATCAGGTATCCTTATTTGACATTAATTTAGTCATGGAGATTATATTTCAAAAGAAAATCCTTGTCTTCAATATCTGAATATTTTTATAATGCCATATTTATACATATGAACTGAACTCAGTGGCTCAACAACCCATGAGGGCCAAGGCTTACTGTGCCTATCTCAGTTAATGTAACCTTAGGCACTAGGGTGCATGTGCAGATGTTTTGGTCAAGTGGTCAGTCTGATACAAATCCCCCTGAGTTCAGTTCCCAAGCAAGCTTGGTACTCATTTATTGACCCACTGAAGGGATGAAAGGCTGAGTCTTACCTTTCCCATCCTGGGATTATATTTATATATATACCTATAATATTTCAGGCTGTAATATATGTATAGGGTGAGAATGAAAGTTATTGACGTTGCTGTATAAAGCTGCATGAGGGCGACAGACATCGTAATTTTGAACCATGGTCAATTGATGAAGGACTGTACCTGACTTGACATCCCCTCTCCTAATTTCCACACCACATCAATGAGAGGATGTTTGAACCTCGGCAGATTTAACATGCAATAGGCTCCTCTACACAGTGGGTCTTCAGCAGCATGAGGCTCAAACTCATGACATGCAAGTCACAAGTCTGTTACCTTGATTACTAGGCTACCATGGCCACATAATATATGTACAAGTGATGTTCTTATCTTTAGTATTTACTTTTTCATTTTTAGCTATTTTAAGCCAAATTAGATTTTTAAAAACAAATGCTCAATTTATTTAAAAATAAATTACTTAATAGAGATATAAAAGTGTACTAGAGAAAAAAAAATTTTTTTAGAGTGTGAAACTTTTTTTATAAAAATCATAATTGCGTATATGAGGGTTTTTTTTTTTAAAGAAAAACCATTTACTTTTTCAGTTTCATCTTTAACAATTATTTCTCTAGAACAAATTTTCTATTTCTTTTTTCCTTCATAAAAAAATAATGGAACTTATATTTATGTATCTGTTATTTCTCTAAAGAAAAGCTTCAGTTCTGCTGTAGCTGTGATTCAATATTTACTTTTTATGAACTTAAATTTTAAGAATAAATCCCCTCCCCTTCCTATCATTAATCAATTTTATTTCAAATTAAAGTACTGTTCAATCATAATCAATGTATTAGTAAATCAGGACAATTTTGTCACATAGTATTCTTATTGGCTTCTTTTTATTATGATAAAATATATA
Organism: Trichonephila clavipes; assembly: GCA_019973935.1. Taxonomy (NCBI): domain Eukaryota; kingdom Metazoa; phylum Arthropoda; class Arachnida; order Araneae; family Nephilidae; genus Trichonephila; species Trichonephila clavipes. The sequence continues at coordinate 1,427,900 of BMAU01001363.1, read as the reverse complement.
TTTATTTCAACATGTGATAATCAGTATTATTACAGTAATGAGTGAAATAAACAAACAAAATTAAATCAGTATTTATTTGAAACTCAATTTAATGCAGCAATCTAACATGGATTTTGCACTTCCAGGTCAATACCTTTTTCTTGTTTTCAGAAAGAGGTAGAGGTAGAAACTTTTTCAATCTCAAATTTTAGATTTTTTTTTTCAATTTTTTGTAAAAGGTCATTAATTATTATTATTTAAATTAAGATTTAAAGTTCTTAAAATATATATTGTTCTAGAATACTTATTTAATAGTGTAACTGAGTTGTAATTTATTTGTAATTCTTTTTTTCATACTTCAGACCCTTGTTGGCAGTTGATAATCAAAATGTGAACCAAACAAGGACTGTTACAAAGTTTTCTTTGAAAACTGGAAAGAAGAAATCAGTCGCTACTGTTCTCCGACGTTTTTTCCGTTTACATAATGGTATTTGGATTCGTCGCAGAGCTGGGTGTCATAAACGTTTGCACAAGAGGACTAGTGAAGAGAAGTACAACTTACGGCAGCATGTAGTTTGTACACAAAGTCAGTGCTTAATGTTAGATAAAATGATTACAGATCATTGGAAGAAACGAAAATATTACATTGATGATCCTTTTGAACCTTATCATGATCGCAATAATCTTGATTATGTTTACCCATACCGAAAAAGATAATTTTTTGTGTTTAAAATGTTGATCTTTTTGTAAGTGAATTATCAACATTGTCTTCAGAAATAAAATGTTTAGAATGCCTTTGAATTTTTTTTAAGTGTGTGCAAAGGATTAATGGGTTAGCAAGCATACAAATGCACCAAAATATTTTTGAATACTGATGTATTTTATTTAGGGATCTTTACTAAGGTCCATGAAAAAATTTAAGTTAGTATGTGATTTTGGATAAAGAAAAATAATTTCTTTTTATTATCTTAATTTTTATTGAGACAGTTTTTAATCTTTTATGCAAATTACATTAGAATTATTTGTGCTTGTTATATGCATTACAATATCTCATTTTAATATTCATATTGAGAATAAATAATCAATCTTTAAACTTGCATATTTAAGAATTAAATTTTATTTTCAAAACTTTTTTTTTAAAAAAACATGTTTTGGCATTTAAAAATTATTTAACTTGTTCAGGGAAATAATGAGTATTCCTGCATTATATTTTTATACTCTACCGTTATTTTATTTATAGAGCAGTGATCTTCAAACTGTGTTCCACAGAACTCTAGGGTTCCGCGAGTCACAATAACAAAATCGAAAAGAAATTTATAAATATGTATGCAAAATGGATTCATGTTTTCTATGAAATCAGTATAATTACCAGAATCTAAAGCTCATCCTATTAATTAAAACTGAAAATTTTATTTATGTAAAATAACTTTATTTTGCGACACTTTTTAAACTTTTATAATAAAAGAATTTAAAACATTTTATTTTTATTTATATACTTCCTACAAGATTGTGAATATGCCATTGTTTACTACTTTGGGTTCCACAAGATAATTTAAATCAGTCAGTTAGCACAATTTTTTTACAAAACTAAATAGTTTTCTAATGGAAAATGCACCTTTTTGCATTTGTTAAAAAAAAACATCTATATTGAAGAAGAGGAAACAACTTATCCACTCATATTAACAGATTTGATGCTAAAATCTAAATTTATGTAAAAGCAGTTCCTTAATTTTATGCTGCAAAATCCATGCAAATTACACAGTATTTCTCGCATATCTATAAGTATTTTAATTCCATCCTGAACATTGTGTTTAAGGGAAATATATTTCTCAATGTGAGTGGCTACAAAAACAAATTAAACTCAGAATATGTAATGTGATTGTATTTAATCTCCATAGAACTAGACTTGGACAGTGTGTGTGAAAAAAAAGCTAGCACTTATCCCAGTTACTAAATATAATGCATGGGTAGGTGCAGGGCTGGACCGTGACTTTTGGGGGCCCTGGGCTAACAATATCTGAGGGGCCCCCTAAATAATTAATGTTTTTGCCATTTTCCTAAAAAAACGTTTTGTGGGGAAAAATTTAAAATGTACGAAATTAAAAGTTTTCTTTTTATTTCAAACAATTTAAATATGTTATAAACAATAATATAATTTACACAAAACAATTTTTTACACTTTTGTGCTGCAAATTCTTTTATTTGCCCATCACATTTTAAGTCTTTGGTGAGATCAGTATTAATATAAAGAAGTAATAAATAATTAAGCCTAGTATTTGTCATTGTTCTATATACTTGTTTACTATATAGGACATTTTTAGAGAACGCATGCACGCTCCGTTTCACAACTAGTAATAGGGAACGCTAGAAAAATCTTTAAAACGGTATATACAAATTTGGAAAAATGACAACAAGTTTCTTTTAAAAAATTGCATTGAAAATATTAGTACAAATATAGGGCTCTAGCTCAGATTGTTTTGGATAAGTTTTGAATTGAACACCTTCATTTACTAAATGTTGGTCTAAGTCATCTGATTAGTAAACAATAATAGCGTTTGCATTCTCCAGGTCGACGTTCTTCTTACTTTGATCTTGCAAATCCATCATCTATTTAAATCAAGGATTAGCTTACCTAACACAACACACACACAATAAGTGTGTCTCTTTTAAATTTTTCTATCCCATACACAGCTTTTTCTGTTTATTTATCTGCACATTTTGAAATACCCTTGCCTTGTTCACAGCTCTATGTTCTGTTTCTGTACAAGGACTTAATGTTTTGGCTATATCTTGATACTCCTTTACTTATAGCCAAATACTTTACTATGACGATAACACGTTTGATGACATTGTGGTAATATTCTGTATCTTTTTTAGTTGGTCCTGTAACTTTTTATTTAAAATAGACTTGTTTTCTTTTAGTGTCAACCAAACTCATGATTTTTTAAACAACTTGTCACTTTTTTCCAATCAGATAAGCCGGTTGTGTATTGAGAAATATGTTTTAGAAAAAATTTTGCACGTTAAACAAAAAACACTAGCAATACTAATTGAATAACATAACTAAGATCTTTCCTGCTCTTGGCCATTTTTAAGTTTTTTTAATGAAATGATTATTCGAAAATGATCTCTTTGGTTCTTTATATTCTCTTACCGAAACAGAATATATATTTTTTGGATCTTTATGTTTTGAAAGTAACTCATTTCATGTGAAAGGATATAATCAATAAAATTATTACTTATCAATTTTGGCCCCGAACCCATGTCAACGTATTTCTCAAACTCAAATTTTTTTAACACTTTTAAATCGGGGCATTACTGATGTCCTCTGTTTGAACAATATATTTTCAGAAGGCTGCTGTTCATCTTGATCTTGCATATTTTCATCATTAATATTTGCTTGTGTTTCTCAGTTTTCTTTCGCTGAGTTCCTTTCCCTTACACTTGCTAATGCATCGGCGTTTGTTATATTCTTGTTACTTGTTCCATTGTAAAAAAAAAGTCAAAATTTTGACACATTTAATTTTTTCTTTTTCTCGATTTAACAACAATTTTCGTTTCTCCGTTCCACTTTTACATTTTTTATTAGACATATTTATATTGTAAACTAAAAACTTGATTTTCTTGAAAATAAATTTAAAAGTTTAGGTCCTAAAATTATGATAACACAACCGACTGTTCTTAATAGACTAAAAATATTTTAATAAATTTTTACAAAACAATATAGTATATTTCTGATATATTGTTTTGTATTCCCTAAAAGAAATAAATTGTATAGAATAATAGTTTAAATTTATTTCTATTTATAAATATATTTGCAATATTACAGCAATTCTTGATTTCCCGAACAAATTGTGATGATTAAAAATTCATCCTTACTAATATTATAAACGCGAAAGTTTGTATGTATGTTTGTTACTCTTTCACGCAAAAACAAACGAATGGATTTTAATGAAACTATACAATGATATAGCTTATATATCAAAATTACACATAGGCCATAATTTATACAGCTATGCGAAGTGTCTAAAATATAACGATAATTGTCAAGTAAGTAGGAAAAAATTCTGCCATCTGCAAAAAAGCCAGCGACAGCATATATCTATCGTTTATGTGTGAAGCAAAACTTTCCCTTTTGTTTTGTCTGCGCCAGGAACTGCGAAGGCTTGAACAGGTGCAGCGTGAGGCAGATTACAATTTTAACATAAAATAAATGCAATGAAAAGTAATATTAACTTATTACACTTCCAGATATAAATTATTTACACTATTTTAAGCGTGCATTGCACAAAATCTGTAACAATGTGTTATTTTTGCTAAGCAGAGATCAGCTTAGTAAGGTGTTTTTAAAAATCGACCCACAAGAGAGTTGCGGGGAGTTATAAATAAATAAAATCATTTTTATCAGCTATTAGATCTACAGCAGTGTTTCTCAAACTGTGGGGCGCGCCCCCCGAGGGGCGTGATAACCCTACAAGGGGGGCTCGAGCGTATCGGAAATAAAAGGTTTAAGAAATTAATTTACTCGAACGAAGTAAACAAAATACTTTCTAACATATAAAAAAGTACGCATTTATACTGATATAATTTATATATATCAGCTGATGAATACTTCCTCAAAAATAAAAGTTTCCACTTCCATACGGTTATCACCGATCTGATCCTATAACTAAATTTAAAAAAACAACCATTTTGCTTGATTTACTGTAATGGCATGACGAGAGATTTTTTTTTGCGTTTTCTTTTTAAACCTAAAATACTACTCTTTCAGGGGGGGGGGAATTGAAATGCTGTTCAATATCTGTAGAAAGAAAAGGAAGACTTGTTCACTTTTCACCCCAGCAAGCAGATTTGCGTCAGTCATCATCGTTTGACTTAGGAACTTATTGGTATGATTAGTTATGTCCTTGAAGGATTATTTGGTTAAGATTTATTTTTATGCGTATCTGAAACACGTAAAGCATGAAATACGCGTTTTACACAATTCGTTTTTTAGAACTAACATCCATATGTTTGTATTGAATACACTTAACACGGGAGCGATCGCGCGGGGCTCCAAGTCAAAGGGCAGCTGAACTACAATAATTTGAACAAAATATGACGGTTTTGCATGCAAATATCATTCCTGTAATGTTAGCGAAATGTCAGTGATTTGTGTCCTTTATTAAGGTTACGTACCTTTGAAACATTTTAGTTTACTTTTAATGGATTTTTTCTCAAATTATCAAAGAAAAAATGAAAAGTCCTTGAAAGTAGGTAAGTATATTTTCTCTTAGTTAAATTGTTCACTGGAATTTTGTGATTTTTATCGTGTACCCAAAAAATTAATTGTAAAAAAAACCCCCAAAAATACTGGGGTGATTCAGTCACCTTTCGCGACTATTAACGTTAGTATAAAGTGCGCGCCGGCTCTACCGGGTTAAAACATTTTGAAGTCTTCTCGCTTTAAATAGTAATGCCAAATGTGATGGATATGACAGAGTGCAACATAGACTGGACTCTTTTTTTCTAATGACATTTATACTTTTAGAAATTGATGATGGAGGAAATAAATTTTTAATAACAATATAATTATCCTATTACTTAAAAGTAATTTCTTAAAATAAATATTACTTAAAAGCAACAAATACAAAATTTATTACTTATCTTGTTAATTTGTACAGCTTATAATTAAGAGCGTATTGTAGCTTTAGCGCCAAAGCGGATTATTATTGTATAAGGGGGGGGGCGAGATAAAAAAAATTATGACTGAAAATTGGGTCGCCAATAGTGAAAGTTTGAGAAGCTCTGATCTGCAGACTTAAAATTTAACAAACATGTTTCTTTTGTGTATGTTCAGTTAAAATATTCAAAAAGCTGTTTTTTTGTTTAATTTGCAATTCACGTAAAATTAACATTAAAAACTTTTTTCTTCTTCCATCTGTATTGTTTAATTTTTCAATTCATCCATGTGAAGAATGGGTATACCAGGTAGTACTTTAATATGTTACTGTTGTTTTTTTAGGGGTTTTTGGTGTAAAATATGTCAACGTGTATTTCGACACTTTTCAAAAAAAGGCTTATTAAATTAGAAGATCTAATATTTTCTCTAATGATAGAAATCTAAAGTTGTTTTCTTGAAGAAAGAGGCTTAGTTTCCAAAAAAAAAAGTGTTACTAAAAGTAGTTGTTGATTCCATGTTTTACTGAATATTTACTTTACTCGGTTCTTTATTGATTCTGTATGAAGGACGTATAAATAATCCATATGCAATGATACATTCTGACATACAGTTTGCAATGTGCATATATTTCCTAAATTTTAGGTATTTTTAACAACTTTTTAAACAAAGTAAAAATGAGAGTACAGAAACTAATGTATTAACAAAACAATCAATCAAAAACTGATTGACCCATGGCTTATATTTCTTACAGCTCATCTGTTTAGTATTCGGGTCGTATTTTGAATCTAATAAATATGCTGAAGTGCAAAACGTTTTGTGTCGTAATTTTATTGATTTATTTCAAGAAATTTGTATTCCCAATCAAACTTAATATAATAAATTATAATTTTTGAAAAGAAATTAGTTTTTATATAGGAGAGAGAGAGAAAAAAAAGTGATAATTTAAGTATCCTTGGTGTTTTAAATAATGTACCATTCTATTCAATAATTATAATAATAACGCTTTGTTAATAATTACATTTCGTAGTTTAATTTCATTTATTGATATTTTTTTTTTTTTGGCTCCATCCCCCCATTTAAGATAATGTAAAATTTAATACTCTTAAGAATGCAACTTTCTAAATTGTGTGTGTATGGTTTTTAATTCAGTTGAATAGAGATTGTGGTAAAAGCTAGGAATACTGGTGTATAGTTAAACAATTAATAATAAGTGGTAAAATGTGTTATTAAGCATATAGAGTATTCCTAATAAAATTAGATATAGTAGGTAATCATTCGAATTATCTACAAAGACATCAATATATTCCATTTAAATTTAAAAAGGCATTAAAATCTATAGTTTATCCAAATAAAATATACATATTTGTGCGCCAAATTAAGTTCCATGTAAATTGCCACCACGATCAGGAACCTCAATTATATTCCCACTAAATTAACTTTATATTTTTGTTCTTCGTAAATGCTTTTTCATCGGAATAAGATAACTCATTGATGGAAGTTTTTGAATAAAACCATTTTTTTTAATTTAATCTGAAATATTTTATCTTGAAATCGATATACACAATGTTTTAAAATGAAATATTACAAAACACTTAATATTCGAAAAAGGCTTAAAATAAATGAACTAGAAAAGTTTTCTTAAAAAAACAATACAAAAAAAAAGAAAACTTTTACTTTTAAAAAGCTTAAAATTTTTATTCACGATTGAATACTAATTTAATTTGGAACTTTTGGTTTTAAATGAGGATGTGGATATTTTACGAGGGCTGTTTTTTAAGTAAGGTCCGTTTGTTTTAAAAAAATAACGACAATATTATGTTTCAAAAAACCTGTATTTTAGGATTGTACATACTTTTGCCGATTTTTCTACATAGTTGTTGAGTTTATTAATGCACCTTAGAACTAAGTTTTGAAAACCTTCTTCAAAGAAGTCGGACAGCCAAGAGTTCGCGGCCACTTTCACTTCTTCGTTGTCACTGAAGCGCTTCCCACCAAGACTGTGTTTGAGGCACCGGAAAAGGTGGGAACAAGGTCGGGGCTGTATGGTACAAGCCAAAAGATTCGATTAAATCCCGAGTCGTTCGAGAAGTGTGAGGCCTTGCGTTATCGTGGAAGAGCAAAACTCTTTTTCACAACATGCCGCGCCGTTTGTTTTTCAATGCTCTTCGGAGCTTCCGAAGAGTTGTGCAGTAGTTGATCGTTATTCCTTGTAGCATCAAGTCCCCCAGCAACACGACGCCGGTCCCAGAACATTGTTGCCATAATCTTGCGCTTTGACAGCGATTGTTTAGCTTTAACCTTAACGAGAGAGGATGTGTGTCGCCATTCCCATCAACTGTTGCTTTGATTCCGGAGTGATATGAGATACCCATGTTTCATCTCCAGTAACGATTAGACTCAAAGTCCAATGAATAGGCAAACCTCTTGTCTTCGTGTTCCACTGTGAGGAGTCTAAGTACCCACCGAGAACACAATTTCTTAAAGTTGAGGTCTTCTGTCGCAATTTTATACACCACCAACCGAGAAACGACGGGAAAATCCAATGAAAGAATGATTATCGTGAATCTCCTGTTCTCAAGAATTTTGTTACAACTGCTTGCATCAAATCATCAGTGATTACAGAGGGCCGGACTGGGAGTTCGTCATGGATGTTTGTTCGCCCATCTTTAAATTTCCTGGCCCATTTTCGAACTTTGCTATCAATCATTTCTGCAGTGCCATAAACTTTTGTCATCTTGCGATGAATGTCTGCAGCCGACTTTCTCGCAGTCAAAAAATGGATAGCAGACCGTATCTCACGCTTGGCGGGCGATTCAATCACCTTAAACGTTTTAAAAGACGCACAGGGAAGCTTACACGACTGCTACAGAACTGGAAATGGCGCGAATGTGTTCGCAAAGGATACTGGTCAGTGACGCTGATTCGTTGCGGCGTACGCGCGAACTAGGGAACTATACACGCCAACGAACCAAACTTCAAAAATAGCCCTTGTATATTAACTACTATACATATACACGCATGTCATATGATTGTGTGGATTTGGCTCTGGTACTCTCGGCAATATTTAGCATCCGACGAGAGCTTGAATTAAAAAAAAATTAATTCAAGCGTTCAAATTTGGTAGCGAGGCCACCAATAGATGGGGCTACAATGAAATGGCTCTCACATTTAGGGATTTGCTGTGTTTGAAAAGACTAAGTTGCTAAAATGCAGCCCCATTGGGAAAAAAGTAATAATAACTGTGTGCATAGTACATTTATGTTTAGATTCATAAAAATTGTTATTGGAAAATATTTGCAAAACTTTCTCTCTGTGTGTTCTTTTTAAATTCTTTTTTTAAAAAAACGATTATTCTTAGAAACCTAAAATTTCAGTTCATTTAACATTAGAACGTTTAGGATTTCGATTGCCCTTAAACACCCACCGGTGTCGTTTCGACACACACACACACTGCGATATAAAATATATAATTGTAATAACTAAATAATTGAAAGACTACTTATTAAAGATGCTGTTCAGTAAGGTTTAGTTTTAAAAGAGTTTTTTATATTATTTCATTTAATTATCATCTATTATGACCCGTTATACCATAAAAAACTGACGGTGATATTATGTTTCTCGAAGATTGTTGGACCACTGCTTTGACGCAAATCTCCCAGGAACATTATTATTATGTGTTATCCAGTCTGTGTTATCCCTAGCGACATATATATGAGGATTTTCAATTTCATCTGTGCACTTTATTCAGGTTCTTTGTAGTCACTTTTACTCAATCCTTTATGTCTTCATCGGAATCTAAACAAGAACAAGACAGCTCACTACCATCCTATTCATTCTCGTAAAGCTCTCGCAGCAAATTAGCAATTTCATCAGGGCTTAGACCTTTTCTACGAGTCATTACTTAAGGGTATCTGCTCTACACAAGGTTCGAAAATCTCTCGAATTGTATTAGCAGATAAATAAATGCTATGTAACGAAACACTTAGACACAATGATTAGTATAACCGACTCATTTCCGCTGTTAATCCAATAACACTGTATTCAAGGTGAAATAAATATGCAATATTACTTCCGGAAGTTTGTTTTACTTATAGTATCTACTTAGTTAACTATTTTTCTGAACAACATCTACTTATAATGATAAATTGCCTTGTGTCGAAACGACATCAGCGGACATTCTATGTTTACTTGGTTGTAAAATCTCTCCTAATTAACATAGAACCGCAAAAATTTGTCTGTATAATCACTATAAAAAACGACTAACAGTCATGAAAAATAGCTACCAACAAATGTACTTGACAACTTTTCACATGCCAACTTTCCCCAATAATGAACTTAATTTTCAAAAATATACTGTAACAGCGAATGAACTTCTATTATAATCCTTATTAGATTTATTTAAAATGCATGTTAAAGTTAAGCAATTTTTTTATCTATCGATTTATTATGCCAATGTATAAGTTATTCGGAGCAATAAGCTATATTACACCGTCGACCCATTTTATCAAATCAAAAGACATCGCCAAATGCTGCAATGTACGGCCAATAGCGGACAACTGTTCTCGCGCACGTTCGAACGAAGTAATTATAACGATGACGACAGTTGGCGACCTTTTTTTATGAATTGACGTTGCCTTTTCGATTGAACGACCGTCAGAAAGAATTAAAGTATATTCAAATTATTAAGGTATTCTCGACTGTTGCGAAGTTGTCATATTTGTTTCGAGAACTGTTTCTTCGTCATTTTATTTTCTTCGAACATTTTTAGTGGAACTATTTTTTCAATTACATTTTTTCCATAAAACAGCGGAGGCGGGTGGTGGCCGCCAGGGGCCCCCAGCTGCATAATGGCCTCAAGCTTGATGGATTTTGGATTTCATTTATAAATTCAACTTGCAACAAAAAGATCTTGAACCGATATTGCAACTCGTATTAAGTCGTGTTCGTATGTAGGAGCCCTACCATCATTTTCCCGTAAATCTGTATTTTTGCAATCTGTACAAATTTTTCGCACATGCGATCTTTTTCTTTTTGCCCAAATTTTATTTCGAACATATGAATACTATTCAAGTCACAAGTCAAACAAGTTCGTTTTTGATCACCAACCGAGCTTAATTACTCTCAGGTACATTTTGCGCCGGCTAGGTGGCGTGATTTGTTTGCCGCTGACCTTCTGCATCTAAGGTTGCGGGTTCGACCCCTGTCCAAGTCGGTGGATTTTCATGATACAGAAAATCGAAAGTGGCCATTTCGTATGATTATACGGCATGTAAAAGTTCCCTAGAGTGTCTGTTTGACTTGGATGCTCTCGGCATAATTAAATCCTAGCACAGGTTTGCATCGTTAGAACTCAGGTGCCTCCCTCTGGAGAGGAAACTGGGCGTCAAAATTACTTGCGGTGATTGGTATCCACCTATATGGTGCCGCACTAAAAAGAGATACCAGCTTTCAAGGAATGTACTATGTCTGCAATGGTAAAACACCAATGGCAGTCCATTAGAAATAAATAATAATAATAAACGTTTTACGCTGATGGAAAAAAAATCCCAACACCAAGAAAAAAAAATACTGTCGACCAATGAAATTTCGGCAATACATTTGTACAGGAAACACATTTAATTGATTAAAGTTTCAAGAGATCACAGGTTAATGTAAACGTGAGTAGAATCATTTCAAATGTGAAATGATGAGACATTAAAAATCGATGTAATTGGCAGAATTTTAATTTCAAACGTGCATGGCATGTGTCGTACAAGTACAGTATATCAGTTTGTGGGATGGGATTGCATGTCTGTTGTTCTTGGTCAGTCAATTTTCGGTTGTTTAATTCTGGTTGTGGATGAAGTTGTCATTGTCATCCAATGATGTCCCATTCGTTCCCGATTGGAGAAAGATCTGGTGGTCTAGCAGGTCAATGTAACGCATTGATACCCTATAAAGCACATTAGGTTACAACAGGGTATGAGGGAGCACGTTAACCTTTGGAAAACACCCCTTGCATGATGTTTATAAATCGCAGTGCAACGGTTTAAATCGCCAGACGGATGTACAAGTTTGCTGTCAGGATGTGTGAATTAATCTCGAGAGTGCTCCTACAATCAAAGAAAATTGCTAGTGCCAGACCATAACTGTAGGTGCAGGCCCAGTGTATCTAGGTTGCAGAAAGATTGTTTGCAGGCGCTGATCTGGCTTTCTTCCAATCAATATACAGCCATCACTGCAGTGGCGTAACGTACATCCCTCAACCCTGGTATCACGGGCGGGGGAGGGCAAGATTCTAGGACCCTAAGCTCTGACTGACATCAACTATAGCTTGTGACGGGCTCACGTGTCTTTTCCAAACCAAATCCAAGAAGTGAAGTGTGAATGAAAGATGCAAATTAACAAGCTTTTAAATATCGGAACTTAGAGTAAGCGAGATGGCAATTTGTGGCAGTTGATGTCAAGTAAGGAAATGTTAATATAGTTCGTGGTGTGGTTCAAGTTTGGAGAAGGATACGTGACTGTGATTAGAAGTTATAAGTGATTGAATATACAGAGAACCAAGGTGCATACTAGTACACACAAGTAAATACAAAATTGCCTTAATGATATTATAGATTGAATCTTCAGACTGCAATAAGGTAGGGTTGACTATTTAATATTTGAATCAGTGATTATATTAGAATTGAATTTAGGCGATTCTGTTATTGATAGTGGTCCGAGTCAGATTAAGTCATTTTTATCTACATATATTGTGTGTTGCGTATTTTTCCATCGTAGAATCTCTCACATTAATTATTATAATTTAATTTGTTAAAGGTTTAAGTTGAATATCTTAATAAAGTCATATTAAGATAATGATTCCTTCTAGTTCTATTGACACTTCACTCTCCAATGATCTCTAGAGTGACATCACTGAAATTCCCAATGTCAATGATTTAGAGCTAATGGTCTGAACGTTACAGGGCGTGTAGCTGGGAGCTATTTCTCAAATGATTTATTTGTTACAGTTCACTGTGTCACTCTGGTGCCTGTGTAATTTCTGCTATAGATGCAATACGTTTCCCAGCCATGTGCTGGGAAACCCAAATACTGCGGTGTTATCTGTCAATGGTGACTCGTGCGTGGTTTGACCATAGTTTTCTTGAAGTAGTGCTTTCCCGCAACCACTGCTGCCAAAAATCATACACAGGGGATTCATTCCTTCCAAGTCTTTCTGTAATATCGTGATCGAATGCATCAGGTGAAAGATCTTTTTCAGTTTTAAAAACGTGCTAAAATAATTTAAGAAGTAGTATGTGAGAAAAGACAAAATGAACAACATGGCAATATTATATACATAACGAAATGTTTTGGAAAAAAAAATATGGTAAAAATAATTGATGAATTGACCGAAGAGAAATCAATTTGTAAAGCAAAACTTTAAGCTATTCAGTAAGGTTCTAAATCTCTTTATACATAGTTAATATACTTCTTTAGCCGTTTTGAGTTTTATTATTATCAATACATTTTTTTAATTTAAAGTACAAGCGACTCTTTTCGCTATTTTAACTTTTCAATTCTTGAGTCCATGGGCCTCAAACCTTTTGCCGCCAGGAGCCTCCAACTACTTTAATCCGCCTCTGAATGGACTTGGGGAAAAAGTCATTTGCCGATATCGTTATTTAAGTAACCTTACAAAGAAAATATTATCGTGGTGGATTACTGCATGCCATCACAACAAGAAATACGTCATTTTGCATTTTGACGTGAATACGTCTTTAAAATTGCTTCCATAGGGAGAAAAAAAACCCGAATGATAACGAAATTGGGGGATACAGTTTGGTGTTGCAGCTACATAACTATCATCTCCATCCAATATTCAATTACATCACTAGTTAGTTAAAGCATCAAAAAAAAAAAATTTACTACGCTAAGTAAGGACTGTGACTCATCGCACGCGGGGGAGGGGAGAGCGCCGCCATTTTGAGGTAATTTTGCTGCATATGAAGATTTTTATTTAGTATCACTTTTAACTCGGAGAAGCCACGACGTTCGTTTTAGTTTCAATCGACAGCTCGTATCAAATTCTATTGATTGTATATAAAACATTGATGTAAAATGGTAGAAATTAATGTAATAAGGTGTTAAAATAAAAAAAGCATTACCAAAAAAATATTATTTCAGCCTATACGTGTCAAAAATCCAAGCCCAAATACAAAAATCGTATACCGTTGGAAAGGGGTCTCAAGAGCAATCAAATGATATCAATATAACACCATATGAGTGAGTCATGCAGTGCCAGGAACGTAAAAGAAAGAATGCGACAGAGTGGATAACCAACAGCTGGGGCAGTTGAAATTATGCAAGTGGATCCTGAAATCGCTTCTATATTGACACTGGACTGTGTGGTATCGATTGTGTTCGATGGTCGTTTATGAAAACACATTAGGTAGCAGCTAGTGCTTCACTAGGACGTTAGTTCAATAATCCATTCGGACATAAGTGTGATGTGTGTGATCTTCTATGGATTCTGTGCTCACTGAAGACAACAAAAGAAAAACACTTGCCGTTGCTTAATAATATTTTCCCTGAAGAGTTAGTGACTGATTTTAAACTGTGCGCTACGTGTAAAAACTCACTAGACTCGGACAAAGTTCCCACATTGTCACGTTCGAACGGATTTGTGTATCCACCTAAGCAACACGGGTTACCCACATTAGATCCGATTAGTGCACGTCTAGTATCACCGCGGCTGTCATTCATGCAGATACGTTGGTTGTGACGCCATTAATGTACCCGTGGATGTGGACACAATGATACAGCAGCTACCGCGTCAATTGGATGTGATTAGCAGGCATTCAATGTTAACATAAAGAAGAACATAATACATAAATCTACGTATCTGAGCAGCGTGGTCATAAAGTCAGTCGTAAAAGCTTACCCACTATTCTTACTTGGTAAATCATTGTATAAACATTACAAGATTACATCACACTGGGATTCATTTCATGCCAACACAATAATCAGTTGTGGCAGCCATCGGTGATGATCCGATCGAGCATCTACAGTATGACAGAAGTGTACTGGAGTCGGAGGTTCTGCTTGTAAGGCAAAATTTAACGATCAGCGAGACTTGGATGGAAGATTCCATGCCAGTGAATCTGCCTGGTTTTGACCTGAGATCCTCTTATAATACCGCTAAGCGCAGACAAATTGCAACTACATCATCGGTGGTGGTAGCATCATCATCTTGTCGCAAAGCCGATGGAGTCGCCATATATCGCAATATCAATAGCTTCACTGATTGTAATCGAGTTAACATTGACAGTTTGGAAATTAACTTGGGAATGAAAGACGCAAAGGCTGGTGATGTCTGTCTACTAAACGTAAAGGTCAATGGCATCTTCAAATTTATATTTGGGAGTGTATACATCCATTCGGGCACAGTGTTAGCAGAAATTAAACTCTATGCTACGCGATCGCTATCAAAATACTCCAAAAACATCGCTAAAATTACACCCGATTACGATCCTGATCTTACTACACCAATTATGATAGTTGGAGACTTTAATATTAATGTCTCACAAGACCATTTATTGCCCGGCTTCATGCTCAGCGAGTTCAATTTGTCTTGCATCGAAACTTCTCCAGCAACGTTTGGTAATACCTGTATTGATTTAACGTTTACCAGAAATGATGTATCCTGTATGCCATTTTTGTCGTACTTTTCATATTACAAAAAAAAAACAAAAAAGAACATGGAAACCCGGAGGACTTCTTAGTGTTCAAACATGATTATGACATATAAATAATAATATTTTATATAAAATATATTACCCTTTACGCGACGTATTCACATACAACATACTGCCGTATCCATGATACAGCCACACCCTCTTTTGTTCTTTCATGGGAGCAGTAGCCGAGTGATCATGGTTACAAACTCAAAGCCGACGTTATCGAGTCGCTGGTGTAAAACTCAATGCCACTTAAGACTCACCCTTTGGAGATGCTGATACACGCTAAATCTAACTTACAATTAGACGTGACATAAACTGAAAACGAAGCATATTTCTAGCTGCTTTGGTTGACGAATGGTTGAAATATCATGAAACTGAATAATTAAATTTATTATATTATCTTTTATCCAAAAGATCTTAAAACACATTGTTTTTGAAAATTGAAATAAAGTATACGTAACCCTGAGAATCGAAGTTTGAATTTGAATAAAATTCCATTTAATAGATTGATTCGATAGAACTTAAACCACATAGAAGCAACGAAAGAGCTATTGGAGACAACAATCGTAATTTTGAACCATGGTCAAGTGATAAGGACGATACCTGAGCTGGTAGCCCTCACTCTAAACTTATTCAGTACGCATAAATACCCTAGTAATACTTAAAATTTATTTTTACAAGTAATTTCTGAAAAAGCTGTCAAATTCATCAAAAATATTATATATATTTATAAAAATCAGTTAAATATATCAATTTTTTCCTAACATTCTTCTAAGAAATGCTTGTGACCATGATGGTTAAGTGGTCTTGGTCGTGAAATTGGGATGTCGGAGGGAAGATTCGATCTGAGTACCTTCCGTTCCGAACGTACGAATGAAGCAAGTACGCTAACCATCATGCCAAAACGATCGTCCTCGTGGGATGTTGGTACAAGTTCATATAGATATCACATACCCCCTGCCAGTGTTTCGGCGAATAGGCGAACGAACGATACCATATTTGTGGTGAGCATATAAGCAGTTGCGTCACTTTGTGGGTTGCGTCATCGTGCGTGACGGCTTGAGAATTGCGTCATTTGTGTTAGACGGCTTTGAGAAGTAACGGCTTATTTGCTTTTGCGATGGATAGATGGCGCCACGACTGTGGCGCGCGAATCATATCACAGCCAGGGTCACCAATGTCGGAGGGAAGATTCGATCTGAGTACCTTCCGTTCCGAACGTACGAATGAAGCAAGTACGCTAACCATCATGCCAAAACGATCGTCCTCGCGGGATGTTGGTACAAGTTCATATAGATATCACACCGCCACAGGGACTAGTGCTATATCTGTCGAGTCATGCATTTGAAGCCTGGTGCCTCTAAAGACCCACAGTGCAGAGGATCTGATGTACGTTAAATATGTCGAAGCTTAAATTCCTCACACATTAAGTAGAAGTTTCAAGAGTGTGGTGCCAGCTCAGGAGCAGCTCTTGCCACTTCACCAAGGTGCAAAATTCCGAGATTCGACATCAAGTGTCCTCGTATTTTTTTAGGGTGGTCAAACGCAGATTCTATGAAGATAAGTAATATGCTTGTGGCTTCTAAAAGAGACATAATATTTAAAATTTATTGAAATAGCTTACTCAGTTTTCAAGCGGGTCACAGGAAATAAATCAATAGTTACAATAATATTTTATCTGAAAATGAAAGCTGAATGTTAGGAGATGTTTAAAAAAAGGGGAAGGGGTAAAATGTCTATCATTATTCAAGCCCTTAAACCAGGGCCGGTTTTTCCATTGGATGCTTGGGATGGGCAACCAGGAGCCAGGAAGGGTTTGGATAAGCTGAACGTAACCAGATTTTCTGGTTATAAATTTCACTCCGCGAGTGATAAGGGAGCCTGTAGATCTTCGGCGCCAAGGCCCGAAATGAGCTTAAACCGACACAGCTTCAGACGTCAACATGCAATAATAATGATGCATTTCGTAAATCAGTTGAGGTTTAAATCAATTAAACGCATTAACAATTTTTAATAAACGTTCATCTTTATTCTAAGGTAAATTAAATTTTGAATTTTTAATAAAGATGGTAAATTATTGTAAGTAAGGAATTCAAACAATTTTTTTTGAGGGCTTGACTTCCTCAAGACTAAAAATCGATTCTTTTAAAAAAATCTGACCAATTTTATTTTTTAAATTTATTCATTTCTAAGCATGTGTTTCATTAAAGCTTAATATAATTTTTTATTATTTTTGTAAAAAGCTATTTTTTTAGTAAATAAAGGTATAAAAATAATTAAATCCACATGAAATCAGGTGATAACGAAGCATTGAAAGAACCGGATGAGAATCAGGCATTGTTCAACTCCATTTCATTTCCAAATAATTTGGTTATGGAGTTGGTTTTGGATTGAAAGTTTTTCTCACTTAAATGACGTAAATGGAGATTTGCTGAAGTATTATTTATAAATTGTCTTTCTCTGTTTATAGGAAATAATGGCTGGCATTAAAGGTTTGTGTAAAAATATGAACACGCTTCTTTTTTTTAAATTTCAAATTTTTATATACTTAGTTATTTTAATCTAATGAAAACAATGCTCGGAAGGATCTGAAAGTTTAATTCAATAATATTGTAACAATCAAAAGTAATTAATTTGTTTATAGCATTTTTTTAAAAAAGAATTATTAAACTTATCACATTAAATCAGTTCATTACTTTGTAATAAAGTTAATTTTTGTTGATTGCAAACAAGAATTTTCTTGTAAACAAGAATGACATCCATGCATGCAAATTATTAAAGGAGTAATGTATAGAAAATTGTTTATACAATGCGCTGGTAAAACCAATTATATAATTACGTAAGAGCTGTATATTTAGAGAACTGTTTTATTAAATCTTGCTGCCAAATTTTATCTTGACACTTTTCGTGTATAAAGTTCCTTATCTGCTTGTCAGGAAACACATATGGTTTGTTTACATTCTCTTAAATATAGTTGTAAAACATGATTCAGTAATTCTCTTGTTAAACTTTGAATTTTTGTTTACAGCTTTAATGTGCACATAAGCTTTTCTTCTTTTTTTTCTAGGTTAAAATATTTATTTCTAGACATATAAATGACCACTTAAAATAAAATTAATTTAATTATTTTGGTTTGATTTCATTTTTATTGTTGAAAATTTAAATTACCACTTAGTAGATTTTAATGTCTTCAAACCTTCTTTATAATATTTATCATAATTTGATCAAGTTCTACTCTTGGACTAATTTTTTAATAGTTAACATTTTTATACTTTGCAAAATATATAAAATGTCATTATACAGACATAATGCAATTCTCAATCATATGTATCAAAAAGTATCATCGGGTTTTTTTGTTTGTTTGGTAAAAAGGAATTATAGCATACAGGTTGTCGATTTTAACAACTTTTAAAAGAGATTGTATAACTATTTTAAGGATTACTGTAAAACTTAATGTGTTGTAAGAGTAGACCTGAAAAAGTTTGCAAGAATAAAATTGTTTTAGAATAAAAAAAATTGCCAAACTAGGTGTGCATTCTACATTTAATTTGAATTTTTTAAAAAAACTATACACATACATTTAGAATTTGTGTGAATAGATATCAATTTTTTAGAAAAGAAATACAGAAAAAAATTGTCATAAAATATATTAGTCATTTTTTATTAATATATACATTGATAAACTTAAAAATGTATGTTAGATCTAAATTGAACTTTAAAACTGTTAAGAATGTAAGTCGTGTTTGTCTACATTTTTTTTACAGCTCTTAAATTTTCTGTGTAAAGAATTCAAATTGTAGGTAACATTGAAAAATTACACTTCATGTATGTAATATATTTTGCATACTTTATGAAAATTTTGTATAAATTTAACAAAAAAGTTCCTAGGATGAAAACCTTTGTCAAATAAAATTGCCCAATACAAGAATTTTTAAATTGACTTATATATCACCTTTGTTAAGGATCTGTGAGAAACTCGTGAAATTTTCCTGTTTTATTAGTTTTGAAGAAATGCACTTTGGAAAAACTGCCTAAAAATGACACAATAGTGTATATATATATATATATATTCCAATGAAATTGACTATTGAGTTCTTTATCATGACTTTTTTTATCATTGATTAATCAGTTTTTCTGAAATTTTTTTCAAGAAAATATTTCTTTGATGTATGAACTAAGAGAATAAATAAAAGCTATTTCTTACTAAGTAAAGACTCAATGAGAAAGAACCAATTTCAGCAATTTTGATTTAATATGAATTCATTTTCCTATTTAGTTAAATTTGTTTACCATGTTATATATCTTTCATTCAAATATGTTGAATCTTTATTGTGCACATGTTATCAGTTTGTTTAAATTGACACAAAATTTAAGTAATATTATTAAAAACTGGGGGTTGTAATATAACTACCTTGCATTAAAGCAAACTTTTAGGGTTATCTAACCCTAAAAACTTTTTTTATTATATGTAGAATATATATTTGAATAAGAGTGTTTATAAGTCACCATTTAATAACATTCAAAGCAAATACTATAACTAGATCAGATATTAATTTTTAGTCGATATGGTACTTATGTAATGCAATTGGCAATTTGAAAAATGTCACCCCCATTATTATAATGCTATAACTTTTGCTTAGGAATAAATTTCCACTATTAGGTGCATATCGTGGCATTTGTTAATATCTTTTGACTAGATTAAGTTAGTTAATAGTATAATATGCAATTACTGTTGATGTGTATAATTTGAAAGGAATACTATTGGTAGTAGAATAGTAGATGTAAATTTCAACTAATAATGAAAACTGGAAGCCCAGTGTTTGAGTGGTAGCATATTGCGCTTCTATGCTATAAGTTCAGTGTTCAAACCCTAGACTGGGCAAGGTTGACTTAGCTTTTCATCTCTTCAGTGGGTCTTTAAATGAGTACCAAGCTTGCCTGGGAACTAAATACTGAGGGTTTTGTATCAGACTGACCACCTGATAGGAACATCTGCTCATGTACCTCAATGTCCAAGGTCATAAAAACTGAAAAAGGCACAGTAGGCCTTAGTCCCCTATGCACTGTTGTGCCACTGAGTTTAGTTTTAGAATCAACATAAACCATTTTTGTAATTTTTTTATAGTTTTATTGTAACAATATTAGTTTGTGGTGTTTCATACATAAATGTTTTTTTTCCAAAATTTCTTTTAAAAATTGATAAATGACAATCTCTTGAAGTTCCTGAGACAACAGCTAAATATTGCAAAGCTTGTTATTTTTTTTATAGTAAATGATATGCATGTTTTTAGTGACTTCAGATTATTCATAAACTCAGTGCTGCATTTAAAACTACACATTATTTTATTGTAAATCAACAAAATTCATTTAAAAGTGTAAGAGATCATTACTTCAGTCTTAAGCGAAATGCATATATGTTGGTTGCTTTTAATGGCATTTCAAAGGTTCTGTAAAGTGTCACAATAGCATTGCTTATGGCTAGACAGTCATTCACTTCAAAATACCAGTAATTCCTGGATTTCAAAAACAGGCTTTTAGCCACCACAAGTGACTGGACCTTTTTTGACCTAGGTGGCGAAATGTCTACATTCCTGACACATGTGACTATTTTAACATGTCCCATCATTATTCCATTGCACATAAATTGAGTAATGTCATTCTGCAGCTGTTTGGATGTATCTGTCGCAGGAAAATGATGAAATTAGGAATCTCATCAAATCCCTAAGGGAGATGATCAATAGTCAAGTCACTATAGTCAATGAAATACAAATTATTTATTCTCAGCTAATTAACAAATAATAAGAAAATTAGGCTGATAATCAATCCCTATGTTAATCCTTTGGTGTCATTTTTTTAAAGATATGGGGTTGATATTGAGGTGACCAGTAGTACTATCTGTATGGTTAGGAAGTACAAGGACTTGACTCCCCCCAACTGTATAGCATTTTGCCAATGCAAATCCTGACCAGTTCATTTCATCACTTCATTGAAAAAGCTCGGGGATTTGATAAAATTGCTTACTTTCATCAGGGAAATGACCTTGAAGAGATGTTATTTTAACATCTCCCATCACTTGATCATCTCCCTTATGGATTTGATGAAATTCCTAATTTCGCTATTTCCCTGCAACATATCCATCACACTCTCTAGTAGTATAGATGAGATGTATGTAGTATATATATATATATTCTCTTCATGCATTCTACTAAGTCACATTGTGAACTTTGTAATACCACTATCACATGGCCAATCGGTAGGGGGGGTAAATATATTTCTAGCATTGCAGGCTTTGTGACTTGAACTAATTTTATAAATACATGAAAAATATTTCTTAAAAACCACAATTGCCAACTCAATTTACTTAAATATGCATAGCTTTTCAAACATATTTGAGTATTTTGTACTTAAGAAATACTTTTTTCGACAGAAGAATAAGACATTTGTTAGAAAGGGGTAACTTTTATGCTAGTTTTTAAAACTGAAGGTATTTTTTAAAAATTGAAAAAAAAACTATACTGCGTTAAATTGATGTACAAATAAAGTTATAGAATTTAAATTAATGTTTTTTATTGTACTTTTCCATTTTGCTGGTGCAAGTGATAAATTTGCCAGAAATGATACAGCCGGCACCAAATAGAGTATTCTGCTAGTAACCTTTTGTCACCACATTTTCAAAACAAGTTGGGATCATTTGAAAAAATTTTAAACAGTATTGAAATGCTTATGCCTTCTAAGTAAAAAAATTCGTAGAACTAAAATTAAGCATTTTTTTTTCTATGTATACTTTGTGTTGTTGCCAATAAAGTCTGCTTGGTGGATTTGTACTAGCAAAATGGAAAAGTACCTGTTTTTTTTATTTATCTTGTATTTGGATTCTAATAATTTTTTTCTTTATTTACTTTTATGGTTACTGCTTCCCTCCTCTCCGAAATTTTGATGTGATTATGCAGCGTAAGTATCTAATTTTTAATGTACTATGCATATTATACTTTAAATTTTATTACTTTGAAATTAATATACCAAAATAAATAAAAGAGAATTTTTAACCTCTTGACGTACAAATAAAACTGAGTTTGATGTACCTTTTCCCTTTCTCAGGAAATGTAGATTTCCAATATTGTTAAAAAGGGAGGAGAACCTTGAGCATTTGAAACAAAACAGAATTAATGTATGGTTCTCAGCATCTGCTGAATACAGTTCTTGATATCTTGGAAAGGTCAAAATCTACAATATATTAAATGAATGGGGTGAAGACATCTCCAAGATATAATATGTGTAGGGGTTCAGCATTGTCTTGTATACTGTAATTAGTCTTATTTAATATACTTAAAATCCTGTGACTAATTGTGAAGTTATAGTTTTAAGCTTTGTATCCTTGATTTTATAATTTTAATATTTTTTTTTAAATTTTCATTTTAATTAAAAATTTAGCTTTTATTTATTTACTTTCTGATTGCCACTTGACTATTTATGATACGAATTAAAAATATTGGTTTATTGATCATGAATTTAATGACTGTTTGTATATGTTTGTACAAAACTCTCTTGTTTATTTTTAATTAGTTATTTTTTTGAAAAAAAAATATTTACTATGATTTAAATACAATTAAGTAAGGAAACTATTTTAACCTCTTTGCGATGGGCAGTGCAAATATGCATTCATCACGGAGGTACCTCATGGCTGGGCAGTGTAAATATGTATTTTAGAAAGACGATGCATATATGACTTTTCAGCTGTAACGTTTTTTAATGACCACTAGATGGCACTCTATGTCCATTATATTGAAACTGAACATAACTATAGCAACCTAACCACCTTCAATTTGTTTATATTCTTCCTGGATTTGGTATTTTGCTCTTCAGCTGTGGCAGGGGTGGGGGATAATCAAAATGTCAACAAATCGCTCGTAAAAATTTCCTCTTGATATAAAACAGTCATGTTTCTAATAACTTTCCCAATGCATTTTTATTTTCTTTTTCTTAACAGTGTGGAGTGTTTTAGGGTTTTTAGCGTCAGTTCTGTTACAGTTTTTTTTACTTTTAGATATATTTCGCGTACTTTTCTTATTTCAAAAACCTTAATTTCAGGTTATTTGATTGTTTTGAAGGCATTTTTCTAACCTTAATATGAACAAAAGGGGGAGTCAATGTGTATAGTCACAAACCAAGTGTAAATATAAAAAAAACTCAACAAACATTTTATGCTTGCAAATCATATAATGTAGGACTTTGCATTTCTCCATGCTTCGAGATTTTCCACACTCAATCTTCATTTTAATTTTGCTTTTTCTTTTTGTAAAGAATCTTGTCATAATTTTTTTTATTAATTTGGAAGTTAATTAATATGTTTAGTCAATGTCTTTTTAGAAAATATTGAATAACGCTTACAAAATTTATTTCCCAATGCAAGTGATATTTTTTTTATATAATTTCATATAAATTAAAGGAAAACGTTATTACATTCTAGTTTTAATGTAACAGACAACTTATGTAGTAATCTGAAGGGGTACCAAAAATTACAACGTTAGGACTGAAATTTTATTATTTATGCTTTTTTTTTCTTAAGTTAGGCTTAGCAACGAAAACGCTCCGTCCTGAAGTGCAAGTCCTTATGCATTCCACCCCCATCCCTAGCAAGTGTCTCATAGAAAATTGCCTCATCCTGAAGAGGTTAACATTTTTTTTCTGTGCTTGTATATTAACCTGCCAACTAGTAAATTGACAAAGTTTTTGAAAAATTTGCACCAAGAATTCAAATTATTTCCCTACTTGCTAAAACATAATAAATGAGATTGTGTTTCAGCAAGTGAGAATATTTTTTCTTTATTGGATAACGAATATTAGGGCATTTTTGGTGATGGTTTTTTGATTGTCAAATTGAGTTAGTGGGCTAATACGCAAGTAACAAAATTTCTGTTGGTAATTGTACTAACTATCTATTCCTTAAAAATTTCAGTTTCTTGGTTAAAATGTCAAGTCCCATGTTAAATCAAATTAAGCTTTAAATCATTTGTGTGAAGGATTGGAAGGTGAAGCATTAAATTCAGTTTTCTCTTTATTCGACAAATTGAAAAAAGAATTGTTCTGTTATAAAATGAAGTCATCCAACAATCTCTGAAAATTTAATTCTCAAATCTTTAAATAATTTTTTGTGAAGTATATAATTTTAAAATTTGTTGCAACTCTGTAGTCACAGATGAATTTGGATGCACAGAATCACAAGACATTTTAATAAAATCAACACGTTTAGATTTGACTTTCAAATTATTTTCCAATTTTAATTTAAAGAAAGGGAGCAGTCAACTTACTAACTTAAATATCTATAATAATTAATTGGATCACTTATCTGTGATGGTTTATTCTACAGCATTGATGATCTTTATCTGTTGGTATACATCCTTACTGAAACTGTGATGGTTTCAATTATTATAACTAACTCTGCAATATCAGTATTAGCCTGACAACGATCGATCACCTCTCTCTCTCTTTTGCTTGACTCTCTTTGAAACTCACATCTGTATAAATCACAGTGGACTTGGAAAAGTATTTTACATCCCAATGAGACAGTTAAAAAAGATTTCCGCAAAGGATTATTCAGAAACATGAATAGAATCTGTTAGAAATTAAATGAGATATTTTAAATTATCTTATTGTGTGTCTGTGTTAAATATCTTATGCCTTGAAATTTTTAAAAAATAAAGCTTTTACTTTTGCTTTTATAGATAAGTAGTTAATTCAAAGTCTCCCTAATTTATTAATTGGGATATATTTAATTTTAAAATCAATATTCTTTTATAATTTGTTTTCTTAAGTTTACATTTTGTTTATTTTTGTTGCATTTCAGTTTAGTCGCATTAGCATTTTCTGGCTCTGTTGGAATGACACTCCTTGTCTTAGGATGTGCTCTGCCTCAGTATAAGTAAGTTGTTATTTAATTCTTTTCTTTCTTTTATTGTTACAAATGCCTGAATTGTAACATCCATACATTTTAAAGTTTTATTTGAAATCTCCATTTTTATTTGGCATTAAAATGAAAAGTATCCTCAACACTTGATATTAGCAAACAATTACATTTAAAAAAGAATTGTTTACTAGGAAAATTTATAAGAAATTTAAAAAAAATTAAAATAGTTACCAACTGTTTAAGTTATTTCTCACTGATTCTCTCTTGGAAGTTTTTAAAAAGAAAAAAATGTCGAAAGTATTGAATGTAATTTTTACAAAAATTTTTTAAGGAATTTAATTAATAGGAAATTTAATTTACTTCTTATATCTACTGCTAAATTTTCCTTTCTACTTTATGTCTACTTTTACCAGAAGTATTTTTAAAACTGTTTTATGTGTTGAATAATTGTAATCATCAAGTCATTTGGTTCTTGATATATATATTTAAATACATTTTAATTGATTTCAGAACATTTGTTCATCAAATTTATATCTTTGTCGTAATGTATATAGATTTTTTTTTTGTGTAAATTTATATGTAATGTATTCAATTTTATTTTTGATGGAGATAGATAATATTTTTGGAAAGCCCTTTGTTATAACATTAGATATGATCTTGTTCTCCTTGACAAATTTACTTGAAATGTAAAAGTTTTTATTCTTATTCATTTAAATTTTATCTTTAATGTTAATATTTTTATTATTGTATTTTTGAACATTAAGAATGTTTTTTTTGTCTGTAATGAAAGATTAGCTTACTGTTTGTATAATAATTCCCAGCTACTTGCTAATAATTTTTAATGCACTTAATACATAATTCCATAAATTAAATTGAAGAAATTAGGTAGATTTTTTTGAGGGATGACATTTTTCATTTAGACTAAAAAATCATAGGGATAGACTAATGCATTTATATATAATTTAAAAATTCAATCATGAATGTATTTCATTTTATTTTAATAATTAGAGACATGAAACAAATACTGTGATTGATAAAATTTTGAGACAAAAGTGAAACACAAACTTATTTTTTGGTAATTTAAACGAAGAAAAATTATGTATTAGACTTCTGATAACACTTTTGGAATTATGTATTGAATGCAACGGAAAGTTCTGTCATTTTTTTCTTAAAGAAAAATAACATTTTTTTCACCTTTTATTTAAAATTTAATCCAAAATATGAAGTCCTTTGTTAGTTACAACTTTCTGCCAGTGTTCTCGCAGCTTATCTAAGCCCTTGAAAGAGAAGTACTATGTTTTGTAGGTGAAGTATTCTTCCACTGCTATTTGGACACCCTTATAATTTATGTATTCATTTCCATCATGAAAATCTTGCTGCGATTTGAACAGAGGATAGTCAAATGGTGCAATATTTGTAAAATATGCTGTCTGAGATAAAGTTTCCCAATCTCTTGCCATGTGTGGTCTAATGTTATGAAAAATTACATCCTTTCTGTTGGTCAAAGATGGATGTATATGTGAAATTTGATTATTCAAAACAGCAAATTGCAAACAGTAACAATAATATCAGCTGTTTCATTTTCTTTCAGTAACTCATAACACACTATTTCCTTTCAATTCCATCACCAAAACAACATAACCTTCTTTTGATGCACACCAGCTTTGAATGTGGATGGTGGTGTCTCTCTTTCGTAAACATATGCTCTTTTCTAACCACATTTTTTTACACTGTCCACTTTTCATCTCCAGTCACCAAGTGATCCAAAAATGGTTCCCTTTTGTGACAAGCAAGGTAATGAAATTCTATCCTTTAAAATTTTTTTGCTTAATTTGTGTAGCATCCAAATAGAGTTTGGATGTCAAACCAAGCCTTTTAAAGTGATCCTAAGCAGTAGTCTGATGATTCCAAGCTTGAAGCCCTCTTCTGGAGAAGTTAACGTGAGATTTGTTCTGATCATAATGTTACGTCATCAGCGCACTGTAGCGCCATCTGTAAAAAATTTGTAAAAGTAGACATTGTCTAGCTGTACCCCAACAAAAGCGGGTGCACGAATAAAGTAGGCTTAGCGTTGCGAAAAAGACTGATTTTTTATTCTTTAACCAGTTTTACAGTCCACACAAATATTGACGAAACATTGGTCCTACGAAGCCACAGAAAATGGATAAAAAATCGAAAAATAAAAATAACTCCAACGTAACTACTGAAGAAAAAATTGAATCGTTTAAAAGATTCAATCAAAGGAACTTTAACTAGGTTAGAGGCTTTTACCTCGGAGAAGACAGTGTCAAAGGATACTAGTGTCACTGAAATCGAAATTAAACTCAAAAAATTGAGCAATTACAGATAAATCTAGATAAAATAGCTGAGGATTATTGTGAAATAGAAATTTTCTGAAATCATTCAGCTGGACATTGAAGATATAAATCAACGGATCGAGACAACAGAGGTAGGTCTCAAACTTTTTAATGTATTCTTTGAAAAATTCTGAAAATGTAAACATTAATTAAAATGACAATGGTAAAAATAGTATCCGCTTACCTCAAATTCCATTGCCAGAATTTTCTGGTGTAATAGCAGAATTTTCTAATTTTAAAAATCAATTTATTAATTTAATAAGTAATAATGAGCAATTGAATGATTCGCAAAACTATACTATCTTCGAGCATCTCTAAAAGGAGAAGCAAAGCTCTTAGAGTCGCCTAGCGATAGTTTCGATTCTCTCTTTAAAGCATTAGAAGATCGTTACGAAAACAAACGGCAGTTGATAGATTCACATGTCCTTGAGATAATTAATTATGAAAAATTTATAGCGAATCAGCCAAAGAACTGCGCGCTTTAATGGATTGTATCAATAGAAACATTAGAGCACTTAAAGTTTTGAAATATGAGCAGAATGATCTATCAGATATAATTTTTAATAAATATAATTCTTCAAAAAATTGACAAAGAATCTAGAAAACAATTCGAACTTTCGTTGAAAACAGCAGAAGTTCCAACATTTGATTCTATTAAGAAATTTTTAGAAAAGAGAAGTGCTGTGTTAGAAAACATTACTCGCATTCCTAGTACTAAAACGATCCATAAAAATACTGCAATGTCAACTAAAGCCAAATCGCTGGTAGTTAATAGTAAAAAAAAATAACTGTTAAACCTTGTATTCTATGTCGAAATTCTCATCCTCTTTATAAATGTATTGCATTTCAAAATATGTCTGTGGAGTGCAGAAAGAACTTTGTTAGCAATAACAAACTTTGTATAAATTGCCTCAGACTTCATTATGGTGCCTGCATGTCTAAATACAAATGCACAATTAGTGGTTGCAAAGGATTACATAATTCATTGCTTCACGATTCTGCTGAACTTTGCTCTGCAGTTAAAAATCAAACTGTAGGAGAAAGGGGGATAGAGACTATTTCGAATACTACTCGGTTTGAAGGTCAGCCAGAAGTGGCGGTTTTGACTTATGGAAATAAATGTGTTTTATTAAATACATTCATGATTTTCGTTAAAAGTGCTGATGGATATAGAATTAAGTTAAGAGGATTATTAGATAATGCTTCTACGATATGCGTTATGAGAGAAGACATAGCAAGAAAGTTGGGATTTAAATTTAAGTCTGCAAACCAATCTATAACAGGCATTAACGGAATTACGCAATCATCGAAATATTCAGCTAATATTGAAGTTTCAAATCGGGATTATACTTTTGCACGCAATGTACAATTTTCACTT
This sequence comes from Trichonephila clavipes, assembly GCA_019973935.1. NCBI lineage: Eukaryota > Metazoa > Arthropoda > Arachnida > Araneae > Nephilidae > Trichonephila > Trichonephila clavipes. Next base: position 1,398,916 of record BMAU01001363.1, on the reverse strand, counting down.
TTACCTAAAATTATCGATGCGATTCCTGTATCGAAATTAAATATATCGGATTTAAATATTCCAGCTTCAATTGAGCTGGCTGATTCTAATTTCCATATGCCAGGTCAAATAGATATATTGATAGGAAGTGAACTATTTTTGAAATTTTAAATCCAGAACAATATTATTTGCAGGAGGGAAATGTAATTTTACAAAATACAAAAATTTGGCTACTTAGTCACTGGTACCCTTCCTCAGTCACAACAACAAGCCAATTGTTGTTTAATAAGTGAACCAAGCTTAGATATAGCAGTAAAGAAATTCTTTGAACTGGAATCACTTCCAAATGATTCTAAGGAAATAACAAAAAAGTGAAGAGGAAATTTATTGTGAGGAACATTTTGTTAGTACCTATAAAAGAGATAAAATGGGAAGATTTATAGTTCGGTTACCCATAAAGGAAAATGCAGAAACATTATTAGGATATTCCAAAGAGAATGCGATCAAACGACTAAATGGTATTTGGGAAAAATTAAACAAAAACAATACAATGGGAACTTTGTATAAAGAATTTATGAATGAATATGAACTTTTAGGCCATATGGAGGAGATTAAAAATGAAACATTAGATAAGATTAACTATTACATTCCTCATCATTCTGCATACAAACCAGAGAAGACATCCACTCCATTGAGAGTTGTCTTCGATGCAAGTGCAAAAACAACTAGTGGTTTTTCTCTAAACTCCATTTTACTAAACGGAGGAATTATACAACAAGATCTCTTTTCCATAGTCAGTAGATTTAGAAAACACGAGTACGCGTTTAGTGCAGATATTAAAAAATGTACAGGCAGATACTTGTTGATCCTAATCAAAGGGATTTACAACGAATTATGTGGAAGACTAGTGCAGATGCTCCAGTCAAGACTTACAAGCTAGCTACCGTAACTTATGGGACAGTTTCTGCACCATTTTTAGCTACCAGGACCTTAAGGGCCTTAGCAGATGAAGAAAAAGCGGAATTTCCTGACGCAGCAGATGTGATTTGTAATGATAGTTATATGGATGATATTCTTTCTGGAGAGTCTACATTAGAGGGTGCTAAAAAACTCCAAACCAGATTATCTCAACTATTACAGAGAGGGGGTTTTGAGCTACACAAATGGGTGTCAAATAGCCCAGAACTGTTGAAAGATTTATCTGCATCTTCCTATGTGTTTGATAAGGAATTTCAGGATGCTCCAGTGAAAACATTAGGTATGCTATGGGATCCAAAGGTGGATTGTCTCACATACAAAGTAAAGATTAGTGACAAAGTCAACTTCTCAAAAAGAGACGTGCTTTCAGAAATTGCAAGGCTATATGACCCTTTGGGCCTGATAGGACCCATTGTTACGAAGGCTAAGATATTCATCCAAGAACTTTGGAAAATAAAATTAGATTGGAGTGAACAGCTACCACCAGATGCAATGGAAGAGTGGATGAACTTCTACCAAAAATTAGCGAAAGTAAATAACTTCAAAATCCCAAGGTGCATTCTACTTCCTTCAACAATACGGATTGAAATACATGGCTTTTCCGATGCATCAGAACGTGCCTATGCTGCTGTTGTCTACATAAAATGTTTCAACGAATCTGGACAATCTCAAACTAGATTATTATGCAGCAAGTCCAGAGTGGCTCCCTTGAAAACACTCACCATACCGAGGTTAGAACTGTCTGCAGCTTTACTACTATCGAGATTAGTCAAAAGGTTGTGCCAATTCTACAATTATCTATTCATAAAATTTAGATGTGGACGGACTCAACGATTGCTTTAGCGTGGATAAAGACTGAACCTCATAAACTCAAAACATTTGTCAGCAACAGGGTGGCGGAGATCCAAGCACTTTCAAAGGACTATCATTGGAAACATGTTAGCTCCAAGAACAATCCTGCCGACTTAATTTCTAGAGGCTGCAATGTGGATGAACTTTTAAAGAACGAAATGTGGTTCTCGGGTCCAGATTTACAAACTGATGAATACGAGGACAATCAACTTTTTCCTGATCCTTCCTACAGAGATGAACTAAAATGTGCTGTGACCCTTTCAATGACTGAGTATTCTTCAAATTTTTATGATGAACTCTTTAATGTTACAAATAATTTCATAAAATTAATTAGAATTTTTAGCTTTATTTTTAGGTTCATTAATAATATCAAAGCTAAGGAGTCTTGTAATAAGGAGAAATATCTAACTGCAGATGAAGTAAAGAGGAGTACGGAATTTTTAGCTAAAATAGCACAATTAAGTGAGTTTAAAGCAGAAATCGATGCCTTGAAAAAAGGTAAAGGTGTTTCAAAAAACAAGTAAGTTAAAGGCTTTAGATCCTTTCTTAGATGAGAATTCTTTACTCAGAGTTGGTGGAAGGCTTTGTAATGCTGATTTACCATTTGAAGCAAAACATCAAATAATTATACCTAGTAAACATAAATTTACTAAATTACTTTTTGAGCATATGCATAAGAAGTTTTTTCATATTGGTGCTCACGGTTTAGTACATCAAATTAGAATGCAGTTTTGGCCCATTAATGGCAAGGGTATTGCACGAAAAACAGTTCATGATTGCATTGCATGCTTTAGACAGAAGCCTACTGGGGTAGATCAATTAATGGGAAATTTACCATCAGAGAGAGTAACTCCAAGTGCACCATTTTTAAACTCTGGGGTGGATTTTTTTGCGGACCTTTTCAAATAAAATTTAAAAATCAAAAAAAGGGGATATTTTCAAAAGTTTATGTTGCGATTTTTGTATGCTTGGCTACAAAGGCTATTCATTTAGAGGCAGTGACTGATTTAACAACTGAGGCATTTATTGCAGCTTTGAAGAGGCTATGTGCCCATAGAGGCCGCATTTCTACATTAATGTCTGATAATGCAACTAATTTTAAAGGCGCAGCTGCAGAATTAAATCGTTTCATAAAATTAATTTGTAACAAAAACGAGACATTAGCAAATTATTTTGCTTCAGAAGCTATCCAGTGGAAATTTATCCCACCTCGTTCTCCTAATTTCGGGGATTTGTGGGAGGCAGGGGTAAAATCATTCAAACACCATCTCTATAGAACTTTAGTTAATAGTAAAATAACTTTCGAAGAATTCGAGACAATAATAATTCAAATTGAAGGTATACTTAATTCACGTCCATTAGTACCATTGTCAGATAATATCAATGAATATGAAGTTTTAACTCCTGGACACTTTATAATTGGTCGACCTATCAGTGCAATACCTGAGCCCGCAATTTTAGATATTTCAGATAATAGACTATCTAGGTGGCAGTATACAACAAAGTGTGTACAAACTATTTGGAAACGCTGGAAAAATGATTATCTTAATCATTTACAGCAGAGAAACAAGTGGCAGTTCGAGAAAAATAATGTTGCCGTAGGGTGTTTAGTGCTTTTAAAGGAAAATGATTTGCCTCCCTGCAAATGGACAATGGCAAGAATCTTGGAGGTTATTTATGGAACTGACGGTAAGGTCAGAGTCGTTAAACTAAAAACTGCCACGGAGGTTCTCACACGTTCTATCTCAAAATATGTATCTTACCAATAGAAAATAATAATATAAATTAAATTGTAATGTGAAGTATATTATATTCTTAGAATATTGTATTTTTCTATTTTTGAATATTGTATTTTTCTATTTTTGAATATTGTATTTTTTTTCTTATTTTAGAATGTTGAATTTATTTGTATTTAATTCATTTAGGCATTTGTAAACTGTATATAGCAAATTGCATTTTTTAAATATATTTTTTGAAATATTGTATATTTCAACGCCGGGCGGAATGTTACGTCATCAGCGCACTGTAGCGCCATCTGTAAAAAATTTGTAAAAGTAGACATTGTCTAGCTGTACCCCAACAAAAGCGGGTGCACGAATAAAGTAGGCTTAGCGTTGCGAAAAAGACTGATTTTTTATTCTTTAACCAGTTTTACAGTCCACACAAATATTGACGAAAACAATACTGTTTAGCACTTCATCATTGACATCTGACAGCCTTCCTGATCTGGGTTCATCTTTCAAAGAAAAAGCCCTCGAACAAAATTTCACAAACCATCTTTGGCATGTTCGGGCTGTTACTGTGTCCATTCCGATCACATCACCTATCTTTTGTCTCCATCGTGTTATTCCCTTTTTGGAATTCATGCAACATACAATGTTTTAAATGCACTTTTTCTTCACTCATGTTTACAGTTTTACTAGTTTCAAAAACTGACAAAGGATCTACAATACACACACATAAAAGTAGATGTGTTCAAAAATGGCAGAACTTTCCCTTATACTCAATAATACATCAAAAAGAGCTGCACTAATTACAAAATAATTGCAATATATAAAAATGAACTTATTTATATATAAAGAAGAAAAATATAAAAATGTGAAATTTATTACATATTATCTATGTATTTTAAAAATATTTTGACTATATATATATATATATATATATATTACCATTTTTCAAGCTGACTAAGTCTGTTTCTAATTGTATTTAGATAATTATATTGCTTGCTCATGTTTTCACTGTACAATTTTATTTTGAGTTACTTATAACAATGAGATTGTTATACATTTTTAACTAAAATTTTATATTAATTTGATTTTTCTTTTTTTAGCAACTGGTATCCTTTCTTTGTTATAATATTTTACCTTCTCTCGCCCATACCAACATTAATATCTCGACGCTACAGAGATGATATGGCAACTAGCAGTGCATGTCATGAACTTGCCCTATTTTTCACAACTGGGATTATAATATCAGCATTTGGTCTCCCTATTGTATTGGCAGAAGCTCCAACAGCAGCTCCTGTTGTAAGTTTGAAATTTAAATTATTTAGTACTTAAACTTTTCAAATTCATTACCTAAATTTTAGATTTTAGAAAAGAATCATTCAACATATTTTATTGCTGAAAGATTCAATATGTTGAATGATTGTGTACAACATGCTATATATATACTTAAGACATCTAATACTAAAATAATTTCTTATGCGCACACACACACATATATATTTTGGAACATTGTAAAAGTTTCTTCAGTGTGAAAATACCAAGGAAAATAGATGTTTTTGTCCTATGTTCCACTCATGTATTTCTGTGTTATTGCTGCTATCTTTTTGTGTTTTTGTGTAATAAATTGTGTTCATTTTTTAAGTTAGGGTGTTCTTGGTTTTGCATTCAGTCTGCCCCCTAACTACAAGCCATCACCATGTGTTTTTTTGTCTGTGTGTTCAAACTTTAGCAGGAATATTTGAAACATTGTTTCATGTTTGGGGCAAAAATGATCACAACTTCCTTCCACCCTAAGTTTCATTTAATGGAAAAATGTTTTGCCTTTTTTTTTAGACCTCTCCATTATTTTCTATTATAACCTATTCATTTTTGTAGTCAAATAAAAAATACATTTATATTTAGTTTTTAGTGATGAATTTTTTATATCTGTATGTAATTTTTTTTAGCATTAGTCTAGCTGTAGGTGGTTATGAATACATTACTCCCATTGATGACTTATTTGTATAAATACAATTATGATGTATAATTTTTAAAAATATTAAGAGGATTTTTACTATGTAAACTTTTATTTTATGATGTCTAAAACCTTGTATCAAGTTTCAAACGATCTATCAAAAAATAGCTTTAATATTAATCTTTTTAAATTGAAGTGTTCAAATGCCCTTCCTTCCTTCTTTTCTTCTGAAGGTTAAACTTGTTAAGCACTGCTCTCTTCCGTATTCAATGTTTTCTTATCAAAATGTAGAAACTTCATTAGCAACTTAATTCCAAATCTTCTTACATATGAATGATTTAAAAAATTAACAACTCTTGAGTTTAAGAATATTTTTATTGACTTGATAAAGATATATTGAACCAAGTTTGTTTTATGTTTAAAAATTGCATAATATCTCAAAGTAAACAAAATTTAGATTTAAAAAAATAAAATGCAATAGGAAGAAAAAAAATTTTGTATCTAATTGTGGAAAATATTTAATGTGATTAATTTTAAATGTACTATAGTATAGGTCTATACCATTTGGATTTCAGTAGGCATGCATATATATGAAATGTAACTTTTAGGGTCTTTAAGGCACACTGTAATAAGCGTCCTACAATTCTCATCCAAGAACCAATCTTTTATTTCACATGCATCAGCAAATGAACATTCATCACAATTTTTGTTGATACTTATACATATTCATAACTGTTACTGAAATAGGCTTATATAAAAAATACATCATTAATCCTACATCGGTATATATAAATAAATAAAAAAAAAAATACATCAGTAATCCTTTTGAATGTAATTCAAAAACTAAAAAATTCATTAAAATAGTTAATGCAGTGGGTATAGTTATGCACGTTGGTAAACTGTTGGTATGGAAATTCAATTTAAAAAAGTTATTAAATTTTTAAAGTATGCATGTGGTAATGATTTATAAAATGTTAAAGGATTAATATGCATAGATAATTTGCTACCCTATTATATTATGAGTTTAGTTTGAAAAATATTTAGTTTTTGAACGTATCTATCGTAACAAGAATACTAAATATCTTCCAAAACAAACTGCAAATAGAAATTTGACTTGTTCTTGTATTTAGCTTTTTTTTATATTTAGGATCCATTATGTGAGTTGCATAAAAAGAATTAATTATATGTAAGGAATACATATGTGTAATTAAAAAAATACTGATATTTTTGTTTGTATTTGAAAGCATTTTTTGATTTTTTTTCATTTTGCAATTTTTTTTTATTATACTTCAAAAGCTTTGTACTTTATAATGTAGGAAAGATCTATTGTGAAAAAACCTTAGTTGTTTGTAAAGCAAGATTTATCTGTTTTCTGATCATGTTTGACAAAAAATGATTTTGTAATTTTAAAATTTAGTCTATTTTTGATATAAATTACTGAAATATTCTTAAATTATGCTTTTTGTATCCATTAACAAAAAAAAAGTATTTTGTGTGTGTTATTTAAATGCAATTTAATGCAAATAAAACAAAACAATTTATTGTATGTTTTAATTTTTCTCATTTTTTTAAATCATTAATGCTTAGAAGTACTTTATATTTATAAAAGTTGAAATTTTAGATATTTGAATAATATGCCAGTTTTAATCTCTCTATCATAAATGTGTAATATGAAACATTCAAAAGGAAAAATTTAATAATCTTTCTGAAAAATTATGGGGATTCAGTGTAGTGTTTTAACAGACTAGGTAAATATATGCATGCAAAATAAAATTTAATTTTTGAAGAACGTAAAGTTGGATATTTTATAAAATTTATTTTTGTGGTCCCTACATGCAAGTCAAAACTGGGGCTACTTTAAAAATGTATGTTGACTATTTTGACAGTAACATATATTAATGTCTCCACTCAGTAAATTGATGGGTTGCATCAACTCTGCACCTAATAAGGGATGTAGCCAAATAATCATGATCTTGATATAGTCCTGATTTCATTAAAGACTTATTTTACGAAATACTGAGGAAGGTTAAATAGAATTGAACTTCAATGGTTTTTTTATATTACATGATGGAAATGTTGCACTTGTGGTACTAGTTCATGATAGAAATGTTGTGGTACTAGCTCCTGTGTCATCCACATAATTTTTTCTTGGCTCAAAAATATGATGCCTGGTAGTACGATATTAATTCAAAAATATTTTTCTAGAAGTTATTAATTTTGCTTCTTAACTATTTTTTTCAACCTGAAATGCTTTTAAGACCACTTTAGTTATTGAAAACAAGACCAGTTAAAAAAAATTAAACAATGGTTAACACTAAATTATTCTGATATATATATATGTGAGATTCAAATTGTGTTAAAGCAGTCGTCGGCAAACTTTAACAGAATAGAGCCAAGTTGTAAGGAAAACAAGATAACAAAGGTATCAAAGAACCATTCATATAGAGCCACATATGTGTGCACAGGGAAGGGAAGCTTCCAGTAGCAGTTGCAATCAAGATTGTTGCATTCTAATCAATATATTTTCTTTTATAAAATTTAAATAAAGCTTTACACAAAGTAATATTTTCCCTTCTTTTAAAAAAACTAAGAACTTTGGGAAATATTTTTATTTCTGTGGCTCAATGCAAGGACAACCATGTTGAAGTTAAGATTTCAAGCGTCGTGAAATTGTTCTGATGAATAATACTTTTAAAACCTTATTCTGAAATTTCATGTTTATGCTAATAATTGAAATTGACTTTAATTGTTCTTGCATGTAAAAGTGCCATTTCAACTCTTTTTGTGATCCTTTAAACATGTCACAAAATATACAGAATGTGCTTTTGTCACTTCTGTTGGGGGTTTATACATATCTCTTGCTCGTATTCAAAAGTGCTCCCTAACTCATATATGCAAATAAGCAAACATTGCTGGAAATCAGTTAAAGCAGTAATCCCCAATTTTCAGGCTGTGGACCAACAACAGTCCTCAGATTAAATAGTACCAGGCCACACAAGAAACATTAAATTATTTCCATTTTATTTACTGTGGTGTATTTCTGTGAGGTTTGTGTGACTTTTTATGGAAATCACTTTATATTCCATGTTAAATCACTCCAAATTCATTTTTGGTGTAACTGTATTTTATTCTTAAGGCATGTTCAAATATACACTCAGGAACATTGAAAATAGCGACCCAAGAAGGAAGCTAAGTACAATCGTGAACTTTGCAAATAAGTACAGCGTAATGTGATATGCAAATGATCCAAGTTTTGTGCCAATACGCATGCTCATACATGCCGAGGTGGCGCTACAATCAGGAAGAGGGTGCTATATAAGCCAGCGCAAATTCGAAGATTCATAAATGTGACGATTACCCGCCGATTGTAGGAAGACTTTGGTAAGCGAAACATGCCAGGTAAAAGTGTTAGAAGACATTTCTCACAGTTAAGCAAGTTTGAGAGAGGCCTGATCATCGGGATGAAAACTGCAGGCTGGTCGACGCACCGTGTTGCTGGCCAGATGGATCGTTCGGAGTGTGCCGTTAGAAATTGATGGGAGCAGTGGACACAAGAAGGTACCCACACGCGGAAAACCGGGTCTGGAGCGACCAGGAAGACCATGAGGAAAGAGGACTGAAGGATCGTGCAGCAAGCACTTGTGGACCCCACAGTGACTCGTTCAACGATACAAGCAGACTTAGGCGTAGCAATTGTTCCACAAACAATTTCCAGCCACCTTGCAGAAGGAAATCTTAAATCCAAGCGCCCTTTCCGTGCACTCCCTTTAACACCGGAACATCGGCAACTGCGTCTACAGTGGTGCCAAGCCAGATCAATGTGGAATGTCACAGATTGGCAAAAGGTTGTGTTTAATGATGAATCCCGGTTTGTTTTGGGGACAGATAATAACCGTGTATGGGTGTGGAGGCACCCTGGTGAGCGGTACAATTCCTCCCACACTGTTCTGCGTCACACTGCCTGCACAGCTGGTGTAATGGTCTGGGGGGCCATAGCCTATGATAGCGGGTTCACTTTAATTGTGATGCGTGGAACCTTAATGGGCCAACGTTACGTTGATGATATTCTTCGACCCCATGTTGGACCTTTCCTAAATGGTCTCCCAGGGGCAATTTTCCAGCAAGATAATGCTTGTCCGCATACAGCAAGAGTTGCTCAAGACTTCCTATGTCATTTTCAGACTCTTCCATGGCCGGCCCGCTCCCCCAATTTGCCCCCTGTAGAGCACGTGTGGGATCAGTTAAAACGGCAGATGCCATCGTGTCACTCTGTACATGATTTAGAGTTGGCTGTTCAAGATTTGTAGGCCCATCTACCTCAGGACAACATAAAGTGTCTAATCAACTCAATGCCGGACCGTGTATTGCAGTGAGGGGTGTATGGGTGAGAGAAGCCGTGTATTGCAGTTGGAGGTGGTCCAACGCGCTATTGAAGCTGCCCAGTATTTGTGTCGTTGCACATCCTGTATTCGTTTAATTGTCTTGTTTTTGAGATCAAGTGAATCTCTCATCTGTGTCATTATGTGTATTAAATTTCATTTCAACCCGATGCTTTCTTCTTGGGTCACTATTTTCAATGTTTCTGAGTGTATTATTAAATTAAAATTATTAAATCAAAGTCTAAAATACAAACAGTCAAGTGGGCCATGGTAAAATGATCAAACGTTGACTTATCCATGACAGAAAGGTTAAGGATCACTGACTTAGAGGAGTATCTACCCTTGGAGGCATTTCTACCAATAAGTTATAACTTATACTGCTTTAGACCTAATTTTAATATTTTCACTGATTCTCAAGATACTTTATCAATAAAGAGAACAATTTAAGACATAAATCTTAAACCAATCAATTGTTTAGTTTTAGATGCAATAAGGTAAATATTTCTAAAGAATAATTATAAAGGAGAAAGAGAAAAGAAAACAATTTTTAGAAAATATAATTATTTTTTACAAATTCATATAGTTAGAAGTTGGAAGATCCACAACAGTCTATACAAAGAGCCAAGGTTTGTCAACTCTTGGATTAAAGTATTGGATAATACAGTTAAAATAATTTTTGTGAAGGTGCAGAGTGTATGTAAAGGCACAGTCAGAAATGAGAATACTTGTATCATTTGCATTTGTGATTGGAACAATAAATATCACTAATGATTTTCTTCTTCTTTTTCCCCCCATAAATAATTTGCAAGTCATTGTAAATATGTTCATTTTGAATACTATATACTTGATTTTATTGTACTATGATCTCGGATGCTTTCTAAAGTTGTATACTAGAACTAAAGGAGATGTATGGATCTGTGTATAAATTTTCTTTTTGGGTGTTGATTTATTTATTTCAGTCCTTGGGTTGTCAACTTATAAACAACAGTATATTTTGAGTAACAGTGTCTTTTCTGATATCATTAAATTACTCAAATGTACAAAATTTAATTAAAAGCATTTCTCTCTTTATAAAAATATCAATGCATATACATTATTCATAATTGAAACAAAATTAGAGACAGTAAATGTTTATAGGTCACATTCTGAGCTCAATTTTATAACATTCATTTAAAATGTAATGATATCAAAAAAAATATTAAAGTAGATGTGTTATAAATTAGAAGTTAAAAATTATAGGTTAAGGATTTTAAAAATTGTAGATTAAATAGAAGCAAAAAATAAAGAAAAATGCATAGTTTTTATAATATTAGATAATATTTAAAAGTATAAAACTATAAATAAATAGGTGTAAATTTTGAATACTTTAGAAATAAATATAGCAAACCAATAATAATTTAAGATATATAAAATTAAAATATAAATCATATAGTTTTTGCACTGAAGGATCAGTTATTGAGCTCAAAGTGCTTATACACTGAACCAATTTTGATAAAATTTGAGTCTTTTATTAAAACTGACATTTTTAGAACATTTATTATTATTTTAAATTAATCTATTAATTCTCTTTTTACAGATTTTGTGGGGTGCATGTGGCTTGGTTCTTGCTGGGAACGTAGTTGTCTTTCTTACCATTCTGGGATTCTTTGTAGCTTTTGATAATGATGACGTAGATTACAGCATGTGGTGATTCGAAATGGCAGAAATTTTTTGTAAAAAACGAAAAAAGTGTAAAAAGTATTAAAACTGTAGAACTATATTTGACTTTCAACATCTTTTTTCCTTTGTAACAAATTTACAACTTGTTTTGCTTTCATTTCATTGTATTTACAATTCATTCACCGTGTCATTGTTTTGATAAGCATATTTAAATACTTAGCAAGAATGATTAGAGTTACACTTTTTGTTATGCATTAGCAGATAATGTTGAGACTGTGGTTGGTTGAATAATTGAATTTTTTCATATCTTTTATATAATTTGTTGATTTTTTTATTTCATAATTTTTGTTAATTTTCTTACTGAAAAATTGTTACATTTTAGTTAAAATTAAGAAATATTTGTTTGGTGTATTTCTATATTGAAAACTGTATGCTTTTTAAAAAAATATTAGAGATTTCTTTAAAATTTGCATTGAAAATATTTATTTATTAAGATATTTAACATCTATTTGTAAAGATATTCTAAAATATGTTTTTAACTCTTTACTGTGCAATCTTTACATTTTGCAGTAAATATAGATATTTCTTACATAGCTTTTTAAAAAAACTTTTTTTTGATATTTTTTTCTCAAAACTTTTAATATTTTATGAAAAAAAAAATTGTTAGTTTGTTAGTTTCTTCTTCCTCTTATTGCTTTAGTGTTGTATTTTAAACCTAATCATGAAATTTGTATCTGAATATTATAATTAGAAAATCTTGAGTTAATTTTTTTTATAATTTTGATTATATAATCAATATTATATATTGAACAGAAAATTATAAGAATATTTATCATTATAATATTGTAAATCTTTTAAAAAACTTTTGTGCCAAAATTTTTAACTGAAAGTTCAAATTCCCCCCCTCCCTTTTTTTATTAGATTTTTTTCTTCAAAAAATCCAATCAAAATGAAATATAAATTAGAAAAATAAGAGAAAAAATTAAACTGTCATCAATGAAAATTGAGAATAATTAATTTTGTATAGATGTTTTTTTGTTCATTTTCTGAAATTTTATTTTTTCTTGATTCAAAATCTATAATTTATATATTAGATGACATAGGATATCTATATAATATAATTCATTCTTTTACATTTTGAAAATTATTCCTGATCTCTTTGTGCCACAGTCTTTTTCATAATTGTTTTAAAGTTATAATTACTATCCCTCTATTGTGTTAGCTGCTAAATGAAGTTGCCTTATGTAAACCAATGGAAGTAAAATATGAAATATCCATTTATTTTTATTATAATCATAAAAAGGAAAGTCTTCCCATGTAATGTTATGTTTTGTTAAAATCATCATCATCATCATTAAAAGCTTAAAAGTCATTGTAAACTTAATGCATGATAGATTACTGCTCCATCTATAATTAATGAAGAGTACAAATCATTTGTAACATTGGTTTCTATAGAGAGTGATACAGTACTTAGATTAACAGACTGACATCAGTTTCTGTTAGGTACTTGTTTGATGTGTATTTCTTTAGAGTATTTAAAGAAATTTTTTCATCCACCAAAAAAAAGGTGATGTAAAAATTCTAGCAATTTATTTCCAATATTGTATTCATTCTTTTTATTTTCTGTACTTAAAGAGCATTTAAATAATTTTTTTAAAAATTTGTTTCTTTGGAAAATGTTAGAAATTTTAAGTAATGAAAACTAAACCTGTACTTGTTCAAGAAAAAAAAGGCACATCAGAATGCTTTTTCTTTGATAATACTTTTGAACGTGTAAAAATGGAGGGAGAAGCTCATTATATCTGTGAAATTCATGAAATTTTCTTTGTCAAAATCAAATTCAAACAAACAAACAAACAAAAAAAAGCAATTGCACTCTTTTATTTTAGAGAATAACTGTAACTGTGATGTATTTAATGTCCATCCCCATTGTCAAGCAAACAAATGTCATGTTTTCAAAAATATGTGCAAAGTGTTTGAAAAATGTTTTAAGTTCTCTTTCATTCCTTAGTGTGCATTTGTATTATTTGTGTGTGCATTTTCCTTATGTTTGAGTAGTTTTATGCTTTTTATAATGAGTTTTTTTAGATGTTTTTGCTTTAAGTAATTTCTGTATTTAAATGTATTTTATTGTTTGAGCTTTGATTATATTAAATACTAATAAATAAAAGATTTTACTGATAATTTTTACTTAAGTAGTTGTATTTCGTTGATGTTGAAGCTGATTATTTCTACTGCAATTTATTGGACAAAAATAACTTGGAACTACATTTTGAATTTATAGCATTCCAATATATGTTGTTGTAAAATGTGTAATTCCGTTACTTTGTAAAATTACTCTTGTTCCGTAGGCTTGGTGATTCTCAACCTTTTTTTGTTGCAGTGCACTTTTAAAAATTTGATGGTCCACTAGCAGTAAAATAAGTTTAAAAGAATTTTACTTATCTGTGATACACTTCCATCTATTCACAAAACAATAAGTTTAATATACCACAAAAACCCTTAGTTTATTTCTTTTAAATGGCCGAATTTTTCAGTTCCGGATTTTGCATTTTTCTTGGAGTATAATTAATAATTTAAAAAAAATTTGATGGCATGCAAAAGTGTTGTGGCACAGTGGTTGGAATCACTATGTCAATTGAATGTGAATACCATATTAAAATATATACATCTATTTACATATTAATTTTTTAATAAAAATATCTTAAAGTGGCTACACTTAGAGCTGTGATTTTGAAAAGCGTATAATTGAACAATTTTTTGATGTCTCGTGTCAGTATTACAATTGCATACGGAATTAATTATTTTAAGAATATTCTAACTAGAAAAAAATTTTACTGTAATTTTTTTGACATGAAATGAAGAAAGGATGACATTTTCAAAACATTCTCCTTTTATGGAAAAAGGCTTCTGTAATAATAATATTTTGCCTATATATAGAGCTTTGACTTATGTTCAGAGCCTGAACAAGGAGTTTTGAAAAAAATGTTTTCAGTGTTCAATTGAAATAATAATTGGTGTTTTGTTGTTGTTGTTAACATTCCTCTACTTTGATATATTAAAATATGAATAAATCCATTTCTAAATGTTTATATTTCAAAAATCTTTGTTCAACCCTTGTATAGAAGTTCTAACCGTAAACAGACAAAGTATTGTCAAAACATTTTTTCGTGAAAACAATGGTTTGAAAATATGCCATTTTTTCATCCATTTTTTGCCAATAATTGCATTTTAATAATTTTTCTAGTAATAATATTCTTAAAACAATTTTATATGTATATTCTAATTCAAGTGACTTTAATGATAAAAAAATTAACCATTTATACTCATTTTCAAAATCATGGTTCCAAACGTAATCAGTTACAGCAAAAATATCGTTAATGCTTGTTTCATTTATACCCTGCAGTGTAAATTGATATTAAAACTTTCAGTGCTAGATAAACTCATGAATATCATATATGTAGATTGTTGTAACAGTTTTTATAGTCTGGATATGTTCTGTTCGATGTCTTTTCATATCTTAAGTTATTAAGGAATAGAATCAGCTACACTGCTCTCTTAACCCTTCTTCTTTATAAGCTCAACAGTCTTTTACAGGCCAAAGCCTCGCTTGATCCTCCTCCAGTGGACCCTCAGTCACGATGGCCCCCATCGGTTGATTCCCGTTAGTTTGAGATCCTTTTCAACATCATCTAACCATCATGTAGGTGGTCGTCCTCTGCATCTGGTCTCTTCAATTTTCGAAAAAGCTACTTTTTTTGGTAGGAAAGTTATAATCATATCTGTGCTTATGGCCCAGCCACCTAATACGTGATGCTTTTATAATTCTCACAATGTCAGTTCCGCCATATTTCCTGTAAATTTTATGATTGTAATGAATTCTCCACTCATTCTCTTGAATAGGCCCAAAGATTTTCCTTTCAAAGGTGAGCAACTTTTCTTCCTCTGCTTTATTGAGGGTCCAACATTCACTTCCATACAAAGCAGTAGGCCTGATTAGAGTTTTATATATGCTCAACTTGGTATCTATAGAAATAAACTTAGACTTATATTGGTTTCTGAAGCCATGAAAACTTCTATTAGCCAAACAAATTCTATCGTTAATTTCAATTTTCAGATTGTTAATACAGAGTTCTTAAGTAAGTAAACTGTTATACAGTTTCAAAAGTATAGTTACCTACGAGGGTAAGTCGGAAAATAAGTTTCCCCTGTCGACTGTTGTGTCTGAAAGTCAAAACAAAGAATGAGACATTAAAGACAAGACATAACTTTATTTTTCCACATAAGCACCAAGTACATTGAGACATTTGTCATACCGCTTGAAGAGCCCTCCAGGAAAAACTCAGGGCTTTGACTACGAAAGAACAGGTGAACGCGCAAGACACTGATGCACCATTAGGTAGGGCTCGAACGCGATCAAGCTGATGGATTCGGAAAAAGTGGCCTGGGCTTCTCCGATCCGGCGTTCTGTTGTTGGATGACAATGTGAGACCACACTCGGTGACGGCAATGCAAAACCATATTGCAACTCTTGATTGGGAGCGCCTTCAACAGTCCTGATCTCGCACCAAGTGACTTTCATCTGTTTCCGGCTTTGAAGAATCTCTCCGGAAGGTGCTTGGAAGCAACGCTGAAGTCAAACAAGCCGTTAAACGCTTCTTCCGTGTACAAAGTCCCGTACCTTGAGTTTTTCCTGGAGGGCTTTTTGAAGCTTATCAAGGGGTATGACAAATGTCTCAATGTACTTGGTACTTATGTGGAAAAATAAAGTTATGTCCTATCTTTAATGTCTCATTCTTTGTTTTGACTTTCATACACAACTCTGACAACAGTCGACAGGGGAAACTTATATTCTGACTCACCCACATGTCTTCAAAGGAAACAAATTGAGAGATTTACTAGTTGAAATTAAATTAAAGCTGCATTCACACACCAAGGCTCTCAGCGTGGAGCGTCTAGCCAATCAAAGACTTCATCACGGGCGAGTTGAAGTCTCTGATTGGCTCGACGCTGACAGCCTTGGTGTGAATTCAGCTTTAATTTATATATCCGCTATAATAGCAAGTGCCATCTGCATTGCCGCACTCTCAAGCACTACAAAAGCCTTGCTAACAGAGCTTTTTAATCTTCCAATGATATCTATGTAATCGGGAAAGGCAAGAAATTGGACAGTTCTTTGCAAAATAGTACCATTTGGGTATACTCTCCTAACCATTATATTTTTAGTTAATTGGTCAATAACTGAAATGACTTCAACTCTCTTTTGATTTCTGGACTTCTTGTTTGTAAATGAAGATCTGGAGTACATGCCTTTTAAGGTCTCTGAAAAGTGCCAATGAATGATTTCTGGTATTTTTTAAGTACAACACTTTCGTGACAAATCAAACAATTACTTATCCATGCTTGTTTTTCACTACAAAATAGTCAACCTCCCAATCGTCTTGAAACGTTTTGTTTTTCGAATATTTTTTGCTTGTAAGGTATGAAAGATAGTTCAAAATTAGTTCCACCCATAAAACTCTCTCTACTCCACTGTTGTCTGTTATCACTAACCGTAAACGGTTCCAAATAGAAAAAAAAAAAAGTATCAATTCGTACCCGTACGACACGAACAGCAAAAAGCAAAATTGATATATTTATTTTGACAAAAAATGTCCCACCACATATTTAATACAGTTTTCTTTAATAAATAAATTCCTCAGAGCACTGGACCATGACCGCGCCACTTAAAAAGGCTCGGGGGGGCCGCAGGTTGAGTGTCGCTGCTTTAACCCTTTATCTACCGACGGTACTTAAAAGTACCACTCACTTTAAAAATACATAAAATAACCATTTTTACAAATACTCTGATGATACTCAGCAGGAATATTCTTTGAAATCCACTGTTCCTAGGTATATGGCAGCACGGGTTCTATGATGAGTATTTTAGCGGTGAAGGCGAGTAATTTTATAGCAGAAATTGCGTTTTCAGCTGACATTTTGATCGGATTGCGAAGATTGTCATTTCCTCAATAGTATTTAAAGTCAAAAAGTGTTATTTGTTTTTAAATTTGTAAGTTAAAACTTAGAAAATTACTTATTTTAAGTGAATATAATTGATTTTATAGTTGAATAACTTGGTGGTACCTGTAAGTACCACCGGTACACTGGATGTTACAAAAAACATTTAATGTTTTCCTTTCGTCTATGTAGTTTATTATTGTTTTTTGTTGTATTGTAGCATCATTACTAAAGTGTACTAAAATTATTGTTTCTTAGCATTTCTTTTTAGTTTAATTTATTTATTTTGTTCTGAAATTAGAATTTGAGCTTACTTTTTTTGCCACATGATTAATTGTAAAATATCTATTCTTTATTCAAAAATTAAGATTTTGATTTCTTTGTGTGTAACTGACATGAGATTCAACAATAATAGGATGTGTTTTCAAGGTACTGTAATTTCTTTCCATTTTATCTTAAGCGGGATTATTGTAGATCTTTGAATTGCGACAATCTTTAAACTAATTCTTGAAGATGGGAGCATTCAGTTTTTGTTATTTGACTTGGGGAACTCCCAATGACCCACATCTAAACTGGAAAAATTTATAATTGTAAGTAACGATAACACAGCGGTATTCGAAGCCAAAAGTTTATTGGATTCAATACAAGAAAAGCTCCGTTTACCACTCGCTTTAAAGTTACATAGAATAACCATTTTTACGAATATTTTGTGACGATACTTAGCAGGAATATTCTTTGAGATCCACTCTTCCAAGATATATGGCATCACGGGTTCTACGATGAGTATTTTGGCGGGGATAGTGATTAATTTCATAGCTGAAATTTCGTTTTCAGCTGACGGCGTTTTCAGCGGATTGCGAAGATTATAATTTTTGTCCCGAAAAAATAGTTGATGTCAAAATTTAAGTATCTTATTCTTTTTGTATGTTAATGAAGACCTTAGAAAACGATTCGACTATTTATTTTAAGTGAACAGTGTATATAAATTTTACAGTTGAATATCTTTAATTAATTAATTAGCTCTAACGTATTAAATTTCCCAAAGTTGAGTATTTTGTTTATGTATATACCTTAATTTTCAATGTAGTAATTCAAAAAAAAAATATTGCAGTGAAAAATTACAGTAAATCATAATGCGATAGATAAAGGATTAATGGTATGGTTTTAAATATTGCTTAAAAGTAGCATTATAAATAAATTATTTCAGGTAAAAACAATTATTCTTTAAACACTGGCGTAGCTAAGCCTAAGTGGGCTCTGTATCAAAATTTCTGAAATGCCTTTTTTTTTTGGGGGGGACAACTTAACATATTCCGATTTACTTTGCTTGTATATGTTGGGACTCTCGTATCATTGATACGGTGGTAGCCACACCCCTGTCTTTAAATTTAATCGATGAAATAAAACCTAAAATCCAAAATTTAGTATATTTTTAGACGAATCAAAAGTGCAAGCTCGTCATTTAAATATTTCAGATCATCTTCCCTAAAAACGAATTTGAAAAAGAACATTTAGTAGAGTCCCGTAAACACGGCATTTGATGACCCGGCAGTCTGGATAATTTGGTCACACTTGCAGGCCGCCCTCATGTAAACCCGGGCTCTGTACATTTCCAAATGTTCATGTAGTCAATGCTCTATCTTCACGAAGAAAGTGTTTTTCTATTGTTTATTTCCTGTTGTACTCCCAAGCAAACAATACATACAAGTGTAGTACAATATTTTCTCTGAGGAAACACTTCTGTTTATTCGTTTTTAAGACCATTCTTGATAATCCGGCATTTTCACAAACTCGACCACCTTTTGGTCGACATTAGGTCGAGTTTTTAGCATTCTACTGTATTCCGAAATAGTACAAGATGAAGCTATAGAAAACCCTGTTTGTGGGAATTTAGGTGTTTTATTAAATTCCAACTATTAGCTCACACTCTCTATATATTTATCTTGGTGGAATTTTCAATCGTTAATGAAATACATTTTAAAGCACTCAATTCAGTTGAAATTTTATATTCATGATTATTTTGGATGGCAATACAGTAATTTAATTATAATTAATAAAAATTAATTGTCTAAAACTAATTATTCAAAGAATTACAAATACAGCCACGTTGGCATCATTTTTGGCGACTTCTGTCAAAACTTGAAAAGTTTTTTTTTCCTCACATTTTAAAGCGCTCATTTGAGCCGAAATTTTCTGTTTTGGATAGAAATACAAAAATTGAATTATAATTAATTAAAATTAATTGACTGAAACCAATTATTTAAAGAATTACAGATACAGCCAAGTTGGTTTCATTTTTGACGACTTCTGTCAAAACTTAAAAATATTTTTTTCTCGCGCTTTAAGACATTCAGTTGAACCGAAATTTTATATACATGATTGTTTTGGATGACATTACGATACTTTAATGATAATTAATAAAAATTAAATTACCGTTTAATGTTGTGATTCTGTCCTATGTATATACATATTTATATTTATTGTAACTATTTAGTAAAAAGTAGCTAAAATAAAAATTTTCATTGTTGATCTAAGAAGGAATTGTCTTAATTTTTTTTTATATTACTTTTTTTTTTTTTAACACTGTAAGGGGTATCAGTGGTGTTAATTTTGTCTCGAGGGGTGAAAATGTAAACAATTTTCAAACAGGTATAATTCTTTTAATTTTAAATTAAATAATTCGAATCTTTTACACATTATTTACAAAGGATTATGGTCCCAAAAGTACAAAATGTTTGAAATATAATGATAATTTTAAAAAATTATAAGCGTATGAGAATAAGAAATAATTTTGTGTGTGTGCAATAAATATTAAGTAATTTTTGCATTGGCGAACGCTATTTTCTAAAATAGTAGCCTTTGATATATAAAACTTTATAGAAGTATAAAATGTATCATACTCTTTATAAACCCTACTTAATTTAAGAATAATATATATATATATTTTTTTTGTATTTCAAATTATTTGAAAAAAAAACCAGAAATTTAAAAAAAAATTTGAAAATATATATTTTTTTATATTATATATATATATATATATATATATATATATATATATATATATATATTCTATTTATATAAAAATACTACAGTGTAAAAAGTATACATTTAACTTTATAAAACCACTTATTTCTATCAATTAAAGCTACTATTTTAGAAAATAGCATGTGTAACGTAAAACTTAATATTTCTTATAGAAATGTGTTTCCTATTTTCACATGCTTAAAATTTTTTCAATTATTATATTGTAAACATTTTACACTTTTCTGGAGCCCCATTTCTTTGTAAATGTGTAAAAGATTCGAATTATTTCATTTTAATTTCAAAGAGATATATATTTTAATACTGTTTATATTTGCAACCCTCTAGAGAAAGTTAACGCCCCTGAGACCCCTTTACTATTATTGTGTTTAGCCAAAACTGGCTCTTGCGACACTAATTAAACACTCATATTGTTGTTGTACAAATAGAAAAGTTCTATTTGATTTGTTACTGATTTCAAAGGAATCTGTGTTATAAAAACTTTAGAAAAACATGAATTAGAAAAATGGTCCGAAAATTTCGTAGATTTTATTACAAAGATGTAGGTGTTAAAACCTAATTCAGGAAATTGATTTGTTACGGGTTTGGATTTTGAATGAAAGGGATGTGAAAACCGCATAAAACATTGCAATAAAGTCAAAATAAATATGCTATTTCAAATTGTGTTAAGACTTTTTTTACATCGCCAGTTACTACACATTTCCAGCTAATTAAAATTAATAAAAAATTATTTTCGGTCAAGCATCGGCTTAAGCAGAACTTCAGAAAATTGTCATTTCTCTGAAGTAATTAATGTACTAGAGCAAGAACAAAATCATATATTAAATAAATATCTGTTAGTAATATATGTTCGTATTAGTAATTTTTTTAGTTTTACAAAAGTTTTTAGTCATCCTTGGATTTGAAACCCCTCCGAGATTTTTGAATCCTGTCTGATCTGCCGCATGTGCGCGCATTATTCGGCA
Source organism: Trichonephila clavipes (assembly GCA_019973935.1). NCBI lineage: Eukaryota > Metazoa > Arthropoda > Arachnida > Araneae > Nephilidae > Trichonephila > Trichonephila clavipes. The sequence continues at coordinate 1,377,378 of BMAU01001363.1, read as the reverse complement.
ATTGCAGACGATAAACTTGTTACACTGACTTCATTAGTAAAGATGTGGAAGCCACAGCAAAAGGTGCAGTGCCTACTTTGGTTAACGGAGTTTAAATCAGTCACGCGTGTGCAGCGACGTGTTCAAACAGAGTGGAATCAAAATCGATCTACCAATGGGAAAGAACTTTAAAGGAGACGGGAACTTTGGTATCTCAAACTGGGAAGTATTCTTAATTTTTCGTGATAGAAGACACTGTTGATCGTGTGCGTGATTTATCTTGTAGGAGGTTTGATAAGTCTATTAGGCAAGTCAGTAACGACATTTCATTTTGTTCGAACACGTCGTTGTACACGCGTGAGAGATTTAAATTCCGTTTCCCAAAGTACGCACTGTACCTTTTGCTGAGGCGTTCACATCTTTACTAATGAAGTCAGTGGAATACGTTTATCGTCTTCGATTTCCGAATAATACATGCATGTGCGGTCGATCGGACTAGACCCAAAAAATTTTGGAGGGGTTTCCAATCCACGGATGAACAGTTTTTTTACATTCTAATTGGTAGTTCCGTAATAAGAAGCCATAACTTTTGGATACTTTAAGTCCGGACACCCTGTACATTATTGATGTTTCAGTTATTTTATATCTAAAAAATATTCCTAGTTCACGTCCTATTCTTTAACATTAAGTGAAAATTGTGGTACTACTTGAAAACCGAAATGCTTCTCCTACCCCCTTAAAAGAGACAAATTTCCTTTCAGCAAATTATGTTTCACTTTTTATTTATTATTAAAAATGCTCGAAAAATCTTTAAATCTTTTTCACGAGTTTATATATCATAGTCGTTTTTTCTTTTTCCTTTTTATTCAAATCCATCAAGATAGCAGTTCAAAAATATCTGGTTATAAAACGTGAGGTCACATATAAAAACAAAAGATGTGCAATGTACCCTGTGAAAATGTTAAAGAAAGCTGAATATATATATATATATATATATATATATATATATATATATATATATATATATATATATATATATATATATATATGATAAAGGACGCGTTGTTATGGGTGAAAAAAAAGCAGTAATCGAAATATGATATTATTAATCTTATTTTAATCTTAATTTCAGAATATTCGAATTTGTATGGGATCGAGACATTTTAAAAGATAAGATGTCCTCCAGCGAAAAAAAAAAAGTACAAAATATGTGTACAGTTGGACCTTTATTTAATGAACCACGAAAAAAATTTCGTGATGTGAAAAATTCGTTAGAGATGCATCTTTCAATATACTTTATTTTTGGTTCCAGGAAAGTTCTTAAAATGGAGATCCCACAGTATTTCTTTTATAATATTTTACAATGACATAATTTAATAGTTAGGCAATATCTAAAAGCCTTTTTATAATCAATATTCGAGTGGAAACATTTCAAGGGATAAGATAGATTTTTCAGCCTAATATAATAGGTTTTAAAATTAAATAAATTATATATTTTAAGAATCATAATTATCTGTTAACATGCATTTATATTCATTTTATTACAAATATATTCATTTCGTTCGATCAAAAGAATAACTTGATTTTGTAATATTTTTATTCAAAATGTTCATAAATGTTAGTATACAGTTTCATCCTTTAATATAGCAACAAATTAAAATGTAATTACTTTAATGTGACTAACTACATCCGAAACCGTGATTTTGATTTTGATAACAGTAAATTATTATTATTATTATTTGGTGTCAGTTGAACCGAATCCATATAAAATTTTAAGAAAATTATTACAATAAGAAATTGTTTTAATCCATTTTTTTAACAAGATTGAAGAGGAAAAAAAGGACATATTTTCAAAACATTTTTCTTTTATGAAAAATGCTTTTATTATAAAAATATTTTGCCCATATACAGTGGACCACAAAAGTGTTCGTACACTTGCAATTTCCAATAAAAATTAAAGTTTTCGATAAATAAAAATTAATACTTCGGAATTTTTAATTTTTTTTATATCTGCTACTTATTCTTAATGGAATGACATAATCAATTTTTTAAAAACAGCATAACTATTATTTTTAAAAATTAATAATCAAATAGCTACTAAAAAATTATGCCACAAAAGTCTTCGTACACTTAACAAAAATCTCAACATAGTTTTAAATATTGTATTTCTTTCTTAATTTGGTACTTTGTAGGATATATTTTAGTGTACACAACAACTTTTAAACATCTTGGTATAGATTTAATAAGTTTTTTGGAAATCCTGCATCGATTTTCCTCCATGCTTCTGTGATCATTGTTTTTACTTCCCATTATGTATTTACATGTTTTCTTTTTTTTTTAATAAAATTCTCACCAAATATGTTTTATTGGGCTAAATAAAGGGATTGAGAGGTGTTTTCAGATATTGGGAACAGTTATAAAGGCACCAGCGGCATTCATTGAGAGCAGTGCGCTTGGTGTCATTATCCTGTTAAAAAATGAAATCATTTCCAATATCCAAATTTTGGGTGGATAATTTAAAAATTCTCTTTAAAATATTTAAATAGAGCTCATGCTTCATAATACCATCAAAATATACCAAATTACCTGATTCTGAAGCCAATGTACACCCCCCACGCAGTAACCTCCATGGTTCACTGATCCAACTAGATTTTGGGGATCAAGTTTCAAAAAATTCAAAATTGAGAGCAAATTGATCGGGATGACAGAAAATTCAACATTTTTGTTTCCTATGGGGGCATAATAGCTTGTAAATGATAAAATGAGGAATTTTATCCCTTGAATGTATGTGGAACTAAAACTCCCCATTTCCATGCTGAAGCATGGAGGTGGAGGTGTTCATTCGTGGGGGTGTAAATCGGTTTCAGGATTAGGTAATTTGGTATTTTTGATGGTATTGAGAATCATGAGCCCTGTTTAAATATTTTAAAAGGAAATTTTAAATTATCCGCCCAAAATTTGGATATTGGAGACAAATTCATTTTTTACAGGATAATGACACCAAGCGCACTGTTCTCAATGTACGCCGCTGGTGCCTTTATAACTGTCCCTAAAACCTGAAAACACCTCTTAATCACTTTATTAAGCCCAGTAGAACATATTTGGTGAGAATTTGATTTAAAAAAAAAGAAAACATGACATGTAAACACATAATTGTAAGATAAAACAAAGATCACAGAAGCATGGAGAAAAATCGATGCAGGATTTACAAAAAAATAATTAAATCTATACCAAGACGTTTAAGAGTTATTGTGTACACTAAAAGATACCCTACTAAGCACCAAATTAAGAAAGAAATACAGTATTTAAAGCTATGTTGAGATTTTTGTTAAGTGTACAAAGGCTTTTGTGGAGTAATTTTTTAGTAGCTTTTTGATTATTAATTTTTAAAAATAATAGTTATACTTTTCTTAGAAATTGATTATGTCATTCCATTAATAACAAATTGCAGATATAAAAAAAATTACAATTACGATATATTAATTTTTTCTGATCGAAAACATTAAATTTTATTGGAAATTGCAAGTGCACGAACACTTTTGTGGTCCACTGTATAGCTAAGGACTTTGTACAAAGCCTGAACTAGGATTTTTGAACTGCATAATTCATATTTCAATAGATCAGAGTGCAGAAATTTTAACAAAAAACATTAATCGTTGTATTAAATCATCGTAACTCTGAAATTAATATTAATTTTTTTAAAAAAAATTTAGTTCACTCTCTGTAAATATATATTTATTACATATATATAGGTAATATATTTTGATCATCGAAGCATTTTCATAAAAGTGGATTGTTTTAAAATTATGTCATTCTTTCCTGTTTGCAAAAAAAAAAAAAAAAAAAAAAAAATGCATGTAAATAATTTTTTTCTTACAATATTACTCTTAAGGCTGTTTTCGATTAATGCTAAAGAATAGGACCCGTATTTGTGGAACATTTTTTCAGATATCAAAGACATGAAAAATTAATAGGATATTCTGGCTTCACTATCCTTTAGAGAGCAACATTTTCTATCATACTTCCCATTTTTAACAGCGTTGATTAATTTTTTCTGGTATAAAATGTGTTTCGTGTTTTTTCTCCTATATCGTAATGTTAAATGGGCTACGCCTTCACGTATTAAAACGAAAAAGAAAATATTCATGGAATATTTTGAAATTTTTAAAAACACTACATTGTGTTAACAGAGGTATGAGCTAAGATATTGCAAATTTCCATGCAAATTGAGGCATTTTTCTGTCTGAAAATGTGCTTCGCGTTTAGTTCAAGCTCTGGTACTTATACCAAAAACAGTCTTAAAACAATTTTATATGTATGCTCCGACAGTAAAAATATTTTTTTAAAAAAATTATTCGTTTACGTGCTTTTTCAAAATTATTGTTTCGAGCTTAATTATCTTAAATCTATGAGAAAACATGTGAAATTTTTTTGAAAGACTTTAAAAAATAGTTTTTTTTATATATTTGCTACTTGAGGTTATAATAAATTCTAAAAAAATGGTGAGTCAGTGAACTTTAGCCTTTCAGAAACGCTGGTATAAAAATAAACATATATCACTGCATTTTTCCTCCCACTCCCGATCGATTTAAAAGGTGTTTACTTTATTATTATTATTTCTTACAGAAACCAGTTGTGTTTTTTATACATCCTGAAAGTAGATGAACTGGTTGGAATTTGGGATCAAAAGACAGATTTTTTTGGACCACCATCGCAGCACCATTGAACCGTAACGAAATTAAAATATAACCAGTTTTTCTCATTTTCACTTTTAAGATTTCAAAGCAGGCTTGAGATTCTGTTAAATTTGTACTATAAAATTCTGAGAAAATAGAACTTTTCTACAATTGGAAATACCTCTTAAAAACCTGTGTTATAAAGGGCATTTTAAGTTCGTGACTGTGTGACGTAGTTATTAAGGTAGATGGCATTTTTTTTTTCAGAATTTCAAAACCTACAAGTATTTTAGTACTTTTTAACATTTAGTGCGATGAGAGGACCCTACTAAATAGTTGCAAGAAAAAAAACCAGATGCGTTTAATAGCTTCTTTGGAATTACACTTAAACCAGTAATATATATATATATATATATATATATATATATATATATATATATATATATATATATATATATATATATTTTTTAAGTCAATTCTTACTTTGGTCAACGAAGAAAAATTTTATTTTAGTTACTTTTTATTAAACAATTACAATTAATATAAATATGTATTTACATATGACAGAATCACAATATTAAGGGGCAAAATAGAAAGCGATTTTCCTTTCTATATATGGTGTTGGACTATTATTTTTGTTTGCTACTATTTATTCATTTATAAATCATATTCACAGAAATTAGGCCATCCCAAGCAGGATTCGAACCCACGACCTTTGGATTAGAAGTCCAACGCGCTGTCCATTGCGCTACAGGGACAAGACGAGCGATTTTCCTTTTTATATATGGTGTTGGACTATTATTTTTTGTTTGCAACGATTTACTCATTTTTTATTTAATTAATGAATTAGTATTTGAAAAACCTGTGTTAACACCAAGTGTTATCCACTGCAAGTTTAAAAAAATGTATTTGAAATTGAGTGGATGAATAAAAAGTATATTTTATAAGCGATTGAAAATTTGAACGATATATATATATATATATATATATATATATATATATATATATATATATATATATATATACTATATACTATATACTAGCTGGTATACCCGTTCTTCGCACAGGTGAATTGAAAAATTTAACTATACAGATTGAAGGATTAAGAAGTTTTTGATGAGTTAATTTTATGTGCATTGCAAATATTAAACAAACAAACAAAAAAAGAAGCTTTTTGCATATTTCAGCTGAACAACAACAAAAAACACATGTTTGTTAAGCTTTAAGTCTCTAGATGTAATAGTCGATAAAAAGGATATTTTTTTATTTAAAACTCCGCGTAACTGTCTTGTGGGTCGATTTTTGAAAATACCTTTTTCTAAGCTGCTCAGCAAAAGTAACACGTTGTTACAAATTTTGTGTAATGAACGCTTACAATAGTGTAAATAATTTATATCTGGAAGTGTAATAGTGAAATGTTAGCGATCGAGTCAAGTTGGCAATTGTCTAGTTACTTTCATAGCTCGAACTTTATTAGAGCTTTGGAAATGATTAGACTTGCGCTTTCGCGGCCTAATTCTCAGTAGGTACTTTTTATGCATTTCCAAAAAATTCAGTACAGTAGTTATTATTATTATTATACTTAAAAAATGCAATAACTTCATATTCAATTACAATTATAGCGTTATAATTAACTACTAACCACAACAAATTCTGCAAATTTGTCTAAATGATGTAGTGTGAAAGATAAAGTTTATCTGCTTTAAATACCAGAAGCGATAAAAGTATTTATTTTGATATAAGAATCAATTTGTCACTACCAAATGTGCATAATAAAATCAAAAGAGAAAAAAAACGTGCATAGAAATAAATTAACAATTTTTATTGTATTTATGGTTCACTATTTTGGCGATAAAGACTTACACATGAAAAAAAATTAATAGTAGCTGTTCAAATAAAGAGAGACTTGTGCCACAACCTCACCCTTCGAAATCTAGTTTTATTCTGGAATAAAAAAATTAGTGATTACACAGCAATAAATTAAGAAACCAGCGCCTGGATTAGACAAAACAAAAAGAGAAAGTTTTGCTTCACACATAAAAGATAGATATATGCTGTCGTGGGCTTTTTTGTAGCGCACACCAGAATAGCTTGCAGATAGCAGAATTTTTTCCTACTTACTTGACAGTTATCATTATATTTTGAACACTTCACATAGTATCTTTATAAATTGTAACCTATGTATTTTCTGATGTATAAGCTATATTATTGTTAAGTTTAATTAAAATCCATTCAGTTGTTTTCGCGTTAAAGAGTAACAAACATCCATCCATACATAAAACTTTCCCGTATATAATATTAGTAAAGATATATATAAATATATATGCGTGTGTAGGGAGAGTGTGAACTAACAGTAGGAATTGAAAAACCTACAGTCGAAACTACAATGTACGATTAAGCGGAAAACTGAAAAAAGCTTGGATTATATTGAAATGATGGTGCGGGAAGAGATAGCTACCTGGGGTATGAAATGTTATAATGTGTTGTAGTTGTAGCTGCTAATGCCACTTATCTGACGGAGTCAGATCGATCCCCATGAAATTCATCTCGGCAAACGGCTACGGCCGTTATCCGTAGTTTTGAGCACCATACAGGTGACGGTACCATCAAGGACGTCTTAAGGCATGGCCCAACTGGGCCTCATCTTCGGTGGGGATCTCATTTCGTTCTCAACTCTCTCTTAATAAGATCATGATACGGATAATTTTAATGTGGGGTCAAATATTATTCCCGTACATGTTGTCCAAAAAATAGGGAATTTCAAACTGCATGCCAACTGGCAAAAGTGGTAAGACTGTATTATTATGGGAAGACCGTTGTCCATGTCTAGGTCTAGTCCTTATACCCTTAACAACCATTCAACTCATTTAGTCGAAATGCGGCCATCGGTCTAGCCCATTTGTGCTTAGGTTTTTGAGATTGTGAGTCGTGTACATTTATTTGTTTCAAATTACACAATTTAAACGAGTATTTGACAATGACAATCTCTACTTTTACAGATCTCAGGTAGGGCCTACTTTTGCATAGGGGCCCAGGGCCTTTAAAGAGTCTTAAGACGTCCCTGAGTACGATTTGGCTTGATTCCGCCTCAATTTTGAGGGAGAACATCCTGGGAATAGTCTGGGGCCTCCCACCTCTCTTTTCCCAATCTCCCAAGGAGATTATGTTGCAATGTACGTAGTACTACTTACTAGCATTGGCGTAACGTACACCCCAGCATCGCGGGGGAGAGGAGGGGCAAATATTGACTGACGCCTATTACGGCATGGGGCTTAAAACCTAATTATACAGGCACTGCCGTATTACTCATTAGTTGGAATAGGCAATTGCCTATGGGCCCCGCGCTTTTTGCGCGTTCTGTTTTCTGTTAGTGCTCCAAAAGCAGACTACATGTCTATCGGAACTTCAGAGATCATTGCTTGATGAAAGGTGTAATAGTCTCCAAGATCAGATCATTAGTTTGATACTGAGCATGCTTAGGCATTGTACGGACTAGGTTGCATCGTCTGGGAAGCATACTATGTATTAACCCTCATATCAAGCATGTAATATTGTTGTTGTTGTTTGCTTCAGCGAGCAAAAACCGTAATTTTTATTAATGATATCAAACATATAGCATTCTTTTTGCTCTTTACCTTCTATTTAATAAAAAGGCTTTACGATTAAGTCACATTTGTTCTTCTTCTGACTCTTTCTATGCCTGAACTTGTATTATACTTAATTTATATACATGAGTGTATTTACAACCCAATTTTTATTTGATATATTTATTAAAATTTTTGCGTTTACTTGAATGTAATAGTTGCATTTTTTGTTAAAAATATGTATTTTTCTTTGACGCATAATACCTATTCTTATGTTTTTAGGAATTTTACTTTTTCTACCTTCTATCAATTTTTTATTGAATTTATTTCGAAAAACAAATTACACACACACGGCCGGGATACTAGAGCGAAAATGGTTCGGTATCCTAGTGGGATATGTGGATTTTAGGCAAAATCAGGCTACAAAAAAATAAAACTTGTATAGGATTTGAATTTAAAAATATATTGTTATGCTTTCAGATATTTTTATGATTTATATATATAAAAATTATATATTTTATTATTTTTTTATAAAACGAGGGACAAACTGTAAGCAAACAAATAAACATTTACCCACGATGCATTTAATACAAAGATTCAACATCTACATAGAGTTTGCTCTAAGATAATGCTATTTAGCCTTTAAACTCTAGTTTTTGAAATGAGGGGTGTTTTTATTGATAATTCGTGCTTCTATGCAAGCCAGCCAATGAATTATCGCAGTAGCCTAGTAGTCATGGTCACTTACTCGTGGCCGGCGTGTCATGAGTTTGAGTTTAACGCCAATGAAGACCCACCGTGTAAAGGAGTTGATGCACATTTAATCTGTCGAGGCTCAAAATTCTCCTGTTGATGTGGCGTGGTAGTTCCGTGAGGGAGGTGCCAGTTCAGGGGATGGCGAACCTTTCTGGATCAATGTGCCATTTTTTCTAAAAAAGTGTTTAATGAGCTATAGACGTGCCGTCAAATAATTTTGATTTGTAATTAGCGGAAAAATAATAAGACCAAGTGGTAACAACAAAAAACTCTATTTACTACGAAAAAATACCTTTTGCACTGAATAGTTATAAATGTTTTAGTTATACGTGTAATGAATGTAAAATAACATTAGTGTGACTTCTGTTGTTGCAGATTGGATGACAAATAATTTATATTAGGATTGTAATATGTTACTATTTGTAGAATACATGCTGAGAGAATTGGAGTCATCTGGCAAACGGTTTGAAAGCAATTAATTATTTTGGCTGTGGTTCACTTTCTTTGACAGAGGGTTTGCGATTTGCTTCAAAGTACTATTTTACTGACGATGTACTGCATACCACTGTTCTAGAACATAAAACACACACCACTTTGTCTCTTTTACTATTAATGTTATGTTTCTTGGTCCAACAAATTTTAAATTCTTTTTTACACTTACTATCTTACTCTTTTTGTTCTTTATCTGAACTAACAATGTTGAATAACAGTTAAACATCGTAAATATAACACAGATAAACTTTAAAATACAGTTGTGTCAATGGAATTGACTGTGTTATGCGTAGACAGACATTACATAGTAAGCAATTGTAGTCTACGACGTAACTAAGGCAAGACAATAACAAACGAGAGTGCTCCCAGCAGCCCTGCGACTGATTACACGCGTTTGTTCGTAGTGAATAGTGAACTTTGAAAATTTGAAATAAAATGCCATTCATTTTGATCACTGGCGTGGCAAAAACATTGTGTCACGTGCCATCAATGGCACGCGTGCCACTGGTTCGCCCTCCCTGTCGTAATCAGTTGAGCATGGTTTAAAATTACGAGGTCCGTCGTCAATAGCCCTCGTGTTGCTCAATAACACGTGGTTAATAGAATTCTCACTCACTCAAACCAACCAACAAGTTGCTACAAGAGGCAATCACGACATTTTTTCAGACAAACTATCAATTATTGCAATCCTTCATGCAACGAATATTTAATATTCCTAAGAATATTTAATTTTAAAAATCTTAAGATATACATAAATTCATAACCAAAAATGAAAATCCGAATCCTCACACTTTAAAGTACCTTAAAGGGTTTTGGAAAATTCGTAGAATTTTGATGATTACTTATGAGTTAACATCATTTGTTAGAAGACTATGTGGCTATATCCGATTTGGAAATCACCATTCATTCTGAATGATTAAATTGGTTATAGGAAGTCACGGGTGATCCGATCTTTAGAGATCCAACGCCCGGAGGGCGTTTCTTCTCCGTATGTGTGCACTTGAAAAGAGAACAAAAAAAGAAAAAAAGAAGCTATCTGCAAGCAGACCGCGGAAGAAGCAGCGCCTAAAAGGCCGGAGAAGTACAACAGTAGCCCAAAAAGAGCGGGGAGAGAAGCAGCGCCCGAAAGGGACGATTGGGGTTGAACAGAGTTCATCGAGAGAGGATGTGAAAAGTCATTTTTCGCCTTCGCATTCCCAGGAAGGGGGAAGCGGTAGGGCAGGTTGGGAGAAACACCTCTTTTTCTTTTTATCATGGCGGTTTTTCTTTTTTATCTTTAGAAGTTTCAGTTCTCAATCGTAACTTCTAGATAGAGTTGTCGCGTAGAAAAGTCAATCGGTCTTTTGTAAGTGATTTTCCCGAAGGGAAAACTGTTCACAATGGAATATCAATTTGGAGTAGAGCAGCAATTTCGAAGGTACGGTTTGCAAGAGGCTTGTCGGAGTTGGAAATCGCTATGATTTTCTTTAAGACTTGGAATATTTCCACAACTTTCGGGTCACGTAACTGGCGGAGGGTTTCTGTAATGCTTTTGAGGTAATGTTGGGTTCGATGGGGTTACTGGTGGAATTGCTAGCTGCGGTTGAATATTGTCTTGTTTGGGAGGTGAGGGATGGTCTTGAACTAGGAGCTGGAGTGTGAACTGCACTCACTGGTGGGGGAGTGGGAGCACGAGATTGGGTTGTTGCGACCATGGCTGGATTGGCTGCCTCGGCTCTGGCTTGTGCTGCCTCTTTCATTTCCCGGCGTTTTCTTGATCTCTCATCCCAGTAATTGATCTTGGGGGGCGGCGGTGGCTTGTTTAATGGATTGCGGGGGCAGCCTGTAAAATTTGCAGGGTGCTTTTCCTGGCAGTTGCATCAGTATCAGCAGATTTGGAGCAGTCCTTGGTAAGGTGGGGCTGACCGCATTTGACGCACTTCGGATTTCTTGTGCAGAATTTGGACGAATGGTAAAATCTCTGACATCGGAAGCACTGGGTCGGTCCAATTTTGGGTCGCAAGGGTTCCACCACTATTTTCAAGTAACAAATATCTGTCAGGTTGAATATATTTCTGTTAATGTCACTTCTGGGGAGGGTGACGAGAAATAAAGGCATGGGCATTCCAGTTCTCCTATTGGTCATGGCATGGCATACGTTGACTGTGATTCCATAAGTCCGAAGATCATCAATGATTTCTTGAGGTGGGGTATCTGAGGGCATACCTCGAATGACTGCCTTGAGATCCTTCTCTTCATCAAGTTGGTAGATGAAGGATTCGAGTTTTTCTGCATCGACGTAGCGTCTGATGGTATGATAGGCTTCGGGGGTTTCCGGATACACTCTAAGTCCCTTCCCTATGATTTTTCTGTTTAGTAATGTCTTACAGTTTCTTCAAAAGTTGATGCGACTGTTTGACATTATCGATTGTAATTGGAGGGGGAGGGCGAACGACATTATGATTTTCGGCAGTAGCTCCGATGTCATCCTCGTTTTCTTGAGTTTGAGGGGTTTGTAGAGCGTCGAACTTATTCGACGTGATCACTTCTACCGGCTTATGTTTTTTAGTCGAGGCTTCGTCCGACAGGGTAGGGCTTCTTTTTTTCTTTTTTTTTGCGGCCTTTCACTGTTTTGAAAGCTTTATCATTTTGATTGGGAGACACACTATTCTGACGAGATTTCTTGACTTCCCTAGTAGCATAGAGTTTTTTACCTGGATTTTTTTCATATTCTTAAAGAATCTCATATATATTGCGGCATCTCTTGAAAAGGGCGTGCAGGTCCTCAGTATATTTCTTCTTGGTAGATTTATCTTTGAAGTAAAAATTATCGATGTTTTGGATCAGTCCGTCAATGTCTTGAGAAGATTTAAGACACATAGAAGGGTAATTGCAGGAATTCACGGAGAGTCTCAAATCGTCGATGGAAGGAGGGTAGCGCAAAGGAGAAGGCGATCGGCTTTCGTCCAATTCATTTTCAGAGTCCGATTCCGAATAAATCATGTCGTCAGGCAAGTCGATAGATTAGGGGGAATCCCCGTCCATTTCGAACGTATCGAGCTTCCTCGATTGAAGAATTACCGTCGTAGGCGAGCGAACGCGAAAATTTAAGCAAACACGTCGTGGTTATTCAAAACCAGAAAAACAAGCGACGTGGAGTAAGACTGGGTGAGAATAGTTATGAAGCATGAAAACACATTTAGCCTGTCACTCTCAGGTTTGTTCATATTTGCTCTGAAAGTATTTCTGATTCTTATTTTTGTAGAAAAAAAGGTACACTAACTACAGCTAATATCTAGTTAATTTAGAACCACAGACAGATGACGCAATTCATATCAGAGCTTTACATCAAGTCAACATGATGACTTTAAGCCCCAATAAATAAACCCTTTTACATGACACTGCGTTTAGTAGGAACAGTTCTCGAATTTGCAGTCATAGGCTAAATCATTAACGGTCATGACCTTGGTGCTAAGACCATTCAGTTACCTTTTCTCTATTTTATGTTTACAAAGTCAAATGAAAATAAATAGCCTATCACTTAACACTAAATTCATATTTATCATGTAAAAATGAAGAAACATTCTGTCATTATTATTTAATTATAACGTAATTTAAAAAGTCCATGAAATGCTCGTCGTTAAAAGGTTTGTAGTGGCAATTTTACATAGCAATGAAAAAGACATTTGTGTTTAAAGACATTTTTAAAAAAATTTATTTTATGAATTATTTTTATGACATTAAAAAGCTTTTTGTACTGAAGATATATATCCAGACAGTTCGATGATTGTGAATTTTATAGACCAATTATTGATTTACTCAGGAAGCGTCATTTTTCGAGAGGTAATTTTCAAACTAAACAGACGGATTTTTACTTTTTTTCCCTGTCTGAACACTTACACTCTGAAAGCGTTCTTTGGTTGACTTCTCCTTAGCGTACTCATACCACTTTCATCTTCAATCTTTCTTTTTTTCTCTCTTCGAGCTATTTCTGCTGAGGTAGTCTTCGCATTATTTCTTACTGGTACTTATCATTGCTCCCAGATACCTTAGAATATGATCTGGAAGTAATCATGAGTAATAATTTGATACCGGCATTATAAGTATCATCATCCCAGTAATACCTAAAGAAAAAAAATATCATTTGGACCACTCACACAACATTATCTCTCAAACAGTGCCTTGAATTAATCAAGGAAAAGGTTTCAGTCGCCAACAACTCGAAATTCCTTTGTGCGACATTTAAGTCCCTGTTTTAATTAATAAAAAAATTTTAAATCAAATTTGCTGAAACCTTATTCGACAACAACCACCTACGATAGTTAAGCTACCATCACACATCACCCCCTCCCAAATCTGATGATTTCGTTGAAGCAAAAACTAAAGATTAAAAGATGCCCAAATCATAAATAAAAATATATTAAAGCTGCTACTTGCATTCCACTTTTTATTTGATCCCATCAATTCGAAATAAAACCAAGACTCCAAAGATAACACTCTCGTAACGTCCTTATTATAGCCTCGAGTAACATATACCCCTGAAACCACTGCATCAAGGGGAGCAGGATTCTAAGGGTCCCAAAGTCAGACTGATGCCAAGCACGGCTATGGGCCCAAAACTTCACTTTGCAGGGGGACCCAATATACGCCACAGTCTCCAACATTAAAAATTCTTCAACTAATTATTGGTGACATTAATAAATTCAAATGGAACTATGACAATTGTTAACAAAAAAAAAATAAATGAAAAAATTATTGACATAGTACTTTAAAGATCAAATATAAAAATCCATCCTTCAGTACTAAGGTATCTCATATTATCAGACAACACGTAGATGATAGAAATCAAGAAGCTCATAAAATAAACTTCTGGAAGAAAATTGGCAGTTCATGGAGTTCTCGTTGAAAGTTATTCTAGATCAGAAATTCAGAAATAGCCAGTTCTGAATTTAATGTTGAAACCTACTAAAACACACATGAAAGGTCATAAAACCAGTTTAAATATGCCTATCATTTTTTGTCTAACTAATAAAAGGCCCTAAAGCAAAGAAATAAATCCAATAAATCACCTAGGTTAGTTAAAAATTAAAATCAAGGCTCTTATTTACAAAAATAGATAATAGATAATAATCCACAAAAATATCAATTTACCCACAAGTCTTCTTAGGGGAACACTACGTACTATTATGACTAATTTAGAAATAGCAGTAATTTTTTCAGAGTAAATAAATTTAATATTCATATTTTGGTTTAGTATTCTTTTTTCTGTATCAAATCTAACGCAAGAATAATAATTCCCTCATTTCCTTTTTGATGCTAATCGCGTATCATGAGCCCATCTCCAAAATGGGATAAATACTGCAGTATACACACCGAAGAAGAGGAGATTTATCGGACTACTGTCTGTCTGTCGCTCAGTGTTGCAAATGCATACAAACATTTAAGTAAAAAAGTTTGAGTCGATAGTTTTGATTGTAAAATGCGCTTCACTTAGGAATATGCAGGTAATAATCATTTATGATGCAGATTTAAGTTTTCCAAAATTAAAAATATTAACAAAGTAATATATATAATGCAATGTATTCTATATTAAAGGCGAACCTTCACCTACATATGTTTACAATCTGTGTGAAGCTTATTGATTTTTAAAAATGAATTCATTTATTTCATACGTATATCAAAACAATTTTTTCTTTAAATTTCAGACTACGCTGCATTTGAATATATGATCAACAACTATATCATATGGTAAGATTTTTTTCCCCCCGCCGTATGTTAAAATTTATAAAATTGGGATACTTGAATTATATCTAATGGCGTATCTATTTTGAAAAGAAAACAAATCTCTTCAAAAATCAGATTTTCATTTATTAATTTTCAGTTTTTTCTGAAATAACTTACAGAGTTGCACGCTTTTTTTTCTTGAGGAAAGCAATTCTGGTTTAAAAAATATTTATCTAATATATTCAGTGGGCCACAAAAGTGTTCCTACACTTGCAATTTCCATTAAAATTTAAAGTTTTCGACTAATAAAAATTAATATATCGGAATTGTAATTTTTTTAATGATAGATGCAACTTGTTTTTAATGGAATAATCAATTTTTTAAAAATAGTATAACTATTATTTTTAAAAAATTAATAATCAAAAAGCTACTAAAAATTACGCCACTAAAGTCTTCTTTAAATATTGTGTTCCTTAATTTGGTACTTAGTAGGATATCTTTTAGTGTCTACTACAACTCTTGAATGTCTTGGTTTAGATTTAATCATTTTTTTTTTGTAAATTCTGCATCGATTTTCCTGCATGCTTCTATGATCTTTGTTTTATCTTAGCATTATGTGTTTATATGTCATGCTTTCTTTTTTTTAAACCAAATTCTTACCAAATATGTTTTACTGAGCTAAATAAAGTGATTGAGAGGGGTGTTTTCAGATATTGGGGATAAAGGCACTACCGGCATACATTGAGAGTAGTTCGCTTGGCATCATTATCCTGTCAAAGAATGAAGTCATCTCCTATATCTAAATTTTAGGAGGATAATTCAACATTTCCTTTTAAAATATCTAAATAAAACCCATGATGCTTAATACCATAAAAAATACCAAATTATCTAATTCTAAAGCCGAGTTAACCCACGCAAGAACACTGGAGGTGTCCTCCATGCTCCATGCTTCAGCGTGGAGATGGAGGAGTTCTTGTTCCACATAAATTCATGGGATAAAATTCCTCATTTTATCATTTACAAACTGTTAAGCAACCATCGGAACCAAAAATGTTGAATTTTCTGTCATCCCAATCAATTTCCTGTCAATTTTGAGTTTTCTGAAACTTAATCCCTAGAATCTAGTTGGATCAATGAACTATGGTGGTGGAAGTGTTCTTCTGTGGGGGTGTAAATCGGCTTCAGAATTAGGTAATTTGTTATGTTTTATGTTATTATTAATCATGGGTTTTATTTAAATATTTTAAGGAGAAATTTTAAGTTATCTGTCCAAAATTTGGATATTGGAGATTCATTTTTTAACAGGATGATGCCAAGCGCACTGCTCTCAATGTACGCTGCTGGTGCCTCTATAACTGTCTCCAAAATCTGAAAACTCCCCTCAATCATTTTATTTAGCCCAGTAGAACATATTTGGAAAGAATTTGATTTTTTTTAAAAAAAAAGCATGGCATATAAACACATAATAGGAAGTAAAAACAATCACAGAAGCATGGAGAAAAATCAATGCAGAATTTACAAAAAATTGATTAAATCTATACCAAAACATTTAAAAGTGGTTGTGGACACTAAAAGATATCCTACTAAGTACCAAATTAAGAAAGAAATACTATATTTAAAGCTATGTTGAGATTTTTGTTAAGTGTACGAAGACTTTTGTGGCATAATTTTTTAGTTGCTATTTGATTATAAATTTTTAAAAATAATAATTATACTATTCATAAGAAATTGATTGTCATTCCATTAAGAACAAGTTGCAGATATGATAAAAAAAATTACAATTCCGATATATTAATTTTTACTAGTGGAAAACACTAACTTTTATTGGAAATTGCAATTGTACCAACACTTTGGTGTCCCACTGTATATGTGTGAGCAGTTGCAGAATAGATATGCTTGTTGTGTGTGTGTGTGTCTTAAGATGCATATCACAATTTGGATCCCTTATTGTGTTTAATGTAAATCTATATATGTTTATATATATATTATTTTTAAATGATACGTGATTGTTTTAAAGTAAGATCTTGAAAATAATTTCTACAAGAGTGTAATATAATTTATAGTAAATGTGCATAAATAATTCTCTTTAAAATTGAGTTTTATAAGCATATTTATGAAATTATCTTCACATATGAAAATTAGAGAATTATATATGTTCAATGTTAAAACACAAAACTATTAAATTTTATCTCAATTCTTATACTCTTTACTAGAATTAAAATATTGGATTAAATTCACCAAAATAAATTTCAATGTAAAAAATGAGTCTTAACTAAGTGAAATAGCGCAATTTGAAACAGGTGAGAAAAAGTTTAAATAATTTTTGATCATTGTTTAGAAAAAAACAAGAATCCTCAAATATCACTGCTGTTCAAAGCACATGTTTTAGAAATATTCCATAAGGAATATATTTGTAATTTCTATTAATAAAAATATTTTTCCTGTTCAGCACTTGTAACAGGAAATTTTTTTTACTACACTGTTTCTTTTTATTTTTTTAAGGAACACATCATTTTTCTTTTTGTTGGTAAGAATATAATACATCGTAATATTTTTTCAGAGAAAAATAAATTTAAGAATAAGTTTAAGAATACATGTCAATGGTTATAATAATTAAGAGATATTTTAGTACTTGCGTATTACTGCAACCGTATTAACGACATTATATGAAACAAAGCACATGGTAATTCATCGTGTACAACACGTGCGAAATCAGGGTTGCCAACTTGGCAAGTTATCTTGAATGTTGAAATTGTTGCAATAGTGCGTAAGTACCTATATTTTTCCTTTGTTTTGAAAGTATTAAGTCATTAAGAATTTCAAAGACAGTTTGATATGCTGTGTGTTACATTATTTATGAATACTCATAACTTTATTTAGTTATATTTTTTCTCTCAATCTATATAATTAGTTTTTAATGAAAGAATATTTTTGATTCTATAGTTTCCACATTTATTTAAATAGGAAAAGGCTTTATAAAATATAATTTTGTTTTACTTTTACCCATTTTTAACTTAAAATTTGTGACAGACTTTATTGTTAATTTGATTTTAACAATTTAATGTTGACTTATCTTTTCATAGTTTTAACAAATATTCTTCATTTACTGCATCCCTCCCCCATTTCTAAAAAAGTAAAAATACTTTATTGTAACGCGTTATGTGTAAAAAAATTTTTTTATATACATACCTCATTTTGCAATTTAGATATTTTTAATTTCAAATAGTTTTATAAAAATTTTCTGAAAAATAAAAAAATTATAGCTTAATATATTATTGAATTGTGTCAAATATTTTTTGGTTAGATACTATGAAAACTATAAGTCATTGTCAAAGCATATTTTTGTTACCTTATTAAAAAATAATGTAGCTATTATGGCTGAGCAATCCAGTGTAAAGTGTATACTGTTGGTGCAATTTGGTGTCATCATTTTTTTTTGTCTAGTGAAGGGTTTATACTAGAATTTAATAATTTTTTTAGTAGCTTGATATAAGAATAATTTAGTATAAGCCATTTAATTTCTCAGATTTTTTTGTATGAAATATATGTATAACTGATACTCTATTAAAATGTAATTTGTTAAATTTATTAATTATAAGAAAAGAAAAAAAATCTTTATTATTTCTAGTGAATATAAATATTTTATTTTGTGCATATGTGCAATCAGCATCTCAATTATACAAGGTGCATTCAACCTCTAAGGTCTCCAAATTTTTTTCTGACAAAATACTTAAAAAAACAGAACCCAGAAAGTTGTATAAATACCATGAAGCTGGCCACATTTTTCACAACATTGGCACCATAGTTCTATGGCTGCTTAAAACTCTTCTTATGGGGCATGTTTTGCTGAAGTAACAGCAGCTCAATTGGATATCAGCGGTGATTCTTCATTGTATGAAGCTATTTTGAAAAACCTACTGAGTTAGGAGTGCCCATTGATGAGGGGCATTGTCTTTTAGAAAAAGGACCTGTCCAGTCTTGTTTGGTCATTTCTCATGCAATGGTGTAAGGAACCGTGTTCTCAAAACCGTTTTGTATTCATTAGCTATTGCAGAAGTACCCTTTGGGAACACAATGTGGGAGGATTATGCCTTTGCTATCCGAAAACATGGCCACCATAACTTTCTCAGCATAGATTGTTATATGAAATTTTTTCAGTGGTAGAGAATCACACAATGTGCTTCCATTACAATGACTGGTGTTTCATTGGGTTTAAAAAATGGAATCAATGACTCATCCATCTTCACAGCTGATGGGGGAAAAAAGCACCATTCATGGTTACATAACATAGCAACAGCTCTTGAGAAATTGCCACCTGTGAAGACTTCTGTTTGTCAGTCAGCATTCGTGGGACCCACCTTGAAGAAACTTTTCACATTTTCAACTTACCATATTTTCCTTATATAATCCACAAAGCCTTTTTTTGAGTAAAAAAAAAATAAACATTGTATAATCCGCAGCAGTTTTTACGGCGAATAGTTCAAAAATATAAACTGCCGATATGAGTGTCATATAAGATAAAAAATACACAATATAATTAAAAATAGAAGAAAGAAATTTTACAGAAAAAAAAATTATGAAATTTCTCTTTAAATATATATATTTTTTACGATAATCTCAATAAAACAAAAAAAAAATTCTTTGCTAATGCCATCTATGTTTTGAGTTGTTAAAGAAAACATTACATGTGGAAAAAAACTTTCTTTTAATTTAGCAAGTTAACAGCAAAAAAATTAAGATCGAGGCTGTTTTTCCATTGTCTCTTTCTTTTAAAATCCATTTATTTATTTCTTCCTCTAATTGTGGCCAGTGAGGTTTTCCACAACTATCGGCTATTTAACGTCAATCACAATTTTCAAAGTTGGTCTTGTTTTTTTTCAGTTCATATATTCTCATGTTTTTTTTTCAGTTCATTCTCACATGATTCTGAACCTTCTTTAAATTTGTTCTCCCATGAATGCATATTTTTAACATTCATGCCACCTTCATTACATGTCTCACTCAATTGGGGAAGAATTTCATTGGGTGTTTCACCCTGTAAGTGGAAATGATGAATGATTAGACATAGATCTAGTAAACTGACCTTCGCCATTTTAAGTATAGGAAACATTGTACATGCTAATGTTCACAATATTCATGTCATTCATAGTATAGTGCTGCCATCTGTTATTAAAGACAAAAAAAAATTCCTGCAAATTTTCTAAGCATTTAAATTTTTCTAATTACTCCCACTGCAGTCAACAAGGTAAAAAAAAACACACACACACACAGCTTTTTATTTTGATTGTATCAAAGTCCTTTTAATTTTTTTTAATAGCAAAATATTACACATGTGTATATTTATACTTTCAACATGTATTTGTTTGATTTTTTTTAAAGATTTTCCCCCTCTTTTTAAATTTTAGGAAGTATTTTGTTGAGAATTGACTGCACTGACTGCCATGCCTCGCCATCTGTTCCAAGTTACTGTGAATTTGCCTGCAAACTTCAGAAATAATTTAAATAATAATGAAGCATTTAACCCCTATGTATTTGTGAGGAATAGGTTATATCATTTTCTTTTTAATCGTTTTTCATTACTCTATGCTCACTTGTTTTCAGAAGTCCACAGAAAATTGATTGAATTTTTCTTATTACTTACAGTAAGTAAATTTCAATAATTTTTCTTAAAACTATGTATTTTTACATTTAATGGCAAACTATTTTTTTAGTATAAGTGTTTTACAAAAATTTGTTTTTAAATCAGAAATGTATTTTCTTTTTGTAAAATGTTTTATTTGGAATTATTAATTTGTAGAAATCAGGTTCTTAGACATGTGTGTTTTTAGTTTTTACTGTAAATAAATGTGATGTAATGAAAAGTATTCAAGAAATTATTTGTGCAAAGATTTTTATAAAGATACATACTAACTATTTTATTTATTGAAAATTATTCTACTTAGCTTGCAAAATTCATTCTAAGAAATATTTTGAATTGAAGCACATATTTTTTTTTTTTGGCAGATACAAAATTTTCTGAAAATTCTGCAAAATTTAATAAAAAAAATCTACCTGTGTGGATTTATATTAAAGAAAGGATCTTTTTATTAAATGTTATTTTAAACTAAAGTTAATTTTAATTATTAAAATAATCAGAGCACTTCATAATTACTTATTTAAATGCTTTTGAATAAAGATTCACATGTTTTTTGTTCCAAGATTAATTATTTTTTCAATTTCACTTTATATCACCATTTTATTTATTGAAAAATGATTTTAACAATCTAAATGTTTGAAAAATGAAACAGAAAACTTACGAACTTTAATTGAATCAAGTCCAGCAATTATGTGGTTACTAGCTGTATGGCTTGGCGTTGCACGGGTTTTCTCTACTTTTATAAGTTTTCCCTTCCCTTCACAAAATCAGCACTTCCAATATTCTTTTTCAAAATTACTTTGTTCCCCCTCCGCTTAGCCCGGTGTTGCACTGACCTTTACCGAGTGTGTAACTTAAAATTCCTTTTTTGAAATTTTTTCACTTTTCATTGTTAAACAGGTTTTCCCCCCTCCATTTACCCCCAGGTGATGCATAAACACGGTTATTCAATAATAATTTTATCAATGCATTTTTTAATTTTTTTTTATTTCAAAGATTGCCCTTAATAATTGAGTTTTTTTCTCAACTTTTTACAGGCTTTATTTAGTTTTATATTATTAATATATGTGCATCGGGTGTTTGTACAAACACCTATAACTTGCCTTGAACAATATCGAGGTACTTGGCGAAACAATGGCATTCTCAGAGTAGAAGTTTTGACTAGAAGAGGAAAGGGAAATTACACCTTGGAGGATTCGTACTGGAAAGAAAAGACACTTCGATTGCAGCAGTATGATGGCCAGTCACATTTCTTATTCAGTGATCACACACCAAAAACAGAAGATTCTAATGAAGTCTTAATAATCGGTGGAAATGAATCCATACGAGAAGAAGATGCACTTGATGCATTCGCTTCATTTGAAAAAGATGATTTCATTGGTCCTAAAAACTTGACTCCTGATAAAGCAAATTCACATAGAATGTTTGAGGAAGACAATTATCAATCTGTTTCTGAAGATTCTGTTTTAACAAGTAAGAATTATATATATTTAATTTTTTGACTGTTTATTAAATTTTTAAAATTAATTCATTTTATTGTTGCATTAACCCCTTAACACACATATTTTGAAAAAAAATTGGCAAAAAATAGTTTACTTCTTTCAAAGAAAGCATATTTTAGTACCTTGTTTTGGAAAAAAAAAAAAAAATTGAAATTTTTATTTTAATTTTGGATTTTTATCCACATTTTAGATAAGAGCTGAATATTGCTATCTTCCACCTACATAGACTTTTATCTTTCTTTTCAAATAATTGTTTCAAAACACACATTTTTATTCTAGAAAAATATTTATTTATACTTTTTCAGCAGAAATAATAGTATTTAAAAAAATTATTCAAAATTTTCTTTTGTCTGATATATTTGGAAGCAAGATGCAGCACATAGTCCAACATTGCAGTTATTACATTGACTTTTTCCTTTGCTATCCCTTTTTGCACAATACAAAGCACAGTATCTTGCTAGAGCTTCTTATTTTAGATGTTGTTGGAACAAAACTAGGACAATATGTTTCATTAGTGTTGTAGAATTACAGAAGATTTTGGTCTATGCAATTTTTTTTATACTTGCATCAATATGATAACTTTGTATTTTTCTACTAATTTGTTTCTGAAGTCTAATTTTTTTCGCCTCATTTTTTTATACAAAACATATCGCAAATGAAAGAATACTTTCTTATCATGTTTGTCCAAGTTCTCTGTAAACTTTATCTAAATTTATGAAATTATGATTATGATCATAGTCAATCTCACAAATGCAGGTGGTTATCGCATATACTCGAGTGTGAAAATTACTGCAGCATAAAATATGACTCCAATTAAATTATCTTGATTATGTACTGATTGTCTAGTTTAGCACGATTGAGTTAATTTGATCATACACATTAAGGGGTTAAAGTTCTTTATAGTATAAATGAATTATTTTTAAAATTCATAAAGGTATTTAAATTTTTATTTCATGGAATGTATCAAAGAAATTCATAATCTTACTTGTTGCATGTCCTGGCGTTGCATGGGCTTTCTTGATTGTATAAATTTCTCCTTCCCCTCTCAATGTCAGCACTGTGTGGGAATTCTATATTAATATGCCGTTAAAATTCCCTTTTTTGAAGTTTCTTCGATTTCTTTACCCAGTTGGAGAGGTTTGTTTCCCCTTTATTTAGCCTTGCTTTGCACTGGCTTTTGCCAAGTGTATAACTTTATTTCCATGGGAATTAGCCCTTTCCCTCTCGACACCAGCACTTCTGTTTGTATACAAGATTTATGTGAGTAGGGATGGCGATTCTTTCCGAAAAAGATTGATTTTTGAATCTATTTGAATTGTAACCTTGAAGAATCGATTCACAAAAAAAAATCAAGGTCTAAAAGATCAATTATTAAAAAACCGATTTTTTTTTCAAGTCTGCATTTACAATGTAAATATTAACATTTTATGAAAAACACTACAATAAACGATCTTTTATCAGTAAAATTAAGGGATTTTTTTTTAATTCAGGGAATTCGACAATTACAATTATTTTTATTACCATATCAAAGTATCAGGTATAAAAGAAGATATTTATTTTCTAGATGTATTTGTTACCTTAGAAAGTTAAGAAAATAAATTATATAGCTCATAGTTCCCAATGCTTAATATGAAAGCTTTTTAAAAACGATAGTCTGTCAAGTCTACAGGGCTCCAAGTGGTTCTGCTCATCACTTGCGATGTTGCCGGCAATCAAAAAAGGCGCTCACAAGGAGAAAATGATCCCATGATATTTACAGCAATTTACTTACCCTCGATTACTTATTATTCCGTAGCAAACTACATAAAAAAATATTTATTTCGCTAATAACAGTACACTACGACAGCCTGTCAATCAAAGCATTAACAAATGACACAATATCAACAAATGCAAAAAGTCAAAAGATTACAAACGTTACTTTTTTTTATTTGTTAAAGAGAGGCAAAGGAAACTAAGCACACAGGCATCTCGCGAGTTTTTGAGTAATTAACCCTTTAACCACTAACATCGTAATATTACTGGTTTTAAAGATAGTACATTCAACTAATCTATACATATAAATAAAAATGAAGTGTCTGTTTGTAATTTGAAATTAACAGCTTTTTACTAAATGCATTTAAAAGTATATACGGTACTTACATGAAAAAATCAATTTTTAAAATTTTTGTCTGTCTGTCTTTCTGTCTCTCTGTTTGTTCCGGCTAATCTCTACACAAAATTTGTAACAATGTGTTACTTTTGCTGAGCAGGTAGGTGTTTTCAAAAATCGACCCACAAGAAAGTTACGGGGCATCATAAATAATAACAATAATAAAAAAATCAGCAATTATATCTAAAGACTTAAAATTTAGCAGACACAGTTTTTTTTGTTCAGCTGAGTTAAGTAAAAAGCTTTTTTTTTGTTTAATTTATACAATTTACGTAAAATTAACTCATTAAAAACTTCTTTATCCTTCAGTCTGTATTTTTAAATTCACCCATGCGAAGAACTGGTATACCAGCTAGTTAATTATAAAAATACATAAAAAAATATATAATATCTTTAAAATATTGTAAAACATTCTGTATGCTACTAATAAAGTTCATCAAAATGCATATTTCGAAAAATTTAAAAATTGAGTTAATAAATTATCTGCAGTTTAATATGGAAGAATTTTAAGAAAACATATAAAAGACTTTAAAATTTTAAACCAAAAAAATGCAAGTATTTTAAAAAATAAAAATATTTAACTCAATGCAAAAACATCCATTAGATAAATAAATTGCAAAATTTCAAGCGTGTATTTTAAATTTCAAAAGACTATTATTAAATAGATAATTAATTTGAATATATAGTGATGTATCTAATATATATTATAAATGCGAAAGTTTGTGAGGATGTTTGGGGGTCTTTCACGCAAAAACAACTGAATGGATTTTGTTGGGGTGAGGCGAGTGAACTATTTTTTCTGGCGGAAGGATAACTGAGTGATCCGCCCACACGCTCCTTTTTCCCGCCTTACTCCCGCGCATTCCTTCTACGGGGTTGACGAGCTGACCGTTCGCTGTGTGCTTTTGGGTCAGACTTGCTGTGTGCAGTATCCGCGATCAATATTTTCGTATGTATATAAATAAATGTGATGTCCCAAGATACCGTAGTAAAAATGATTTCACAAAAGAACAACAGATTTTAATGAAACTTTACAGTAATATAGTTTATACATCGGAATAACACGTAGGCCATAATTTATAGCATAGGCTATAATTTATAAAGGTATTGTATGAAGTGTCCAAAATAAAACGATATTTGCTAAGTAGGAAAAAATTTTGCCATCTGCAAGCAATTCTGGCGTGTGCTGCAAAAAAGCCCTCCACAGCATATATCTATCTTTTGTTTTGGCTACGCAAGGCGCTCGCTTCTAATTAATTCCTGTGATCAGCATAATACCTATTTTTTTTATTTCAGAATAATACTTAGTTTTGAAGGGAGAGGTTGTTATAAATCTCTTTATTTTAATGTTTTTTTATGATTTTATTATGCACATTTGGTAGTAAGAAATTGATCTTTCTTCAAAATAAATGATTTTATCAGTTCTGGTACTTAAAGTAAATAAACTTTCTCTTTCACACTGCATCATTTGGACAAATTTTCAAAATTTGTTTGTGGTTAGTAGTTAATTATAACACTATAATTTTAACTGAATAGACAGATATTGCGTTTTTAAGTATAAAAATAATTATAACTACTGTAATGTATTTTTTGGAGTGTGTGAGTGAGTGAATATTAACGTCGCACTGTTCAGCTGCACGAGGGCCTTTGGCAACAGATCACGTAATTTTGAACCATGGTCAAGTGATGTGGACGACACCTGAGCTGGCACCCCCTTCTCCTAACTACCACACCAACTTAGAAGGAATATTCTACCAATACTTAGCAGGAATATTCTTTGAAATCCACTCTTCCAAGGTATATGGCAGCACGGGTTCTATGATGAGTATTTTAGCGGGGAAGGCAAATAGTTTTGTAGCAGATATTGTGTTTTCAGCTGACGGCGTTTTCAATGGATTGCAAAGATTATTATTTTTGCCCCGAAAAAATAGTTTGTCAAAATTTAAGTGTCTTATGTTTTTGTATGTTAATGAAGACCTTAGAAAATGATTTGACTACTTATTTTAAGTGAACGGTATATATAATTAATTTTACAGCGGAATATCTTTAATTTATTAGCTCTAACGCATTAAATTTTCCAAAGTGGGGTATTTTGTTTATGTATATCCCTTAATTTTAAATGTAGTGATCCAAAAAAAATATTGTATGAAAAAAACTGCAGTAAATCATAATGCGGTTGGATAAAGTATTAACGTGCATCTCTCACCTACACGGCAGGTCTAATAAAGCTCGAGCTATGAAAGTAGCTAGGCATTTGCCAATTTGACTCTATCATTAACATTTCGCTATGTTTTTCATTGAATCGCCATTATATTTTAAGAAACGGCATTTCTTGCAAATATTATGATTTTATTATAAAATAGGTACAACAGAAAGTAATATTGATGTATTATACTTTCAGATATAAATTATTTACACTATTTTAAGCGTTCATTACACAAAACTTTTAACAATGTGTTACTTTTGCTGAGCAGAGATCAGCTTAGGGAGGTATTTTCAAAAATCGACCCTCAAGAGTGTTACGGGGAGTTATAAATAAAAATGAATCCTTTTTAACAGCTATATTAGATCTACAGACTTAAAATTTAACAAAGGTGTTCTTTTTTTTTTCAGCTGAGGTATGCAAAGAGCTTTTTTTTTGTTTAATTTGAAATTCACGTAAAATTAACTCATTAAAAACTTCTTTATCCTTCAATCTGTGTTTAATTTTTCAGTTCACCCGTGCGAAGAACGGTTGTACCAGCTAGTTGTAAATAATATATTTTATGGTTTTTATCACACAAAACCGAAAAAATCGAATGTCGATTCTCTAGGATGAAACATTGATTCAGTGCTACATATCAATTTAAAAAATTGATTTTTTTGGCCCGAGAAATCGATTCTTCAATTAATCGCTCTCAAATCGCCATCCCTAGACACAAGTCATTTCTATAGTTCTGTCATTGAAATTTCTTTTTTCTAAATTTGTTCCTTTCCTTGTCAAACAAGTTTCTTTCCCCCCATTAAGCCTGACATTGCCCAAACGATTTCAAGTGTAAACCTCCCCTCCCCATCCAGGAATAAGTCTTCCTCCAAATTTATATTTTCAATGAGATTTACAAAACTCTATACTGCTTTAGTTAGTGAAATATAAATTTAAAGCAATAAGGAAAACATTTCTGATGTAATATATTACAAAACTGAGCTTTTTCATTATTTCAGCAATAAATGCTTTCTTTGAATCTAAAATAATGATTTTTTATTTTGCTAATGCCACACTCTACAAATAGCATCTAAATAATAAAATAGATATGAAATTTTTGTTTATCAATCAATCGTTATGCACCGTTAGTATAAAATGTTTCAAGAAACTAATGCAGTTTTATCCTGAAAAAAAAAAAAAAGACAGTGTGTGATTTTATTCTAAAATAATTAATTTAGTAATGAATATGGGGAAAAAAATACTTCTTTAGTTCATTTAAAAAAATTATTGATGTAAATCTATTATCATTTAATAATTATTTAAAAATTCGTACAGCTAGCTATTATGACTGCTTATCTGTGGAAATTTGAATGTTCGATTACAAATATTTTTTAAAGAAAGTATCATGTGGGAAAAAAATCCTTGAAATTTATTTACTTACATATTATTAAAAGACATAAAAAAAAATTCTATCTGATAGAAACAAACATTTTAACATATTTTTCTTATGTTTTGGAAATTATTTGGTTAAATGGTTTCTTTCAGTGTCTCATAAATTGAGAGAAAGAAATTTTTATAAAATAATTTAAATGTATCTGACTTAAAAAAAAATGTATATTATACAAAACTAACATACTGATTATTTTAACAGTAATTTCCTTCTTAGAGTTTGAAATAATAAAATTGATAAGAAATATTCATTTATCGATTAATCGTTGCATACCGTTTGCTTAAAAAATGGCACTAGAAGCAAAAATCCAATTTATTTGAAATCCGCCAAAAAAGTGGCAGAAAAAAAGATTAAGGTTGCTGAATTTGTGTGTCTTTCTGCACACGCACCATAAGCACTCAAAATCTTGTAGGTTTACCACAATTAATTATTACTGGCATTTGGTAATTTGTGGCGATTTTTTTTCACTGCATTTTTAGGGTTCCTGGAAACGAAAATGTATTTTTTTAAAAATAGTTTTTTTGTATGAAAAAAGACAGAAAAATAAAAATTTACAAAATTCCATAACTACACTGCTGGTCACCATAAATGCAACACCCTGAAGGAAGCATGCAAATAGCATGAAATTTACAACATGCATTAGCGGAGGTGAGATATGCAAATGATTAGAATTTCAGCACAGACACGCATCACGCGCCTGTGGCGCCACCTCAAATCGCTATTTAAGGCTTGGAGATTTCGATGATTTCAAGTTCGGCACTTGTGTTTTTCTTGTGGTTTTTTCAAAAAACGATCAGTTATGTCATGTAGAAAACAGCAATCAGCTTTTGATCAAGTATCCGAGTTCTACAGAGGAAGGATAGTGGCCTACCGAGATTGAGGATTATCTTTCAGGGAAATCGGTAGTTGTGTTGGACGAAACCAAACAACTGTAATGCATATATGTGACCGTTGGATGCAGGAGGGTACAACGGACCAATGTGGTCGATCGCATCCACCTCGGTGCTCCACTTTACGTGAGGACAGGCAAATTGTGCGCATGGCAGTGACGGATAGCTCAGTCACATCAGGAACCATAGCACAGCACATTGAGTCTGTAACGCATCATTCAGTGTCTGCGCATACCATTCGACGCCGTTTACAACAGAGTGGTCTGTCCGCAAGACATCCATTGCTTGGTCTACCCTTGATGCAGAACCACAGATGTCTTTGCCGCCAATGGTGTGATGAAAGAAGGATGTGGGTGGCAGAATGGAATGAAGTTGTCTTTATTGACGAGTCACGCATCTGTCTGCAACACCACAATGGTCAGATTCGAGCCTGGAGACACTGGAGAGAGGATGCTGAACAGCTGCATTATGAACCGCCACACTGGTCCAGCACCGGGTATTATGGTATGGGGTGGTATTGGATATCACTCCTCTAGTACACATTGCCAGTACTTTAAACAGCCAGCGCTACAACTCCAAAGTGTTGGAGCCATTTGTCCTTCCTTACCTTCAGGGCTTGGCCACAGTCATATTTCAACAGGATAATGCATGACCACATGTGGCACGCATTGTCCAAAGGTTCTTTGTCAATCACCAGATTGAATTGCTTCCTTGGCCGACTCGCTCCCCAGATCTTTCGCCGATAGAAAACATGTCCATGATTGCTCAATGATTGACCCAGATTACTACCCCAGCTGCCACACCAGATCAACTTTGGCAACGTGTGGAAGCTGCTTTGTCTGCTGTATCCCAAGAACATATCCAAAGTTTCTTTGAATCAATGTCAAGGCGTGTGGCAGCGGTGATCTCCAACAATGGCAGCTACTCTGGCTACTGATTCTGGCAGGAACCACACTTCAGAGAAGTCTATAAATTGAATCATTTGATACTTGGTCAACATGTTATCTATAAAATAAATTTTGTTGTGCTATCTCCTGTCTTTCTTGGTGTTGCATTTACGATGGCCAGCAGTGTATTTTAAAAATTTTTTTATTGTATTCCTTTTCAGCTTAAAAGTCAAAAGATTCATTCATTCGGCTTGAAAACCTGTTTTCAACACCATTTGTTTTGCATAAATGTAGTTTATGAATGTTATTTAAAGTTTTCATTTTTTTTTAGGGTTTATTTCTTAAGCAAAAGTTTCCAAATTTCACTCACTCATTGGTTACAAACACAAAAAAGGTTAAAAAAAATAGCACACAAATGAACTTTTTTTTTAAAAAAAAAATACAAACTATTTTAAAATCCATAATTTTTAAGCAAATTTTCCAATCTTTTGTTGTAATACAAATAATAACATTTGACGCATGGGAAAAAAAGTTTCACGTGATTATTTTTATGAATAATTGTGTTATTAAATGTTTAATAAGAACTTTGAGTATTTTTTGAAAAATTGTAAAAAAAAAAAAAAAAAGTTTTGGTATTTGATTTTTCAAATCACTAATTCTAAAAGAGCAAAGTATGATCTTTTACAATATGGGAACTTATTTGAATCATACTTAGAAAATGATACAAAGTGATTGAAAAATTCTTTTCATGAGAACGCATCAAAATTTATTTGTCTTAGAAAAAAATCATAAAAAATGCAAAATATAATTATTTTGTTTATAATATATATATATATATATATATATCTTTATATATATAAATCTTCTGTGTGTGTGTGTATGTGACTAAACTCCTCCTAAACAGCTGGACCGTTTTTGATGAAATTTTTTGTCTGTTTCAATGGACTCGAGAATGGTTAAAATTCATAATTCAGTTCGATATCGCAATTAGTTAAAAATATATTAATTAAAAGCCTTAAAATGCATAATTGTTTTACTCCTGTGTACTATTTATTCTGTTAATGTGCAGCAAGAAAAGCCAATGATACGCTATATCTTTGTATATATAAATCTTCTGTGTGTGTGTGTATGTGACTAAACTCCTCCTAAATGGCTGGACCGATTTTGATGAAAT
Organism: Trichonephila clavipes; assembly: GCA_019973935.1. Classification (NCBI taxonomy): domain Eukaryota; kingdom Metazoa; phylum Arthropoda; class Arachnida; order Araneae; family Nephilidae; genus Trichonephila; species Trichonephila clavipes. The sequence goes on along the minus strand of BMAU01001363.1, from coordinate 1,346,319 downwards.
TTTTTGTGTCTGTTTCATTGGGCTCGAGAATGGTTTAGATTCACAATTCGGTTCGATATTGCCATTAAAGATATAAATTTAAAACCTTAAAACGCATAATTGTTTTACCCCTGTGTGTGTGCTATTTATTCTACTAATGTGTGGCAAGGAAAGCCACGATACAGTATATCTTTATTGTGTGTGTGTTTCACTTCTAAGCAACCCAGAAGTATAAAACTTGGTACATAATTACTACAAATCCTAATGATGTACACTACAAAGAGTTTTTTTTCGAAATTCGCTTTAGATTTTTTTAAAATTAAATTTTTAAGCGATTTTTCCTTTTTTTTTGTGTGTAAAATTTCAAGGTAAAGTTGTACTTTTATCATGGATCCCAATGATTCATTCAGATTCATCTATACCATTTAAACGTTTACTATTTCCAATTCGCTTGGCATTTGCAATGACTATTAATAAGTCACAAGGTCAAACAATGAAGATTTATGGCTTAATTTTAGAAAATCCGTGCTTTTCTCATGGCCAATTATATGTTGCATGTTTCAGAGTTTGAAAACCATTAAATTTATTTGCTTATACCCCTCAAGGATTAACCAAAAATATTGTACATCCAATGGCATTACGATGAATTAAGTTTTTGTACAATTTAATAAATATACCTGTTATAAAATAGTTTGAGTCTCTACTTTTTCACCTTTAATTAAAACAAGTTTAATTTTTTATTCACACAGCCTCTACATTTAACTTCACTCATAGTATACACACACTCACGCTATCGATTGATCGTATTGTGATAACCGTATATGTAATGACGTTAGATATTGTAATAACTTTTTAATACAAATTTGTACCGAAATGGTCCAAATGGTTAAAGCTTATTCAATAAAAATTTGGAATTTTTGAATTTAAGATGTGTGTACAGGACAACGTCTGTCTGCTACGCTAGTGTATATATATATATTATTGTCCTGCAAAATACAGTCTTGCTGATTCTGAAATTAAAAACGACAAAAAAGTAGGAACTCTTACCTGTTAAATTTGAGTGGCGACGTGGTGCAATAAACTGCATACAGGGGCAAACGAATACCCATTTTAAGGTTTTTAATTAATGTCTTTTTGACTAGTTGTATTATTGGAATTTAAAGGTTCAAAATGGCTTCCTTGGAGCATTTCCCATCTATTAGCACCTTCAGGGCATTTCTGTGTTCTCACACACATAGATACGTTTGTTTACCTAGGAATTTTAATAGTGTTGATGAAACAGCATATTATTTCTTTTCTTGTGAAACTAAAACCATCTTAACTCTTAATTGCTGCAGGTGTATACATTCGTTTCCTTCAGCTGGTGTGTATGTACACTTTCCAACCTATAAACCTTACATTGTGTTTTGTTATCAGTAAAACTATTCTGAAGGTTTTGGAATGCAATGAAATGAGTTTGACAGTGTTTGTGAAGGATTTACTTAATATCAGGGAAGGATTTATTTATGCCTTTTCTTTTCCAAATACATTGCATAACTATGCACGCCAGTGTGAAAAATGGTGGAGTTCAGGAGGGAATCATAACTTTTCCTCAGCAGGTATGGGGCTTAAAAATATTGAAATTTATGTTATTTGTTTAAAGAATGAACAATGCTTAATACATAAGCCTTAGTTGAAGAAAAGTTTACAAATTAAAAACAATCATGCTTATGTGCCAAAAACATTTTTTTTTCTGAGTAATGTTTAAATCTGTTTTAGATTTGAAATTTTCATGTATTGAACAAAGTGATGAATTTACAAATTTCATGTCTTGAAAAGGGTTCATATGTTTTTTTTTAAATTTTCATTCATGATTTGTTTTCAAACATTTGTATTTGATAAAAATTGTATGTGCATATTTTCTGATGTATTCCTTTTTATGTATTTCTTCCTGTGTTTTGATTCTTTAGCCCAGAGGTTAATAGACTCCTTGCCATGTTTTTTCGGTTTGGGGTTACCCCCCTTCTTGCCTAATATTGAATTTTTGAAAATTTATCAAGTTAAATGTCTTTTTGACAGCTGGTATAGAGCTACTTACTTTAAGATTTAAATTTCTAACTGTAGTGAAATATAGTGTTTGAAACTTAAGTTATGTTAATTTAATTAATACATAAAATAACTGATCAACAAACAAATGTTTATAATTGAAGGGATGGTCAGCTTGAATCCTAAATCTTTTCTGTGAGTAGTATGTCCAGTCTTTTTCCTTTATTTATTTATTTTTATTTTGGTGATTGGCAACTGCACTGACACTTCTTTTCACTAGGAAAAACAATTAAAAACTTTCTTGCAATACTCCATAACTCAGGATAAATAAAAGGTATGTCTTTTTAAAGCCAAAATTGCTGTCATCCATTTCTTAGCTTTACTTTAAGATCTCCACTACTGCCTATTCTGATCAGTTTCTCTTGTAGTATGACATTTTTTTTCAGCGTAACTCATATGAACTCATTGCCTGCTGTTTAGTCAAAGCATTCTGAAACCTAGTTTCAAAATCTGAATAAAGGGCATTTAAATATTGAACATAGGTTAAAATGTCATTTTCCAGGCAGAAAATTTGTGATATCCAATATTAGGCTGCTTTAGCTTAATTCTGGCAAATTGTCGAGAGAATGGTCCTTGTTTTAATCAAATTTATGCTGTCACCTTGTAACTGCAAATTTATCTCATTAAATTTAGTCAATAAATCTGTTAATTGGTAAAACCTGGTTTCCATTTGATTAAATTCTGTTTTAAAACTAAAATCATGATTTGGTTTAGTGAGAGCTACTACAGAAGACCTCCATTTACATGCTAATTGCATGGATCCCCACATTATTTTTTCACTGACATGCACCCTTGCAGGTCCAGAGGTCAATATAGACCACTTCGGGAATCACTGGTTTAGCCTCATCCAGTAGATCAAAATGTATACATAAGTCAAATTCACTTGTTTATTTGAAAATATAGGAATTTAGATATTGTCAGCTGATAAACTTGTTTACAATTCCATGCAATGCATTGTAGAACTGAATATAGTGTTTGAATAGAGTGTAATGTTTGCATTGTGTTGCAAGAAGTATAAAGCACATTGCCTATTTCTTTGGAGATAGTATATTCTTTTCATAATCAGGTTTCTATTGCATTTTATAATCAACTTGTGTTCTTGAAGGAAAATTTGGATAAAATCAGACTCTTATTCAGTTTGTTTAATTCTCATTATGTATAAAAATAAAACCTAAATGTTGTAGTATACGTAAAAGTGTGTGTTAATATATCTGATAGATTATTTCTCTTCGAAGAAAGTTACGAATAAAACTTACAATAAATTTTTTAATTTATTAAAAAAAATTAGCTAAAGTAAATTTAAATTGAGTTTATATGGCAAGGGAGGGGCAACACTTGTTTTGGATCATGGGTTACATTGTGGGAGCAGAGGATACTAAGGCCGCACCTTTTTAAATTGATTACATTCACTATATAAAAAAATATTAAAGTTAAATAAAATAGTGGTAATTTTATTCAATTTATTTACCATGCTAATTGCATATTATCTATAACTGCATGCTCATTTAATTTTCTTTAATGAGACAAATGTACCCATCATACTCTTCTACAATTTTTTTAAGGCTGTCTTCGGTTAATGTTAAAGAATAGGACCCAAATTCAGAATATTTGTTCAGGTATTATAGTACTCAAACATTTTTATTATATTCTGGCTTCACTATCCTGTAGAGAATTACTTATTTTTATCATACTACTCATTTTTATCAGAGTTGACACATTTTTTCTTTATAAAATGTGTTTAGCCTTTTTTTCCCTATACCTATCTCTTTACATTTTAAAAAGAAAAACTAATTATTTATGAAATATTTTGAAATTTTTAAAACACTATATTATAAAAAAATGCTTGAGTTACAATGTCACAAATTTTTATAAAAATTGAGACATTTTTTTCTGTTTGAAAATGTGTCCCACATTAAGCTTAAGCTTTTGTACATATGGCGAAAACAGCCTTAAATGAGTGAGATTGCTTGTTTAAATTCTCATGACAACCTGTGGGTTTATACCATCTTGCTGTACTTGCACCTGTATTTATTCTTATTGATCTTCATGCAAGAAAAACTTTGCTCACAAATATTTGTCAACTAAAATGTCAAGAACAATTCTCCAGGAAATTTCTTTTTATGTGGAAATTTTTCATTTGACAAAGATTTGTAAATGTCAATGTCATAGCATCAAACATTTCCTTTACCATGGGATGTGACTGCAAGTCAATAAGTTCAAGCTGTAGCTCCTCAGGTGCTGTATCAATATATGCAGCAGTGAGATAACAGAGCAAATTGAATTTATGCTCAATATTCTTACAATCTTTTAATTATTGTGACCTCATCCTCCAAACTCTGCAGACGATATCATAGTAGAAACACTTTCAGTTACTTTGTTTTCCTAATGAAGGAATTCTGTTTTTTTATAGTGAAAAATAAAAGTTTGAACTTTTGATCGTGCACAGGAAAGAAATCTCGGTTCAAAGCAGATTTTTTGACTGTCTTGGCAAGCCGAAAAATACTCTTTTCGTGACGCTAGTTGCCCAACTCTGTTATATGGCATAAAAGAAAATGTTTTGAAATATGCTTGCTAAATAATTGTATTTAAAAGAATTTACACACATTTGTATTATTTTTATGTTATGTATCTTATTTTTATGTAATGTAATTTGCACAGGTGAACTAGATCCGGCATATATAATGGAATTCTCCATGGAATATGGATATTTGAGACTAAGACCATCAAAAAGAAAAGAATTGAATATTTCTGTGACTTTTGTCATTTTAGGTATTTTTTTTAAAGTTTCTTTTGCTAAATAAAAGTTATCTTTTTCATAAATAAAATAATTTTATCAATTTTTGTTTTTTGTAGAAAAAAAAAACCATTTTCTCCACTAACTGAAATAAAATAAATATGGAATATTTTATTTTAATTTATGTGTGTACTTTAAAAACCTTTGTATGATTTTTAAGTTGAGTTTCTTTATTATTGTTATTTGTTTTTTAACTGTCATAAATGTTATAACAGTTTCCTTGTAATTCATCTATTTAAAGATGACTTCCTGCCTTTTTTAGATTCAGTTTTTTAAAAGTATTTATTGGAAGAAAATTATTTGTCTTTCAAATATACAGAGTTTTTTTTTGTTAAATATACTTTTTTAATACTTAATAAATTAATAAATTTTTATGTAGATACAAGTATTTAAATAAGTAAAGTTAATATTTTGTGTAAAACAGCAATTCATTATAAATTGTGTGTTATTTTTATTTCTTGTTTAAGTATTTATTGAAATTTATTATTTTTAACTTGCATCTTATATATATCTAGTGCATTTAAAGCAGGGTGTTTCTTTCTGGAAATTTTATTATTATGCACTAGTTAAAAAAAATGTTTTATTTACTTAAATTTTTATATGTTTTTATGTTATTTTTTTAACAATGATATTTAGTTTGTTAGTTTAATTATTTATATATTATAATCTAGCAATGAATGGATCATACTTTTATATGAAAATTAGCCTTGTTAATGTTCAGGACATTTTGTTCTATACTTGGAATAAATTCATCATTGCAGTTTCATGTGTTTGGAAGGTAGTAAACAATTATTGCAGTCAATGAAAGAATGCTTTTTTAACATTTTAAGTATCAGGAATAAAGTATCATCATTATTGATTTTATCTTTTCCTTTATCCTTTCTAGACCCAGAAGAGAACACTTGTTTTGGAGGTGCCTTTAACAGGTTTCTTTTGAACAATTTTCTTGGATATGATAATGTATTGTTGGCAAGCATAAAAAATATGGCTGAAAAAAAAGACCAGAAAGGCAAGTTTTCGTTTTTATTTGAGTTTTTAAATACATGTAATAAAAATTATAAGTTATTGATAGTTTAATATAGGGAGAGAAAATATTCTGAATCTTCATTTTATTTCTATTTCAATTAAAGTATTATTTTTAATTTTATATACATATATTTATTTGAATCTAAGTCGCTTTGGATTCTAAGCGACCTCAAATTCCTAACACCTTTTTGTGAAAAATTAAAAGATAGCATTAGGCTGTTTATCGATATATATTTATTAAAATAAAAATAATTTTAAATGGTAACTAATAAGTGAATAATTAATTTATTTGTCTAAGTATTAAAGTTTTAAATACATGCATGAAGATGTGATTGCTTTAATTATCAGTATCATGATCAATTTCCATCATCCAATGAATTTCTCCACCTTTGATTCTAAGCTGTACCCAATTTTCAATAGCATTAAGATTGAAAAATAGGTAATACTTGGATTCGGATAAATCTAGCTTATGTATATGTAGTCGGACCTCTATTTAATGAAGTCACTAAATCCCGAAAAACAGTTCATTATGTGGAAAATTCGTTAAATAGAGATTCCTCTTTCAATATACTTTATAAACCATTTAAATTTTTTTTAAAAAAATTTATTAACACTGTGTGTTAGTATAAAAAGTAATTATTCCCACATTTTTTTGTAAATTTTATTTAAAAATCTTTTTATTTTATGTCTTATCCATCAAAAAGAAATTTGCTATGAAAACAAAAAAAAATATTGTGCTGAAATACATTGTATTTACAACTTTAAAAAGTTAATTTTATATTAAAACTGCTGAATTTTAATGACATTTTCTAATTAAAACCTATAAGTAATTTGAAACATAATTTTTTTTATAACCAGTAATTTTAAGCATTTGTTGCCATCGTCCTTAGTAGTTGCTGGTAAAGTCTGTTAATTTTATTTGAAAAAATTCTTTTCCTCATAATACACCTCACATTTTTGCAATGCACTCAAAACCCCTTCAGGTGTGTTTTTTCCAAACTGTAATCCGCATTGAATTGTTTCAAATGATTTTATCATTTCATCATAGGAAGGTCCAGAAATATTTTAAAAATAGGGAGAAAAATTTGGATTACAAAAGAAATTCATTAAATGGGAAATGCACTTTGCTATTTAAAGGTTATTTTATGAAGAAAATTGTACAATGTTTTTGGTTTCAGGAAAAGTTCACAAAATAGAGAAATTCGTAAAATAGAGGTCTGTAAAATGGAGGTCTGACTAAGTATATGAAAGCAATTTAAATTCATTCAAATATTGCAGCATAAACTTTTTTAATTGTCCCGTTGAAAGTGTTACATAAACTCAGTGTAATTGATTCACACAGTTAATGAATTTTTTTATGGAATACATAATTTTTATGTTCGAGTGATTCATTGTATATTTTTATTTATAAAGTTGTTATTTTTTGTAATATAATGGTAGTTACCATAAAATCCAGCATGTAACTCGCATCTATACTTTTAAGCTGCCATTTCTTACTTTTAAATGTATTCACCATATAGCTTGCACCTCTTTTTTACGAAGAAACCTGAAATGTACATATGCATTACTCTTATGTTTTGAAGTAATTTATTTGAGGTGTTATTCCAAGCTGCAGAAAAAAAAAAATGATACACTTCTAGAATTGCAACCCTTTAAATTCATGTCATTTCTTTTAAATAAACTGTACTTCAATATATGTAGTTGTCTAATTTTTTTTATATACTCATCTTTTAATTTTAAAGCCATCATTTTCATATCTAGCATATAATGCGCACCCGTAAATTTAGATCTTATTTTTTGTGCTAAAAGTGCATGTTATACACCAGATTTTACTGTATATAGAGTGTGTTAGGTGGAAGATTAAGCATTTTACTTTTGAAAAATAAATTTTTTGTATTATTATTTTTTTGTTGCTCAAACTGATTACATATTTTTTCTGCAGGCTTTGTTCGAAATGCTGTGATGGAAATTGAATATCTCTTCATTAATAATTGGACGAATGATAAATCGCTTTTTACAGCTGCATTTATTATGATAATATTTGTAAGTTTTCATCTGTTTTTTAATAGTTAATTAGAACCGTTCTATGATACTTAAATATAGCTTCATTAAATTATTTTGTTACTGAATCTATGAAAGAATGAATAATAAAATTCTGATAGCATATTTTTAAAATAAATTATAATAGCATTTTTAAAGTAAATTTTTTGTAAATGCATTTGGAACTTTTCAATAATAAAATAATTATACCCATCTAGGTGCTTATTCATTTAGTAACGTGATGTCCAGTCTTGTAAAAATTTTCTGAAGTATCATTTATGTTCTGTGCTGCATAACTGGCTTCAGTACATAATCAAATCAACTAATGAGCCACTTTCTACAAAAAGACAAAAAAAGATTGATTTGTATAGTAAAAAAAGAGGATGTGTTCTCTCCATATTATCCAACCATGCAAAATGAAATAAAGAATGCTTTTGAATTTTAAGTGTAAAAAATGGATGAAGAAAAATGCAACTATTAGTTTTTAGGTTTTTACATTTATGTTTTGAAGAAAAGGGAAAAAAACTTTAAATTTAAAAGTATTAGAAATATTAATTATTCATTGCTATTTGTTTACAATAAATGCATTTATTTGTTTGCGGAGAGATGAAGCAAAATCTATCCTCTGTAAAAAGATATACTACATTATTATGCTTTGAGTAATTCATTGAAGATTTTCATTTGGTAATGACATTTAGAGAAGATGAACTGTTTTCTGAACGTCTTGTAGCATTGAATTTTTTTATGAGAAAATCTTTTATTTATTTATTTTTAAATTTCTCTCTGTCTTGGTATCTGTTAAAAGTAAATCTTCTGGTCTTGTAATTTTTTGATGCATTCTATGTGTAATGACTCTACTATCTATATATCTAGAATCAACTGCAACTCCTTAGTAACAATAACTTTATTTACAACTACTAACTACTCACACCTTATACATTACTCAACTACCTCACACTCTATAACTCAGACTCTCTCAAATGCTCCTCTCTCTCTGTCCTATCATACACATAACTTTCCTGCACTACCAGGGATACAGCACCATCTATTACCTCAACACTATCTTTGGATGAATGTTTAATAAATTTACCAGACATGCAACAAGTTTAAAACATTCAAAAATTAAACTTGCAGATAATTAATGTATTTTGCCCTGATCTAACACGATCTCTTCTCATAACAATCTGTGATCCTAATATGTTGAAAATAAACTGCAGTGTAAAAAAAAACAAAGAGCTTTTCTGGATAATGTCATTTTAAAACAATATGAAAACAAAGAATTAAATACTTATATTCCCTAAATCCACACTCATGTTTACAGAAAATTTACCTTATTTGCCCTGTATTCATTCATTGAGTATTGTTTGGGGACACTTATGTCTTAAAATAAATATTCATTTAAACATATTAATTACCTAAGCAGTATTCATTCCTCCAGTTTTTTCCAATTAATATTCATGAAAATTCAGCCTAGTGCCTATGATTTATCATATTGCTTTGTTTATCCTCTTATGTAATATGACTGCATTAGTTGACATGGTCACAAACTTAAGGCCTATGTTGGCCAGTCAAACTAAAGGCCAGTTTCAGTATCACAGAAGACTCACCATATAGAGTGGCTAATGTGCGGTTAATATGTTTAGGCGTAAAGTTCTCTTGTTGGCATGATGTAGGAGTTGGGGAGTGAAGTGCCCACTCTGATGTCATCCTCGTCATTTGACTGGGATTCAAAATTTCTTGGTTTGTTGCCTATACCCCGAAATAGCTTCAAAGTGTAATGTTAAACAATCAAATCTAACTGCATATAGGGTGTCTTTACACCCACTGCAAAATTTGATTAATGTGTCTATTAAATTTGTTTCTGTTTATGATTTTTCACAGTTTGTATTTCTTTTTTAGACCTTGACAATTTCTACATTGTTGCGGCATTCTCATCATCAGATATTTATTGTTGTTGGTGAGTTTCATATTATTGTTCTTAAATAATTATTTTACATTATGTACTCTATTTAATTATTCATTGAAATTTTAATAATGGGGGGGGGGTAACAAATGATACTTAAAATTTTTTTGATGAGAATTAGGATTATTCTTTTAAATGGATAATTATTCTGACATGAATATTGAAACTGTATTTATTTATATAAATTGCTTTTTTCATGTGGTTTATTTTCTTTTTGTGTAGTACTAAAAAGGTGTTATTTCTTAACTGGTTGAAGAGAAAACTAGCTGAAATTTGCCATAATGACTGAGGTTTCAGGAAAAACGTATAGAACTCACAATTGTGTTTGTTTTAGTTAAACGAAAAATGGGCTCTTTTTGAACCAAGAAAATATTCACCATGTACTTAAAAATGGGTATTTTAAGGCTTACTTCACATATAAATTTTTTTTTTTATAAAAAATTTCTAAATTTTAATTTATACACGTGTTTATAATACAGCATTTTTGAAATAAGGAATTTTTTCTTTTAATTAACTTAAGTGTGATTTCATTTACGATTGCAATATGAAGATGTAACACACTCTCTTTATATATATAAAAAAGAATAAACCTTGAATAAAATGTGATATATTTTAGAATATGATGTTCTCTGTAGGGTGGTCAGAAGTATTATATTAATATGTGTGTGCATTTTAATTAGAAAAAATTTTAGGATTTTGGGTTGTTCCCCCCCCTGATATGCAGAGACAGCCTTGAAATTTAAATATTTTAGGCAAAAGTGATATTTTGTGTTTTAGTGAATACCTTTATATTATATATAAAACTAACACATTTGTCCATTTTGAACAATTAACGAGCTTCATTTGTGGATAATTTTTCAATAATTTGTTTATTCTCTAATCTTTTATTTCTCATGTAATATGTTGCAACTCCTATTTTGATCCATTTTCTTTGGATGTTGAAAGCAGAATGATTGTCCTTCATGTAGCATAACATATAAAAGTGATAATTTTATAATTTTGACTATATATAATATTTTGAAAAATGAATTGGAGTATTTTATTCGTGAATGATTATTTTTTGTAATTCAGCTTCAATTTATACAGCTTAATGTCATGCAAGAAAATCGGTGTAATGAAAGTTTTTGATCACAAATTAGATGTATTTTGTGAATTCCACATATTGTTTTGTCTTTATTTTCATTGAACAACATTTAGTTGAGTGTGTTAAAAGTTAAAAAAAATTTTGACTTAAATATTTTCTCAGTTTAAATTCTTTTTATTTTTTGTTTTAGTATTGATTGTTAAAAAAAATATTTGTGTGTATAATGCATAGTATTCTTTGGATCTGCTTTTTCTTATTAAAAATAGTTTTAATATTTAAAATTACTTTTGAAAATTATTAATTTATAATTTTAGCAATCCTATTTTTCTATGCTTTTGTTTTTGTTCTCATTTATATTTTGGTTATCTCACTATGCATTCCTTTTATTTTTAAATTTTTTTTACTTATCCCTTAATATTTGGATGTTCATAGTTATAATTATCTTAAATTGAAATGTTTTTAAATTTTATACTAAAAGGATCTTAACTAATATTTCTGTCATTTGTTGTAAATTTTGTTGTCCAAATTTGGCTTGTAAATTTATGAAAGATTATTGTAGGAAAACCAAAGCATTCATGTAACTTCAGTACTAAATATTCTTAAATAAGTGTACCAGAAAAATTCTAGGGACACTTACTTGTCTTGATAAAAATATTACTATGATAGGAAAAAAAAAGTAAGCTGTGAAATGCATGAAATAAGGTTTTATTTGTATTTAAACCCTGTTTATTTTACATGTAGAAGGAAATATTGAGATACACACAAGGAAAATATTAATTGTGAAAAATTTATACTTTTCATTTACAGTAGCTGTTGATTAAATATTATATTAATCAGCTGCTGAAAACACTGATGGAAATAATCAAAAAAGGGAACAGTTTTTTTTTAAAACAAACAAACAAAAATCCCCCAAATAATTATTTTTTATACACAAGTAAGGTATCAGGTGATAACTGAACTCATCACAGACACCTCTGCCATGCAGTGATCTGTGACATTGCTGGGCAGTGGTGCTGTGGTTGACTTTGTGTGGAGGTATTTCACTTGCTTCCTAAAGCTTGTAGTGTAAACACACTTTAAAACATTGTAGCTTAGCCCAATCCTTGTTTTTTGAATTTCTTTGTTTATCCATCATTAATATGACCAGTTGTCATCATTTAGATGATGCCACAAGATGACAGATTGTTGGAAGAATTGAGGATGACCAATCACAGGCTGCCTGCTGTTGGGACCTTGGTTTTTTTGAGAAATGAGGTGTCCCCTACTCTGTGGAAATAGTTCATAGAGATAGGAGCACTGGTTTGCTGACCTGGCCAAGGCCACAAAAGAGCAATAATGCCAGCTCACGGCCGTCATTTAAAACTTTTAGCTATGAGAAATAGGTTAATGACAGTGACACAATTGTTTCGTTGCCTGTATAATGCAACAGGAACATCCTTTTCATGAATAACAGTTAGCCAGAGGCTTAACGCAGATGGCCTGTTTGCCAGGCACCCTGTGTCATGCGTCGCTTTGACTGTGAATCAGTTAGAAGACCACCTACCATGTTGCTGAGAACACCTGTCTTGTGTGGACAACGGATGATTAAAGGTGGGGTCTCTTCAGTGATGAGTCGTGATTCAGTCAGAACATTGACTCGAGATGTGTTCTCATCTGGAGAGAAACCGGTTGTCAATATCAGCCTTTTGACATTATTGAAAAGAACCACTATGGTTGAGGTGCTCTGATGGTCTGGGAAGGCATCATGACAAACAGGCCTATCGTCCTCCATGTGTTTGATAGAGGTTCTCTGACAAGTCAGTGGTACAGGGACGAGATCCTTGCACCCTATATCATACTTTTCCATGTATCATATGGACCAAATTTCATCTTTATGGACGATAATGCATTTTCACATAGGGCTCAGTTGGTGGACAAATACCTCCAGTTAACAGATATTCAACGACTGGTGTGGCTTACGATGTACTCTGATTTTAACTCCATTGGACATGTATGAGACGTCTTTTTATGCTCAATTGCTGCTTGAAGATCAGCCCCAAGGGCCATCAGTGAATGAAGGCCTTGGTGCAAGAGGGGATGCGGTTGCCACAGTGATTGATAAGCACCTTGGTAAACAGTATGAAACATGGATGCAAAAGTTTTGTAGCTCTGAGAGGTGATCATACACCCTTTTAGACATGTTTTTTTCTGACTGACAGGGTTTTGATCAGCTGCTGTGTTGGACTAGTGACCAGTTTCTGTATTTAGAGTGCAGATCATGCCCATTTTTGTTTTCCAGTATATTGAACTTATATTGGATAATGTGTTGGACAAGTTTAGTTTTATTTGCTTTATTAGTTTTTTTTTAGTGCAAAAAAAACCATTTGTCCCTTCAATTCTTTTTATCAGTGTATTTGTTATAGATATTTGTAATTTTGAAAATTTTCCATACTGCTCGCTATTAGGAAAATTTATTTTTTAAAACAAGAAACGAAGTCTTTTTTGGATATCATTGCAGTGTAAAATTTTTGTAGATTTCTTTTGATAAATTCCCAAATACCCAGGTATTGATAAAATTTCACAAAAGATCAGATAAAATACTTAAATCATACTAACTTTCATCAAACAAATTTACTTCTCAGCTTGAGAAGGGTAGCAAAAGTTTCTGTCTGTAGTCATCAGAATATATTAGCTATAAATAAAGGAATTAAGATGCTTGTTACAACAAAATAAATGTGAGCAGACCTCACAATTGTGTAATTTAGTTGAAGTAGATTGGATAGATTTTTTTTTTGAAGAATGATAATATCCCCAGCTTTGTCATGTATACAGGGAAGAATTTGAATTGTCATTGCGATGGAACTGTTGGGCTGGTTTTAAAATAGAATTTTTGAATATATTAAGTAAATTTTCAGGCTTTTAATGTTCTGCATATATGGTTTCATATTGCTTGTTTTGACATGATCAAATAATTTCATATCAATCAATCAGTATCTTTTTCTAAAAAAGTGAACATAAAAAGCAAATTGTGACTATTTTTGTTTTATCCATTATAATTAAATGAGTTAATTTTATCAATGCTTGTGTGTGTTACTTTGCATATCATTCTTTTAAATGTACCTGTTTTTGAACTACTACAATTCCAGATTGGGAATTAATGCACTGAAAGAGTTTTTACCTCTGAAGAATTATGATGCAAATAAATTATTTTACATGCCATTTTATAATTTATATGTGTACAATCCTCCTTCCCATTTGTGGTTGATTTTGTATGAACTTTTCTAATCCTATTTTGTTTGTTAAGGCTATCTTTGCCAAATGTAGCAATCAATTCAAATTTAGAAGTCTTATTTGAGACAGAAATGTCTGTTTTCACAAAAATTCTGTTATGTAATTCAGGCACTTGTTTATAATACTGTCTTTTTAAAATTTGGAAGCATTCTATAAACAAGAATTTTTTTTTCTTTAACATGTTAAAGGAAATTTTTTTTTCTTTAACATGTTAAAGGAAAATTCATTTAGCATTGTGGCATAGGAGATGAAATATGAAACATGATTTATACAAAGAAAAATAGACCAACTCAGATAAAAATTAGTAGTGTGATAAAACATGTTGCTTTCTAAAGCATGGATCCCCAATCCTATGCCCGTGGGCACCCTGGTACCTGCCAGTTGTTTAAAGTGTGTCCGCCGCTGTACAATCAAAATAAAAATGTTTTAATTTCAATAAAATTCTATGTGAAAGTTTTCTCATTTTTAATGAAATAGAAATTGCTTCCAACACAGATACTGGGACATAGTGAAATGCAATATTTTTCTCTCATACATTCGCCAGCCTAATTTTTCATACCTAAGACAGAAGAACTGGAGATATAACATTTAGATCTTTGGATCTATATTGTCCTAAAATCCATTGCTTCTGATGAGAATTTCTAGAATATAGTGAATAGAAACAAATTTCCATTCTTGAAAGAAAAAATGGCATATGAATTAAAATTGGTTTTTTGTTCCACATATGGTTTGTGAATCATTGTTTTCGACAATGAATATTGTAAAATCAAAGTACAAATCATGACTTACAGATGAACACCTTGAAGACTGCTTACAAGCAGGAATATCATCATATATATCCGTCTAACTACGAAGCAATAGCCAATGATTTGATTTGAGATTTGTATTTATTATAAAGAGTTTTTATGCTTTGAAGATTTTATATGCATTATTTAATAATTATTTTGCATATGAATAAAAGCAATAACTTTTATATGTTAAGTTTTATTTTTAAAATTACACTTTTTTTTGCGCATAATGTGTGCATGTATTATTAACTCTATCCAACTAAAAATTCATTTTGAAAATAATAAATGATGCTTGCTGTCCCAACAGACATTATAAAATGTGTCCTTAGTGACAAAAAGGTTAGGGACCCCTGCTCTTAAGGATAGCTGTCAGGATATAATATTGATTGTGATGTATTTTTTTGTGTAAAATTTTCTGATTTGTTTCCTATTCTCTAATATTATGCTAAGACAGCATTAAGTTGAGAATAAGCTCTGAATAAGATAGTTTTAGCTACACAATTTTTTTGAAATATCTTTTCTTTAAATATACTCCTAATTTTTAAATATTTTTTATAGTTTTATAAGGAGAAATGGGCAGCCTGTGTGCATTTTAAACTGCTTACAAGTTTTCTGATATTTTTCTTTTGAAATTCACAGCTGATTGATGACTGAGTGTTCTCTTTCATTTACAGGGTACTGGATGCATCATATTATCTCATCATTGGAAAGACGATGTATGAACAATTATTTTAATATATCGCTATTTATTAGGATAGAATTAGTTGGAAATGAAAGTTGTAGTTTGGATAATGCTTTTTTATAATTTTGATGTATGACCGTAGGTTTTCACTAAAGTTCCCCCCTATTTTGATGCTTTTTTAACCATTAACTTGGTTCTCAAGCTTTGTAGACTAAATTTTATTTGGATCATTTTAAAATTGCTTTCACACAAGTTTTTGAAAATCAAAAAAATATTATCTCAATTCAAGTTACTTTCAAAAAAAATTTTGTATTCATTTCGCTAAATTTTTTTTTTTATATTGTGTGAATTATTGATAATTTCAATACTTGATACTTTTACCCGTACTTGATATTACATGAAATTACTGAACATACAAGGGGTGTCAGGAAACTAAGTACCATTTTAGAAAAACTTGCATAATTTTTATTGTACAAAATTTATTTTTACATGAAAGAGCATATCGGAAACTATTTTTCTGCATAGTTACCACCATTGTTCAAGCATTTTTTGTATTAGGAAACCACCTTGTCTTGTACCTCCAGTGAACAGTTTTTGAAATGTTCTTTTTTTTTAATGCAAGGAATGTTCACCATTTGAAATTCATTGTCAATTCATAGAGCATTATGGTGAAAAAAGTAATCAATGATGAAATGGTGAGAAAGTAGCTTCAACAATTCAATGATGGGCAAGAAATGTTCACGAAGAAACATGGAGTGGTTGGTCTTCTGTTGTCAATGATGGTGTGGTTGAAAAAGGGAATGAGAAAATTCCTGAAGACACAAGATTGGTCACAATAAGATTATTTTATAATATGTTTCCACTGCTTTCAATAATCACTGGCGGCATTGCTTTTTAAAGAGGATATAGACAAGTTAGTTTTTTGATATGAAAAATGCCTGAACAATGGTGGTAACTATGTAGAAACATAGTTTCTGACATACTCTTTCATGTAAAAATAAATTTTGTTTTGAAAAAAGATTTTTCTATGTGAGTTTTTTCAAGACGGTACTCAGTTTTAGAGGACATATTTTAATATTTTTCCATTTTTTCTAATATTTGATCTAATAGCCAATCATCAATTATTCTGATTTGCTGGTTCTTTACATGCTACATTAATGTTTTATAATTTTGAGAAGACATTGTGCTGTAAAATCTTTTTTTATATACAACTACACATGGCATGTTAAATAATCACTATGTGAACTTAAAATTGCTTGTTATATATGCATAATCATGTCATTGTAATTTAGTTGTTGAAGAAATGAATGTATGGAAATTGAATTGACTTTTTTTTAAATGTATTTTATATGTATGCATGTTTTTATTAAATGTCTAGTGTATATAGGATAATAGTTCAACTATGTTTTCAATACTTTATCAATATGTAATAAGTGCAAAATTCTCATAATTAGACATTAAGTATGCAAAAATTTAAGTAAAAAAAAACTGCTTAAAAATTGACAATTTTATGAATATGCTGAAGAGCTTTTGAAGATGTCTTATTTGAGTTTTGAGTGATTGAACTATTTGCACAGTTCAATGCTTGAATGATAAATTTTTTATCTAAATTTTTATATTTTTGCATGTAATTAAATAAATCGTGTAAGCTATTCAATTATATGCAAAAATATTTTATGTATTTATGGTGTATATTGATAAAGAGAAGGGAATGTGCTAATATTATCAAGGAAAGAGATAAAATTCTCCAAAGTAACCAAAATTATATAAATAGGAAAAGTAACCAAAATGAATGAGAACAAGAATAAAAATAATTATTAAATATGTATTTATGAATTTTTTATCATTTTCCGTGATTTTCTCTTAAAAAGGGTCATTATTGTTTTTTTCTGTTCTGAATATGGGTTATTCAGGTAGCCAGTCGTGGTCACAAATTCATGGCTGATTTTACTTCTGTTGAGGCATGGATTTGAGTCCTCGTGCCACTTAAAATCCACATAAACTGGCTGAGGTTCATTAAATATGTTGAGGCTCAAAGTCCTCATATTGGTGTACTGGGGAAGTTTGGAGAGTGGATTTTCAGCTCAGGTGTTGTACTTGTCATTGACTGGGGCTCAAAACTTCAAGGTCTGTCACCAAAAGTCCTTGTGTTGCTTTAGAATGTGACTTGAGTAAACAGTCAATTTGTTTTGAATATGGACTTGTAATTAGGAATGTACTTAATATTTATTGATTCTTATATATATTAAAGCTTTAACTACATTTAACTTGTTCTATTAATTTTTATGAATTGAGTCATTTACATTTCTCAGTATTCTGTATAATTTGAGATTTTTTCGAGGAACTCCAGTTCACACACACACACACACACAATAACAGATATTAAAGCAAGATTTGAATTCTAAAATTTATTTGTTATCACTTTTATTTGAATAGAACATATTAAATAGATTTAAGATAAAACAATTGTTATATTAATTTCATGTGTGCAATATTAAATTATGCTTGTATTTTGAAAATTATATATATAAAAAAAATGTTTATATGAAAGTTTTCAAATGCTATGAAGCAGTTTTTTACATTATATGTTAGTTGAAACATATAACTGCATACATGAAAATAAGAATCTGTTTTTTTGTTTGTTATCAAGCTTTTAAATGGAGAGCTGAAAATTAAGTATGCATGCTTTTTATTAATAGCAAGTTACTTGATTGAAGTATTTTGGGAGGCTTACATTTTTATTTTCAAATCATAATTCTTGTTTGTGTTCTGAACACACAGATTTTGTAAATTAACTTAAAAAGTTCTTTAAAGATAGTAATTTTAAAGTGGTAGTGTATAGGTGAATTTTTGAACAGCAATATATGCCATATAATGTTTATGATTTTGTGTTTTGAAAATATGGTTGAATCTTTCTCAAATTTTAAAAATTTCCATCAATTCTAAAAATTTAAAATTCTTAGATATTTAATTCTTAACAGATATTGGGGCATTTATGTGTAATATATGTATGTGTTGAAAATGATTTGCAGTTACAGTTAATTATAAATTAATAATATTACAATTTTTTTTAGCCAATTTCTTTGATGTGATATGGCCTCGAAATTTTTTGCCAACATCTGGGGCTCCTGTACTTACAGTCATTTTGGCATTAGTTGGTAAAACCATCTTTTTTCTCTGTTATGCAATTAATCTGATTTTAATAATCAAATTAATAATGAATAAGAAGAAAATGATAAATTTATAATTCCTTCTCCTTATTTTTCTGAAATAATATGTGAATAAGTATAATAACAAAACTGTGGATATCTTAAGGCTGTCTTACCTTATTTTTAAGGATTGAAACCCAAACTCTGAAAAGTTTTCGAAACAGAAAAAAAGTCAACATAAAGCTTTGATTTCATCACATCATGTTGTTTATAGATCAGCAAATTTTAGTATCCATTAATTTCACTTTAAATTGGTCAAATATTTCCTGTATAAAACATTCTTCATTGTTATTTCTGTATCTGATTAAAAATGAATTTCTTAGTGAAATGTTTTTTATTTATTGAAATTTTTAATTTTATTAATATGGTGTAATAAAAGAACTTTTGTTTGTAACCATAACTTTCTATGTGATAAAATGTCGAAAATTTTAGTTACATTATTTTAGCAAAGACAGCTTCAAATGAAAATGAGTCAAATTTTTTCTACAATTGAATAAACAAATTTTGTTTTTATTATATCCAAGTTATAAAGAAAATGTCACTGATGATGAACAATAAGTAATATATATGGCATAATGTTTATTTCAAAAACATTTTATGTAGCTTTATTGATAATATGCTTTTGAACTCTGACTTGCTGAGTTCTAACAATATCCAGCTTTTAGTTAGTAAAATAATAAATGAATACAATCCAGAAAGAGTTAATTTCCTCCTGAAATTTTAATATAAATGACTAGATACTTTGACAATTATAAATCTTAGCTTATAAAAAAATTCATTGGAATGCAATTAATTGGTTATTTTACTGCTTGTATCATCAAACCAGACTATTACATGCATTTTAGCTTAATCTTAATTGTTAACTGTTAAAGTAGTTGATAAATGAAAAATAAACATTTGGAGTAGATAAAGCGGGAATAATACATGCAGATTAAACATAATATTGTTAAAATCAACAAATTATATTCTCAACTCAAGATTTGGTTATTAATATACAGGATGTATTTTTTTTTACATTTAGAAATTATGTATCTGGAAGTTTGAATTAATTTTCCTTCAATTGAGAAATTGAAACAGTTTTTCTAGTCATAATTAAAAGTAAAAATCTAATATATATTATAAATGCGAAAGTTTGTGAGCATCTTTGTGGGTCTTTCACGCAAAAACAACTGAATGTATTTTAATGAAACTTTACAGTAATATAGCTTATACATCAGAATAACACATAGGCTAAAATTTATATAGATATTGTGAGAAGTTTTCAAAATATAACAACAATTGTTAAGAAAGTAGGAAAAAGGTCTGCCATTTGCAAAAAAGCCCGTTACAGCATTCATCTATCTTTTTTTATCCCTTCTGTTTTGTCTACGCCATGCCTCAGTGCGCTTTCGCTTTTCATTGATTCCGTTCATCAGTGTCGTCACTGTTTTTATTTCATAATAAAACTAGATTTCGAAGGGAGGGGTGGTGGTAAGATTTTAACATAAAATAAATACAACAAAAAGTAATATTAATGTATTACACTTCCTGATGTAAATTATTTACACTATTTTAAGCGTTCATTACACAAAATTTGTAACTATGACAGTGGAAGGAAAACTATGAAATTAAAATAAAATATCAAAACGTTTTTATCATTTAGTTTTTTTTTCTTTTTGAATGTTTTTTTTTTCAGTACATGTAAATATATATCTACGCTTCCCCTATACTGTTTTTTTATAACTTAACAGTAATTTTCAGTAAAAAAACCGTGTTATGCCGGGCTAGAGGGAGGGGAAAAAAACCTGTCTTAAATTGAAAACATGTGGAACAAATTTCAAAAAAGGGAAATTTAATGAAATAATTTTAGAAATCACTCACATTGCGTGCGTACAAACACACACATAATTGCTGGCGCCATGAGGGAAAGAGAAAGCCCGTGCAAAGCCGGGCCATGCAGCTAGTTTATCATAAGCTATAAATTAAACTTTTGTACACTCACTGTTTCAAGCAGAAAATATATTTAAACTTGTACCAAAGGAAATGCATTAAAATTATTCTTAATTTTTTTTAGGTATGGAGGCTGTCATGTCCGATTTCTTTCATGATCGTTCTATTGCACTTCACATTATTGTAATTGTTTGGTTTGCTGACTTGTATGATGCTGTTTGCTGTCAGTCTGCTTTGTCTAAGAGACATTGGTACAAGTATGTATTCTATTTCTTCCTCTCTTAATGTTTCATTCTTTCAGAAAAGCTCTTATGACGTTGGAAATAATACATTAATAATTTGTTATCTTTGAAACTTTGACTGTAAAATTTAACTGGAATAGAAAATATAACTGCAGTAATACCCTGAAGTTATGTAATAGGTGGGACCAAGAAACATAAGTTGAGTACCTACAAATTTGTAGCAAAATTTTAAGCACATCTCTACTTATTTGCTGGATATTAATCAAAGGGGAAAAAGCGAATTATAGAAACTCATATATAGCTAAAGACTTAAATAGAATGAAAAAATAGGCTAATCTACAAATGGGCTTTGTAGTTGGAAAACGAGTAATATTAAATTTGTACATACATATATATTTTTGAAGCAGAGGGTTTTAAGAAATCAGTAATGTTAATTTGAGATTGTGAATTCTTTTACTTTTTGCATTAGATTTCTTTATAATATAAATTGGATGGCTTTATTTTTTACTTTGTTGTCATTACATGCTTTTCTTTAGAATCAGTTTCCATAAACCTCTTCTATGACAGATTTTTAAAAAATTTCTGGCTCCCCAAAAGCATTTTTTATTGTAGAAAATTAATATGTATTCTATTCTAAATTCAAAATATTTTTATCGGTAAGCAGTTTTTTGTTCTACTTACTAGTGGTCAAATATGTGATGTCTCATCCACTAATCTCCAGTTTTCTTTGCAATGTACCCAAGTTTTAAATTAAAAAAACTCCACTATAGACATTAACTTTGAAGTGTTTAAGATTAATATCTGCATAAAAATTAATATTTATGCTGTTAAACAATAATTATTAACACTACAGGGCATTCTATTTTTTCTTCTAATCATATCCTTCCTGAGCTCAAATCCTTGTTTTCTGATTTACTAGACAGAATAAATATTATCACTTGATAAATCAGGACAAGCTTCTTCTGACTGAATGATATTAAATTCACTGTTCTTGAAATCACTGAATCCATCATAAAATATATTTTGACACACATAAATAACACTCATGCAAGCAAAATTACAGAAACTAGAAAATGATTTTGATTTTAATTTAGTGTAAGAGAGAAAGCCCAACATGATAATTGAAAAGAAAGTAAGAAGAGTTGCACCATCTTGTTTAGAAATACAAAAAATGTGCTGAATTTAAACTGACATGTAAGTAGAGCGTCAAATTCAATTTCAAGGGTGAAACTTTCTCTTTGCATAGCATGCAATGCTGACTGTACGAGCTCACACAATGTATGAGATGTGACATGTCAAGAAGGGGCTGAAATCTGAATTCCTTTTGTAGAGCTAAGAGCCTTGGTTAATTTTAGAACTCTCATATGTTGACTGTTCAAAAACATTTTCCATTTATGTTGTATCAATTCAGATCTATCATCTTCATCTTTATTCTGTTACTGTATTTGATTTGGATTGACAAGTAAATATAAGCAATTAATCATGTAACTTTATTTCTGACCAGAGCAAGGAATGGTAAAAATGACATATCTGTGAATATATATAAGTTGTGAGTGTACGTATTGGATATATTACTATGTAATATGTATGAATATTTTATTGCTGTATTATTATTTTGTCTTGAGTATTGTTATAAATAATGTATTACATTTTTTGCCCTAAATTTAATGCATATTTTATTAACATACTAAAAAGGAGGATAATACATTTGAATAATGTTTTAAAGATTTTCCTTGTTTGATGTATTTTATTAACAAATTGTTTCTTAAAATTTAAAAATTTTTAAGTAAGCTTTTTTTGTTTTAATTTTTTCAAAAAAGTTATTTTAAAAGTAAGAATTGAAATGAAATAATATTTTGTGTAATATTGTAATAAATACATAATATAGTAAATTAAAAAAATAGTTTTTATATACAATTATTTATAATACATTTGCATTCTGTCGAAGGTTTTAAAAACACTGTTGAATTTCTCTTACAGGTTTTTCTACTTGTATCATTTTCTGTTCTATGCCTACAACTATAAATTTAGTGGAGTTTATTGGCCATTGACACTGCTGACATCATGGCTATTTACTTTTGTGAGTACTACTTTGTATAATCATGTTCACATTTTTATCTGCTATTATGAACTATAAACTATGATCTAAAGTTTTAGATCATAGTTTATAGTTTATTCTACTATTTAAATTAGTATTTTGTCATGAGATTCTGTTGATAGAAGTGGCCACAATAGCCAAGTGATTGGCGTTGCAAACTTTAGGCTGGCGATGTTTCTGTTTAATTGTAGATTTGGCACCACCAAAGACTGAACATTAGAGAGGCTAATACATGTTAAATCTGCAGAGACTGGAGAGTTCTTAAATTTGTAGAGTGGGTTATCCTGGTCAAATCAATAAAAAAACAACACAGAAACTTATAATTCGATTGTGTGAATTGGTTTTAACTTAAGAAAAATAGTTTTGAGCTCATTTTGAACCATAGAATCAGTCATTGGACAGATTTAAGAAAGTTTTTATAGTGTACTTTGCAATTGAATATAAAAGCAGTACAAATAATTGTAAATTTATATTTTTGATTGGCTATTAGTTTGTTCCATTACACTAATATATTTTTTGGTGGAAATGCCATAAATGTTCTGCTGATTATTCAGCAGCTTGTATGTAAGTACACATCATATTCAAATTCGTCTTGCATGTTATCAGTCTCATCGTGCCACACTCGTTGGTATTACTTAATCATGTTATTAAATGTTTTTATAGTTTATTATTAAAGTGAAGGAAGTTATTTCCCTTATGCCGACACCTTCTTATCAAGTGGGTAGTTGTAGGCAAGAGATCATACTTTAGAATCATTTAAAGTGATCAGTGAAGCTGGTATCTAAACTCCCAACAAGTTGACTGGATCTCAACATCTCATTTTAACATTGTTTCTTTTATTTTCAAATTTGCTTATTTAAATAAACATAAAAGTTTTTTTTCTTTTTTGAAAATTGTTTACTTATTTTATAATAAAAATAAATAGTTTCCTTTTGAAAAAGTTATTTGATTTGTAATGTACAAGCAAGGACTAATAATGATATGTCTTCTTTAGCACTCAATGGTCTTTTTCTTTCACCACTATGAATTGCCTCGGTTCCTCCATCGTGCTGCTCGTGTCAATGTAAGTGTAAATCCAAACAACTCTTCGCCTCCACGGAATAATCCATCTGATAACAACCCTTCTGATAACCAAGATTCAGCACCTGATGCAGCACAACCGTCAGATGAATCCGGAAATGCATCCAGCAATCAGTTGCGTAACAGAAGAGGTGCCACAAACCAGTCATTAGGGAGTAATACTCTAGTCACAGATGACGCAACTTCAGCTTCAGGTCTTGCTGCTCAGCGTCCAGTAAGAAAGAAAAATTCTTTTTGCTGTGAAGAATGTCGTATGCTCCAACTCAGATCTCATAACTGCACTCCAGATGGTTACTTTCGTGTGAAGAAAAGTATTGTATCAGCAGCAAAAATTCACCCACTTGGCAAGAAAGGTGCTGCTTTGATTCGTGCTCGGGAAAACAATGGATTAAAAACATTAAATACATTTAACAAGCTTTTGACAAGTGAGCTGCAAAATTTGAGCAATTCCAAGTTTTTGAAGATGAAGAATGTTGAAGGACGCAGCGTGGAGAAGATACGTAAAGAAGTCGGAATACAGTTTGCTCGCCTTCGTAGAAGATGTCCTGCTCCGTATCTTATTACTGAAAAGGATAAATGTTGTCATTTTGGAAAGAGTGATCTGTTTTCAAAGAAGGATTAGAAGGTCAATAATTGGATATGCATCTATAGTATTTCTGCTGTACATTTATTTGTTTGTATCATACAGCTCAAAAATGTGATTTTATAAGTTTTAAATGTTTCTAAATTATTATATGATTTGCTTTGATATACATTTTGTTATGGTTGTGTATTAATTTTAGAGTGTATTGAATTATTTTGCTTTTCTTGTAAATAAAGCCAAAGTCTACAATGTTTTACACAGCACTATATTGTAGTTTCAATGACTGTCCATGTTAAAGAATATGTGTGTCACAAAATTTTGCTTTGTATTATTAGTTTCAAACTGGTGTGTTTTAGTTGATTTTGTCTTTCATAAATTATTTCTTACTGCTAGGGAAATTCATTTTCTTATAAACCAGTTTGATGAGTGTAAAAAAAAAGTCATTTGTATGAGAAACATAACAGCTTTTCATGTATGTTTGTATATGTAACTATGTTAGTAATTAAGTATACATATAAATAGACGTAAAAGATGTATATGCTTTAAATCATTCATGAAGTGATGTTATAGTTATTTTTTTCATAGTTATGTGATATTTGTTGTGTGGTTTATATTTTGTTTCTGTATTAAACAAAACCTGAATCTGCATTGTGTGTCATTGTTGTAATGTATAAGTGTCAAAAGGATAACAATGCAATGGTGTTAGATGTTTAGATCTTAGAAATCTTAAATTTGTGCTGTTAAAGATTTTTATTCACTTTATGCTACCCTGATTTAGTATATTTTAAATGTTCCATTATAATTAAATGTATTTAAATTTTATAGAAGACTTGCTCATAGTTAGTCCTTTTCTTGCATAATTAAAACTCCAATACTTAAGCTTTATTTCCACATATTTTACTGTGAATGGATTTTTTCTGTGGATATTCTCTTTGTTAGTGTTAAATTTATTTATTTGGTGTACTTTGGAGGAAAGGAATTTAAACCTTGTATATTTTATGGGCTATTAAAGTTTATTGAGAAAAAATACTGTTAAAAATTCCATGGAAAGTGATATAGGTATATATATATATATATGGTCAATTGTATTTATATATACACAAGGTCTGTTCAAAAAGTATTTGACCTTTGGTCAGAAAAAATCTCAGTGAAATTGGGATTCTAATCCCCTTCAATATGGCTTCATGTGCCTCCACACTTAGCCCCACATTCTTTCCATTGCCCAAAATAATTCAGGAAGGCTTCTAATGGAATGGTGTTCAACTCTGTTGTTGCTTTCTGCATTATGTCATATCTACTCTGAAAATGGGATCCTTTCAATGGTATTTTCATTTTCGGGAACAGCCGGAAATTGCAAAGAACCATGTAGATTCTGTGTGACTGCAAAACATGGTTCTTTCTGTTGTACCGAGAGAAGCTTGAGAACAAATTTTGCAACCACTCCACACGTGTTCAAATCATCACACAAAATTGCATATGCAGAACTTGTACTGATCTCCATTTGCTCAGCAGTTTGTACAGTCAAGCTTTCATCAAACTGATGTTTCATTTTCAGATTTTCCACCTTTTCAACAACAGATGCATTTCAAGTAATTTGTGGCCTTGCAGGATGCTGGTCATTCTCTACTAACAAGCGATCACTCTTGAATTGGTTAAATCACTCCTTAATGTATGTGACCCCCCAAAACATTGTCTCCAAACACTTGCTGAATCTTACAAATTGTTTCACTTTTAGAATCGCCAAACAAAATTTGATGCAGTATCTCTGCTCATGTTGTTCGGTCATCTTTAGAAAAATTAATCTGGCAATCACATAGAATGGCACCTCATTTGTCTGTCTGCAGGAAAGAACTGATACACTGGATTGCGGGGAACCAATTTAAACATGAGCATTATGCTGTCTTCTCCCGCTGTGCACAATGGCACTGCTTGCAAATCTTTACTGTGCATGAGGAAATTCAAGGTCAGATAGTTTTTCAACAGTTCTTGTACATTTATTGAATGATTTTTTTAAACATTATTGTCAAGAATATTTATCTTGTTGCAAAAAGAAATATTGGGAAGCTTCATAAGTGAATCTATATGTAGTGTTGTAGATGACTTCAATGTTTTTTTTTAATGAAAAAACTGCACTCATTGTACTCAGTGTTATTCCTATGAGATCAAAAATTTTTGTGAGTATATAAATAAAAATTTTATATGAATCTAAATATTTCCCACATTATATCTTAATACATTAACGTACAATAAAATTGGAAAATTTTGTTGTCTTTGAAATTTATTACATTGAAATCACATCTTTTACATATTAAATTTTGTATACAAATGCACTTTTCCTTATACAATTGGTAAGTTTTCTTTTAGCTTGAATTCATCACGTTTCACTAATAATTTGTTTCTCTAAGGACATGCACAAAACAAAACGACACAAAATTTTGTATACTTGAAAAAAAAATGTCTGTCAAACACAAATGTCCATAATAGTCTGAGATATCTGTGTAGTTATTCATGATAGGAGAGAAGAAAAAAAGATCTTCATGAGCAAATCACAGATTTCATTATTACCTGAAAATATAAGGGATTTCAAATTAGTTTTTATTAATTTTGTTTAATATTTAACAATTCTGTTGAAAAAAGTTTGTACAAACATTATTTAAGAGACAAACTTAGATGTGTCTTAAAATTATTACTGAAAATAATTTTCTTAATTGAACCTACTTTTCCGTAATGTTGAATATTACACCTATAAATCTTGATTTCTTTGGTTTTAGAAAGCTTTTGGTTGAAGTAATATGCATTATGTGGAGAAGAGTTAGAGGCTTTATGATGATTAAAGTACCTTTACTGAAAGGATACATTGTACAACTAATTAAAAGGTAGGTGGTAGAAATGATAATCTGTCAGAAGATTTACTGGCCCCCTCGGCACCGGAGGATCGAAATTTATAACCAGAAAATCTGGTTAAGTTCAGCTTATTCCTATCCCTGCCCCAAGCGTCCAATGAATAAGCTGGCACTGAGTCTAACATATAAGATCTTCAAACAAAAACCTATGGCTAGTAGAAATAGAGGACAACCAAGACTTCGATAGCTGGACTCCATTACTGACTTTAAGACTGTAAGGGCACAGAACTGGCGACAAGAATTGCCTGAGATAAAATATTCTGGAGAAGGCCAAGGCCCATCTGTGGCTGTCGAGGTAACGATGATGATTACAATGCTTTCGTCTACGAGGTTATTAAAATATAACCGATTATAAGAAAGGTATGTGGTGGGAATGATAAGTATCGGTGACCCAGCCACAACTTTTGCCTTCTACGACTTCCATGGTAACCATTCTCTCTTAATACAGCCTTTTCCCATATTTGATATTGCTTCTTCCACATTGAATAGCCAACCAAATTCTGTGTTGCATCTTTCTTATCTCTTTAATTCATATAATCACGTTTAAGTATACCTTTCCCCTTCCAAATTTACCAGGTTTTTTTTTGACTCAGCCCTCTATTCCAGTACTTGATACTGCCATTTCCACATCTAATAACCTCACCTTTGTTACATTTGCTGTATCTCGGGTTTTGAAGCGTAGTTCATGATGTCGGAAGAAAGCTTATTTTAGAAATCTGTTACACTACTACAAGATATAATACGAATTTGCGAGATAAAAGTGACACATTTTGTAAAAAACTTCATGTGGAAGAATCCATAAAGGAAACTGGTACTGTGAGACTGGCAATTTCTAATTTTGTCGACAGCGGCAAAAGTGATAATTTAAATTTTGCTTTCATCTTTTACGAAGCTTTAAATAGTTTTTCCCTGAGGATTATGAGTTAACTTTTATTCATTGTGTTATTTTTAATGCTATTATAAAGAATTCTACTTCTCTGAACCTGGTTTTAAAATTTGTTGCATTTGAAACAACTGTTGTGTACAGCCCAGGCTAGTTTTACTCTTATGCTGAGAAACTTTGAGTACCTGCTGAATTACTGATGATGTTCTTTCAAACACAAATTTTAGATTTCTTCGCCATGCCAGTTGTATAAGACAGGCACTGCTCAAATTCGAAGTCATATGCTTGTAAAACTTCGGCTTCGTAAGCTTTGAACCAAGTAAACGAACCATTCAAGTCTCTTACAGAAGAAAAGTTAAAGGACTACTTATACTTAATCATGCCATAAGTTCTGGTACAAAAATCTGAGATCGTCTGCAGTCTTACGTTGTTCTAAATCAGTCAGAGCTCTAATACTGAAACAGAAGCGTGCAGCACAATATTTCTCTGCATAAAAAAAAGAACCCATCAGGCATATTTAAGGCTTTAAAGCATTTAGGTATCGAAAGGTATTCATTTATTAAGCAATTTTCTGAGCAACAGAATTGTAGATTCTACTTGAAGCGGTCATCCAAACTTACTGATTGCTATGACGAGAGCTGGTGTTCACTTGTAAGAGCATTCGTCTCAATAAATCCTTGTCAATAGAATCTTGTTGCTAAACATAGGAATGTGTCAAGAGAACAATGTGTCATATTATTAACGAAGACCAAGAGATTATCGAAGAATAACTGGTTGTTTTCTTACTATGGAATTAAAGCAGCAAAAGTACTGCAGAAGAGGCACCTTTATAGCTTGCTACAGATGAATTCTAATATAATAATCTAATCATAATCTATAACTATCAGAATGGCCGTACATACTCAACGAGTGCCCAAGAAACAAAAGAAAAAATACGTGGTGAATGCTCATCATCTGGTTTTCGTATGGTGTCAGTCATAAAGGCGTCTCAAGAGATTCATTTTTGCCATAAAAGAGTGAAAATCATGGCAAAAGTATCAATACACAACAGAATCACTGAACGTAAACTGGTTTAGTGGAAAAAAAATTGGATTTTTCAACAGAACTCTGCTTCTGCGCATAAGGCAAAGATGACCCAGCTGTAGTTGAAAAAGAAAGCGTTGCATTTCATAGAAATAGATGAAGGCGTTGTCCACTTGACTATAATGGCCAGTGTGGAGGCGAGTCAAAAAAGACATCTCATTTTGAACAGTCTTAAACGTAGGAAAGCAACGATGAAAATTCCAATAGAGGTAACGTATGCCTCGACAGACGAGTGGCCAGAAAATTTTAAAGCCCAGCTGAAGTCAAAAGGTTAATGTCAGAAACCGTAAAAGTCAGGACAGCCTGGAGTGGAATTCTTAGGAAGGCCAAGGCCCACCCTGGCCGTCGTGCCATTGCAGAAGGAAGTCAAAGGTGATCATTTTCTTTAAAAGGTGCGTAATGTTAAAGCTTTGAGAAGATTTAATTTTAAATTTTATTACAATTTTTTTTATTATTTTAACTCCTTTATAATTGTATCAAAACTTATGGCACGGTTCGCGATGACTGGAAATGGTATGGGTAAAATAAGGTTACCTAGTTTCAGGTTTTCCAAAAATGTTCAACAGACTTGTTGGTGTCTGTTTGCTTTTGAGGGAATGGAACTGTTCTGAAAACTCTTTCAAATGATGCGAAAGAAAGACGGCGTGCTCCCGCTTCTTGATCATGAATTCATTGGGCAGTAGCCATTTGTTCTCCAGGCATTCTTCAGCTGTAGGCCTTTTCCTTTGAAGAAAGAAACGGAAACAAATATTAAAATTAAAGTTTATTTTGTATATTTTGAAATTCAGTAATTGCGATGAGTGAACTTGTGAAAGTTTTAAATTTCTTAAAAGGGTAATATCTTCCATTTAGATTGAGTAAATAAAAAAAGGCCAACTAAGATGTTTCTAGGCCTTATTGAAATTCACAAAGGTATATTTCTCAATACCTGAGATAGTTAAAATCTGCGATAATGTATATATACAGTAAAAATGCCATACAATATTATCTTGATACTAATTGTTCTGTTTTTAGTGAAGGATCTTGGAAGCTTCAAAAGAAAACAAAGTGAAAAAAGTATTGAACTGCAGAGCATCGTTGAATTTTGTATAAAAAGGACTCAACTATAGCATGATACTTTGAAGAAAAATATACAATAATATGCTTGAATTATTGAGCATTTGTAAGTAGAGAAATGTGTTGGCAGTTACGATTCAGATATTGCATACAATAATACTTCGAAGTTCTGTGATAGGTAAGTCTAAGCATATGTAAATCAAGTACCTACGTATTAGTAATAAAATTTTTAGATTTAATCCCTGTGGGGAATATTGATAGGGAAAATTTCCTCCGCTAAGGGAAGAGTCTCTCGGATTTTACTGAAAATGTACAATTACATGTGTTTAACATCCCTTGTATGGGAAATAAGTGTGTTTAATAAACAGAATAAAACAATATCGTCTTGTTTGTCGGTTGATAGCGCATTAGAATTTTAACCGGGTGTGAACTCGTGACAAAGCCAGCCACGATCCGATACCTATACCACTATTTTTGCTTCTTTTAAAAACTACGCAATCCAACTATTTCGTTAGAAATAATTTATTCCCCTAAACTATTCATTCATACGCTTTTAATGCTAGGGTGCCATCTTGGTTCAACAACTACTGGGTGCCAAAATTTTATTTGGCGTGATCTCAAAACCTCGCCAAAAAGAAATTGGGAAGTAGCGTACTGATAACAAATTAGTTCCAATGGCATCCATTACATAAGTACATCAATAATAGAAAAATTTTTTTTTCGATTTTACGAATATCTACTTACTGAGGCGTTCGTTTGAAAAGTTGCATTAAGAAGTGGGTGGCTTCAGGTGTGGCCTCCTTATACAGGTGATCAAAATGGTACCTTACGTAGAGAACATTATCTCTGGTTTCTTTATCAGAATCTCCAGCAAAAGGTGAAACTCCACTAAGTCTAAAAATACATTAATATTTTAATTCATGTTTCCAAATGCTCGTTAGTTGACGACCATACACCACTTAACATGCGGAACCGTGATTTTGGATAATAGGTAAATGAATAAATTTTTGATATAGAGTGCCACTTTGATTAGAATTCGTATATAAAATTGTTTTAAGAGCATTATTACAATATTTAAATGTAATTATCTTTCTCTTCGGCAAAAGTGAAAAAAAAATCTCTTTCATAGAAAATACTTCCATAATAATGATATTTTGTCTACATACAGCTGAGACTTGTGTACAGAGCTTTAACCAAGAATTCTGAAATACCATATTTATTCGAATCTAAACCACTATCGATTCTAAGTCGCACCCCAAATTCTCCAAAACGTTTTAGTAAAAAATCGTATAAAATTGTTCATACATCGATATCCAATTTAAATAAATTTAACTAATAAGAAGGGAATAATATTTTTTTACCAGTATTTCTAAACTTTTAAATACATACAAAAGGAGCCTATAATTGCTCCATCCAGCGAATTATGTTTTCCTTCAATTCCAAGCCACACTCGATTTTCAGCAGCATTCACATTAGAAAAAACGTGTGGCTTAGACTTAGATTCTAGTAAATACGGTATATAGTTTGGATTTGTCAATATTTAAATATATTAGTGTAGAGAAATTTTAACAGAACACTCGTTTATTACTTCAATTGATAGTAACTGAAAATGTGAGTTTTTTAAAAACTCTATTTCAGGCTCTGTGGAGAAGTCTTTTTCTTCATTTTTTGAAAAGAAAATAGTATTGTAATAATACTCTTAAACCATTTTCAATGTGTATTCTAATTTAAATGACACTAAGTATAAAAAAAAGTATTCATTCATACGCTTTGCAAAATCGAAATTCCGAAATTAGTCAGCAACCTTAGATCTGAGGAAGTTTTTAAATGGTAAGAATTGATAAGTAGTTTGAAAAATACAACTTTCATTTTGTGATATCTAATTTTAGTTATATAATTATAACAAAGAGAAAAATATACTCACAAGATATATGTAAGGACACCAACGCCCCAGATATCAGCTGGAGTATGAACCTCTTCACCTTTTAAGACCTCAGGGGCTAAGGCAAACAAAATAATTCAAAATGTTTATTTACAGTAATTAATGTTAAACATTATTAACACAAAGACGTGCTTCTTGAATGATTCCATCTTATTAAATCTATGGCGGTGTGATATCAATATAAACTAGTTCCAAACATCACGCGACGACGATCGTTTTGGCGTGGTCGATAAAGTACATACGTACGGAACGGAAGGTACTCAGATCGAACCTTCTTTCCTTCAAATCTATTATTAAAACAATGGGCTAAATTTATGACGATCATGAAATGTAGTCACGTGTTTTCAGTTGAATTCAAAGAAAAAATTCTTATATTTTACAGGTACCTCAAAAGCATTTTATTTACCTACCTCTGTTATTGTTAACAAATAGAAGAAAAACTTGGTAACAATGAGGCGCATGAAGTGATTGGTTGGAAACACATGGGTGATTATGTGATTATGACGTCAGATGAATTTAGCGCATTGTAACCGTAAAATTCTGGTTACTCTTGAACTGATAAACGAAATGGTAATTGAATTTACACTGATAAGTTTATTTAAACGCAGTAAGGTGTATCCTAAAGGGTATAAAAATAAGAATTTCGTTCATTTTAAAAATTATTATTTAAAGAATATTACATACTTTTTCTTTGATTTTAGAAAATTTTTATGGACCTGTAAAATTTTTTAACAAATAACACTTCCAAAAATAGGAAGGAAGGGGGAAATGAATAGATTAAAAACTTCCCTCTTTTCACATTCTTTTGAATGCATAGTATATCATATTAATATAAGGTCTATATTTGAGATGTTTCGTTAATTTCGATAAAAACTGTGTACAGTTCAACTCCTATTTTTATATAACGAATTCATCAGGGCCGATAATTTTATACATTAATTCGGGATTGTTCATAATATTCGGGTCGAGAAAACAAATTTTTTACACTTTCCATTCGGAAATTCTACTATAAGCAAATATACAAAAATATCCATAGTTAGAAATTACACACTTTTTTCCACAGCTAAAAATACTATTAACAAACTATTACGCACCAGTTAATTGGACATTTTAAAATATGAACTAATAGATGTTTGTCAATCTTCTTTGCTTCCTGACTCAACAGAGTTCTTTTTCGACTTTATGTATAGAAGTAATGCATGAGGTACGTTTTTATAATTTCTAAACAGTGTAAGGGCTTAGACAATATAACAGTTTAAATAGAAGTTTCATTATTAATTTCTGTATTAAAATCCACAGATTCTATTCATTGGGTTATACAAATCAACAAATTTCTCAACTTCAGACAGACAGTCCGTCAATAAATTTAAGCATTAATATGAATTTTTTTATTAAATAATTAACCTTAATGGATTCTAACATATTCCCCCTTGGTTGTTAGGAGAATGTGCAAGCGGTATTCTAGGTCCCATCAAGTGTTCAGTTCAACAGTTTCACTTACACTCGGGCCTTCCACTTCTAGGAAGCTCTTTAACGCTGCCTATTTCCTTAAACACTTCATATAACTTTATTTATTTTGCACCAGGATGTTTACTTCCATAAAAACGTCGAAATTTAGGCTACAGATTAATGGGCGATTTCGTTTCTTGAAACCAAAGGCCTTCTCTTGAACAGTCGCCATTTCGGCCCAAAATGTCTTTCATAAAAATATTCGTGCCAGTCACGCTTGAAGGAGCATTCGCTCCTCATAGAGCACAATAAAACTACTAAAACTGACGATACAAAAGTTACTTTATTATATTAAATGGCTATTTTGTAATGAATTTTTATAATCAGGACAAGAATTTTGATTTATACGATATATTCTTCATTTTTATTCTTTTCAAAAAGACAAACAATTTTTTTTCCCTACAAATTCTTTCTAATTCATTTAGGACGATAAATTGGAAATCCCTTCCTTCCTCAGTGGCTCGACAGCCCAGGGTGGGTCTTGGACTTCTCAAGAGGTCTTTACCAGGCCAATCTTCTTTCTGCTAGGGTTCTCCAATTCCTAGTCCTCAAAACTAGATCTTTTTCCAGGCCATTAATCCATCCAAGATTTGGCCTGTCCTTTCTTCGTGTGCGAATTGGTTGAGCACTGAAGACTTTTTTTAGTGGTGCGGTCGTCGTTCATTCTGGCAACGTGACCTGCCCATTTAATTCGTTGTATTTTAATGAAGTTAACAATGTCAGATTCATTATATGATTGACAGAGCTCGAAATTTGATCTCCTTCGGCAAGTTCCATTTTCCTGAGTTCCTCCAAAAGTAAATCTTAAAATCTTCATTTCGTAGATATTTATCATGTTCTTATCTGTTCGAGGCATGGACCAAGTTTCATATGTATAAGTTAATACTGATTTTAAAAGGCTTTTATACAATATAACCTTTGTTTTTCTTTAGATTAAATTCAATTTCATATATTTTCGTATTCTGTTAAGACATCTATTAGCCATAGTAATTCTCTTTTGAATTTCAGTAGTACAATCGCTTCTATTGTTAATTTCGGAACCTTCTTTTGTATAAATCATCAAATTTTCGAATAAAAGTTGTTGTATCTGTCTCATAGATTTTCCAGGCGAAATATAAACGGCAACCATTAATATGTATTGCCCATTCTCGGAATCGCAAAGAGCAACGCATATTTCGCCTATATCAGAAACATTAACACCAATGCTTTTAGTGAATTCGGTATGTATGTCCATATGTGAAGTAATGAAGTGTGACATATCTTGAGTATTGTGTTAATAGCTACGCCTGCGGCTGGAACTTCGGGTTTTTTATAACTTACAACAAAGTTGAAATTCGGAATATCAAGTGGTTCTTCGTTTTTCATACGAATTTCTGACAAAATCGGAATTTTTGACTTTTTTACGATAGCATCATTTTTAGGTCAGCTGCATGCGCATGCAAACTTTTACAATTGAATGAAAATATCGATAATCCTTTCTTGTTGGAGATGAATTCTAGAAAAGTTTTGGTGACCGTTTGTAGTGTATTCTTTTGTAAATGAAGTTAAAGTCGGAGCCGTTTTCCTTATTTTAAACTAAAGATTTTAATGATATAAATGTAATAAACTATAATTTTGTGTATTAATAACTATATTTTAAACTTCAAAACATTAATCTAGAATTATTATTAGATTTTATAAAATTTTTAATTTCAAACTACGCGATAAAAATATGATTGAACAACTAGAATTCGGTTTTACCACGGTAGTAAGAAAACGTCTAAGCCACTGTGAAATACAAATCCGGATTGCGTGATGCATTGCAGAGGTTAAATATTAGAAAATTAAACAATACAATTTTTTTTTCAAATGCCAGAATGAATGCGAAGATTTAAAATAATTTTAAATAATGTAAAATTTTCAAATGCCAAAATAAATACGAGTATTTAAAATAATTTTCTGTTAATATTTTTAAGATGAAAAATATATAATACATTTATTTAGTACTCACTATTGTACTGCACAATGATTCTTCAATTAAATGATTCGAATAATAATTATATAAAAAAACCACTATTTCAACAACAATGCACAGTATATACACATTGAAATTTTCACTAAATCCATTCAATTTCACTTATAAGACATACACAGCACAATACGTCAGCTGTATAGCTACAGATATACTGCTATAAGCATGTCGGTGACGCGAACACACGAGATTTCATCCATCTAAAAAGTTTCTAAGGCGCACAGCCCACTGCGCATGCGCCAGTCATGAGCATGTCGGTGACGTGAACCCATAAGATTTTCCCCTGCCAAGAAGCGCCCAACGCAGCTAAAGAAGTTTTCACTTCAATATTTTCATTTTTATATTACATATTCTGGCAGTTTTATTTAATGTTATCAATAGATAAAAATATTTCACTTACCCAAATATTCGGGATTTCCATGCACTTGAACTTTGGCACCTTCTTCTGGAACGAACTGAGCACTGCCAAAATCGACAAGTTTGATATTTGGGTGATGCCTATCTTCCATGACCACGTTGTCTGGCTGCAACTCGAAGTAGCAAATACCGCGGAAATGTAAGTATTCTAAAGCATCTATCACCTGAAAGGATTAAAATTCTCAACTGAAGAAAATTTCAGAGTATGTCGAAATGTATTTGCTGTTTATTAAATAATTATCACGCCGAATTTTTAGCTTGATCAGGGCTTTTCAAACTTTCAATGTTTGCGACCCAATTTTTAATCATAACTTTCATGGCGCCCCCTCCATACAATAACAATGTATTGAATTTAATAATATTTTGACGCTAAAGCTACAATACGACTTTTGTTATAAACTGTACAAATTGTCAAAATAAGTTTTAAATTTTGCATATGACAAGCCCATGGGGGGTCACTAGTAATTATTAAACATGTTCTTAAATTAGTATTGATGAATTAATGATCAAATACATTGTGCAGTACTGATACATTTATGTTGTATTATTGTAAATGTGTACTTTTATTATCTCACAATGTGTGTTTTGTTTCGATTCCTTACAGTAAGTTAATAATTTTTTAAAATCTTTTATTTTTGACTTTTCGATATGCTCGCGCCCCCTGATAGGATAATCTCACACTCTTAGGGGGAACACCCCCCAATTTGAAAAACGCTGTTATGGATACTGCTTTGTAAGAGCATAATTCTAAAACTAATTGAATAAATTGTTGTGTTCAATCTTAATATAAAATGCCACATAATGCTTACATGCCACATAATCATATGACATGCATGTCAACAGTTTTTGCATCTAGAAAATCTATTGGCTACAGCGAGGATTGAACCTATAACCTTAGGTTTACGAGATCGCACGCTACCTCTAAGCCCCCAAACTGAAATATTGAGATTTATAAAGACATTTTAAAGGCTGTTTGACTATCAGTATACAATAATAAACTTTTGAATAAGCTTTTATGAGCATCTGTTTGTGAATATATACATGCATTCCTGGGGAATTTTACGATAGATAGTATTTTTGTAGCCTCTTTACTTAGTTTCCCTGAAAAAAAAAAACGGATTTCATACTCATGAAAATTTAGAATATGATTCTGATGTTTAGTTAATATGCAAGAAAACTTATACCATATACTGAACGACATTGAATAAAATATTTCAAGATTTAAATGATGAATTTAAAGTGACTGAGCACGTTCGGAATCGCAGTTTTTAAAAAGCGTATAAATGAATAATTTGATGTTTAGCGTCACTTGAATTAGAATATACATATAAAATTGTTTTAAAAATATTACAAAAAAAATATATTTAAATGCAATTTTTTGGCAAAAAATAAAGAAAGAATATTTTCAAAGCATCATTCTTTCATTTTTTGCCAAATTATATGGGGGATTCAAAATTTGTAAATAAAATACCTTCTGGACAAAAGCAGTGCGGTCCTTCTTGCTACCAAGAAATAAAGTAGTTTTGAGGGCTTACGATGGAACAAGCCTAATAAGTGTCATTTAGGGGAACTTTTGATTTACTTTTTAATTTGAAGAAACTTGCGGCTGGGGTGCATCAATTGTTGTGGAAGCGTATGGTGAGGTTGCTGAGAGCGAGCGAAAATGTTGCGCGTAGTGTCAAAAGCTTAAGACTTGCACTTACATCAGGGATGATTCATTAAGCAATTTCACACTAATAAAAATCTTTGAGAATGATTCTGTATGCAATTTCACACTATCAAAAATCTTTGGGAATGATTCTCTATGCAATTTCACACTATCAAAACTCTTTGGGAATGATTCTGTATGCAATTTCACACTATTAAAAATCTTTGGGAATGATTCTGTATGCAATTTCACGCTTTTAAAAATCTTTGGGAATGATTCTGTATGCAATTTCACACTATTAAAAATCTTTGGAAATGATTCTGTATGCAATTTCACACTATTACAAATCTTTGGGAATGATTCTGTATGCAATTTCACATTATCAAAAATCTTTGGGAATGATTCTGTATGCAATTTCACACTATTAAAAGTCTTTGGTAATGATTCTGTATGCAATTTAAAATCTTTGGGAATGATTCTGTATGCAATTTCACATTATCAAAAATCTTTGGGAATGATTCTGTATGCAATTTCACATTATCAAAAATCTTTGGGAATGATTCTGTATGCAATTTCTCGCTGTTAAAAATCTTTGGGAATGATTCTGTATGCAATTTCTCGCTGTTAAAAATCTTTGGGAATGATTCTGTATGCAATTTTACACTTTTAAAAATCTTTGAGAATGATTCTGTATGCAATTTCACATTATCAAAAATCTTTGAGAATGATTCTGTATGCAATTTCTGGCTGTTAAAAATCTTTGAGAATGATTCTGTATGCAATTTCACGCTGTTAAAAATCTTGGGGAATGATTCTGTATGCAATTTCACGCTGTTAAAAATCTTGGGGAATGATTCTGTATGCAATTTCACGCTGTTAAAAATCTTTGGGAATGATTCTGTATGCAATTTCACATTATCAAAAATCTTTAAGAATGATTCTGTATGCTATTTCACACTATTAAAAATCTTTGGGAATGATTCTGTATGCTATTTCTCGCTGTTAAAAATCTTTGGGAATGATTCTGTATGCAATTTCACACTATTAAATATCTTTGGGAATGATTCTGTATGCAATTTCACACTATTAAAAATCTTTGGGAATGATTCTGTATGCAATTTCACACTATTAAAAATCTTTGGGAATGATTCTGTATGCAATTTCACGCTATCAAAAATCTTTAGGAATGATTCTGTATGCAATTTCACTCTATCAAAAATCTTTGAGATAATGATTCTGTATGCAATTTCACACTATTAAAAATCGTTGGGAATGATTCGGTAAGCATTTCACGCTATTAAAAATCGTTGGGAATGATTCAAAATCAAGGAAGCTCGGTTCCATATGAATCTTGATTTTGGACAAGTGAAATGCTGCTTACCAGGCATAAGCGAAAGAATTTTGCATCGCATAGCCACTGGTGATGACAAATGAAACCACTACGATATACTAAAAAAAAAAGGAAATCATGGTAGTAACCACCAGGGACGTCTTAAGGCATGGACTAACCAGGCCCACAGCCTCTCCCTCGGTGGGGACATCATTTCGTTCTCGACTTTGTCTGAAGATCTTGATCCAGATACTTTTATATTGGTCAAATATTATGTTCCCATACACATTTTTCCAAAAGCAGGGAATTTCAAACTGCATGTCAACTGGCTAAAGTGGTGAGACTGTATTATTATGGGATGACTGTTGTCCAAGCCTAGGCCTAATACCATAAATTATTCAAATGATTTAGTTGAAATGTAGACATCGGTCGAACCGGTTTTTGCCTAGGGTTTTAAGATTGTAAATCGTGCACATATATTTGTTTCAAATTACCGTTTGAATGAGTATTTGACAATGCAAGCAAAATAGTATATTTTTAAAGATCTCTGATAAGACCGACTTTTGCATAGGGGCACAAGACCTCAAAGAGTCTTAAGACGTCCCTGGTAACCACATGATCATTCTTCAACATCCGAAAGAATCTCATGATGTGTATTTGGTGGGATCAGTTTGCTGTTGCGTATTATGAGTTGCTCAGACTGTACGAAACCATAACTAGTGTTTGCTACAGAACAAAATTGGCGAAATTCAGTAAGAGAACTCAAGAAAAACGCATCCACTACAACTCCAAACAATTGACTCAAAACATGTACGGCCACAATTTAATGCGCCTATGAAAACCTGTTTAGAAACACACCATTGGGAAGTATTACACCACCCTCCGTGTTCCCTAGATCTTTCCCCTTCCCTACCTTTGTTCTGATCTTTGGCATA
The DNA here is from genome assembly GCA_019973935.1 of Trichonephila clavipes. Lineage (NCBI taxonomy): Eukaryota > Metazoa > Arthropoda > Arachnida > Araneae > Nephilidae > Trichonephila > Trichonephila clavipes. Next base: position 1,305,750 of record BMAU01001363.1, on the reverse strand, counting down.
TCTCAGCAAGGATCCAACATCATACGAAGATACCAAAAATTGGACTGATTCGTGGATAGACTAAAAAAAACGAAGCATTTTTTTTGACGCGGTATCCGTATGCTACTAAAAAGGAAAGGTAAAAGTAGTGGCTAGCGATGGAACATATTTTGAGCAAAACATATAATGTACCTTTCCTTAGTAATAAATGGTCAACTTTTGATTGAAAGCGGTGGAAATTTATTTGTACTTATCTTATATTTTATGTACTTATAGGTATTATAACGTCGACCAATTTCGCCAAGCAAAAGGACGTCGCCAGTTCAAAAATAATGTCGTGAAATCTCATTCTTATTATTTCTGTGTTCAAACATGCGCGGGACGGTTTTCACTGTTGACTGTATATCGATGCATTTGGTGACGTGTTTTGATTGGTTGACAGTTTTTTTAAAGAACATAAATATCTGAAAATTATATAGATAAAATAGTTAACAATGCTATTTTGAACAGAATTTTTTTTATTTATCGATGGTTCTTATAAGTACCACTCACTATAAAATTACATAGAATAACCATTTTTACGAATATTCCGACAATACTAAGCAGGAATATTCTTTCAAATCCACTCGTCCAAGATATATAGCAGCACAGATCTATGATGAGTATTTTAGCGGGAAAGGCAAATGCTTTTATAGCAGAAAATGCATTTTTAGCTGACGGCGTTTTCAGCGGATTGCGAAAATTATCATTTTTGTTCCGAAAAAATAGTTAATGTCAAAAGGTGTCTTATTTTTTTGTATGTTAATGAAGACCTTAGAAAACGATTTGACTATTTATTTTAAATGAACAGTGTATATAATTAAATTTACAGTTGAATATTGTTAATTAGCTCTAACGGATTTAATTTCACAAAGTTGAGTATTTTGTTTATGTATATCCCTTAATTTTCAATGTAGTGATTCAAAAAAAAAAGTATTGCATGAAAAAAACTGTAGTAAACCATAATGCGGTAGATAAAGGGTTAATTTTGATCAAGAAAGATTAAAACGGGACAAAGTAAGCCTCTGTAATACTTAATTTACCCTAATATAACATTACTTACTTGATGAATGATTTTAGAAACAATCTCTTCTGTATAAAGGGGCCTCATAGACAGGTAGCTAATAACATCGAGTCCAGACAGTTTTTCCATAATGAAAAACATATTGCTCTTGGAGACGCTGGCGGAATGCAAGTTGGCGATCTTTTCGTGCTGCAGAGAACTGTAGATTTCGAATTCTTTGTGAGCCGCTGCACCAGCGGCACCAGTCAAGTCGCAAGCCTTGCCGATAAAAGTCCCGTTCACTTTCTTGTGCCATACTTTCATCACCAAAGAGAAGCGACCCCTAAATGCATCACAAGATACATAAGAAAATTTTACAAGAGGTTAAAGTGATGGGTTAAGGTTAATAATGAATGATAAACTCATGTAAATGATTTTTGGTTGTTGTTTCTTACACCAGATGGTGTAGCTAGGCTACACTATCTATTATCTAATAAAATAGGATTTCCTAAAACCTCATCAACAGTAAAACTCAAGCAGTTACGAATATGACTGGGGAAGCCTGATCAGCCTCGCACCTATGACACACCGGAAAGACTTTCCGGCCCTGTTGAAAGTAAGAGATTTGATGTGGCCACTGAGAAGCGTGATAGAGCTGTCTGCTGATCCCTAGGAATATTAAGTTGGTGATACCAACGAGGTTTTTCCCCAAAATACCCAGGGTGAGTAGGGGATATTCTTCAAAGTGCATTTATTTCTATCCTTTTAATAAAAGAGAGTTGGACAAAGGTTAGACAAGTGTCACCCCGCAAGGTGTCAGTAGTGGCAAACTTGGCCAAACTATCGGCTATCTCGTTACCATTCACTATCCAATATGGGAAGGGACCCATTGAAAGTATATAGTGTCTAGAAGAATGTCAACCACAAGATCCAGAATATTTAGGCTTGTCATACTACCAACAGTTGTCCAATGAGAAAGGTGCTGTATAGAAGCACGATTGTCAGTTGAAATCCTAATGTCCCTGAAGACAAGGTCAGAAGCAGTGTCAATAAATTGTGTGTAAGCCCTTATAAATTGCAATAAGTTCAGATCTAAAAACAGAATAGTTAATATTCCTAATTTTAATTTCAAATTTACCATCAGGTATCTCAATGTGCATGCCATACATTGAGACACCTGATGATGCCGTTCACTTTCTTGTGCCCTACTTTCATCACCAAAGAGAAGCGACCCCTAATAGCGTCAGAAGATACATGAGAAAATTTGTCAAGGGCTTAAAATTAAAAGTAGATTAATAACTGATGATAAACTCATATAAATGATTTTTGGCGTATTATACCGGTGACCAAATCAAAATACGCCGCCAAATACCGCTATAAGCAGCTAATATAAGAAAACAGTTCCCGTCTACGTTCAATCTCAATAATAATAAAGATGACTGTTTTTAGCGGCGTTTTTTGATTGGTCAGCAGAATATAACGTAAATTCCACGATTTTTATACAGTGAATGAGAAACTACATAATGGATATTTGAATTTCTCCCCCTTCAAATTAGAAGATTTATCTTAATCAACTAGCTGGAATACCCGTCCTTTACATGGGAAAATTTTTAAAATAAAATTCAACTATCCAGTTAGAAAGTATAATCTTTAAAAAAAATGAACGCCCTCTCGTCCACAACCCAGAGCTGCACGACATATCCATTTCAAAAACTCCCCTCAGATTAACGTAAAATAATACAACAAGCTGGGAAAGAGGCATTAAGGATTTCCCCAGTTTGCTATTTACTTCAACATAAATTGTTGCCAAAACTAAAGTTAATTTATTTAAAAAAACTTTATTTGCCATGATACAAGGGATGCTCCGAAAGTAAAAGGTGTACAACTTTGCTTCCGCCGTTTTGCAATAGATGGCTGTAGCGGTAAGTGGAAGTCGAAATAAATAGATTGTAGATGTCATACAATAAGCTTAGGTATTTGTTAACATAACGCCATCGAAATATTAGTCGATTTGTGTCTGCATCATAAAGTTATTCTCGATTAAACATGTCAGCTTACGAGCCAAATTCTCGTCATTTGCGGGAGGTTTTAATTTTCTGCTTTAAGACTACACAGTTCCCTAAAAATTTCATTTTTACCGAAAATTTTTTGCATGTTTTGGTGGCCCATATCATTGAGATGCTTGCCACAAAATTTCAGATCTGCTAGCAAATTAGTTTTTAAGATATTTGAAGTTTTATGAGCTATGGTTTTGGTTTCGGTTTCCTTTTATAAAAAAAAGCATTTTTTCTCACTTAAGTTGAATTAATTAAAAATATTTTTGAGCTTTTAGTTTGAAATGGTTATTAATTCCAATTTTCATTACTAAAATCATTTCTGCTTGATTATGTTTTGAGAGTTTTTTAGTTCTTATAATTAATTAATAAAGATTAATTTCATGGCCAATTTTTGCTTTAAAAATAGTTTATATAACTTAAAAACATTATCAATAATTTTTTCCTGTAGAGAAAATGCCATGGCAAATGCGTTCTGGGTTTCTGTGAGAAACAATATTTCGAAGAGATGGAATACTACTGAAAATGATGTATCTAAAAATCAGTCCTCAGCTGATTCTGCAATTAGACTTCCGAATACAAGTATTCTAAATTCAAATGCTGCAGATATAACTGAATATTCCCTTGATGTACCAAACTACATTATACTAAACATATTGTAGTACTATATTTTAGTATTTTAAAGTCGTACGACAAGAGCTAAAACTTCCTAAACTGCCCCAATTTGAAACTGAAAAAAATTAAATTTTATGAGCAAACCTGTGACTATATTAATCTTAAGTTAGTATCATTATTATTTTGTACATAAATGCTTCGTGTTTCAAAACTTTTGTGAAATATTAGGTTAAGATAAAGCTGAATAAACTGACGTCTTAACAAATGCTATCAATATTATGCAAAAATATTTTTTGAATTAAAAATATAATTTTCAGTCATATTTAAGAAAAATAGTTTTTTAATGTAGAACATACATTGGAAAATAACATATTAAAAAATTAGAGTTTTACGGGCATTATAAGTTTTTGTTTTATGACTTTACAAACTTTAAATGCGTTTTTCTCAGACTTTTAATTTTGAAGGTATAAGTGTTTTCTAATCCCTAAGGGTTTTTTCCTATTCAAGATAGAGCCTTGAATTTTTTTGCATATACTCCCAAATGTATGTTCTATAAAAGTTAGTATGGATTTAGGGCTGAGAACTCTAGTTATTTTTCTAAAAAATGCTAAAGTTGATATTTTAAAAATTTTCGTGTTTTTCTAGGTTTTTCTAGAAAAATAATTATTAAAAATCAACAAGGGAATAGATTTTCAAATCCATACTAAATATTGTTTGTAATAATCTAAGAATCATAAATAACTTAAAATTACTGAAAAATTTTAAAAATTGAGTATTTTATAAAAGTTTGAAAAAATTTCAAAAATTCCTAATTTTTTAAAATTGTAAAATAATGGGTGATCAAACTGACTTTTTGCTTACAGAATCAGCTTAATAATATAATCTAAATATAAACATCAATTATTTTTACTGTAACTGTCTCCAAATTTTTTTTTTGAAAAATGGTACCGTGTAGTCTTAATATGAAGAAATCTGCGGCTGAGGCTCATCGAATGCTCTAAAATACCTATGGTGAGGCCGCTATTAGTGAAAGAACGTGCCGAGAGTGGTTTCAACGCTTCAAGAACGGTGATTTTGAAGTCGAAGACCAGCATGGCGGTGGAAGAGAGGTTTTCGAAGATGTAGAATTGGAGGCATTACTTGATCAAGACTAGTGTCAAACGCAACAAGAATTGTCAGGATCATTGAGAGTGACGCAACAAGCCATTTCAAAACGCCTGAAAGTCATGGGAATGATTAGGAAACAAGGAAATTGGGTGCCGTACGAGTTGAAGCCGAGAGATGTTGAACGACGTTTGTTTGCTTGTGAATAGCTGCTTGCAAGGCAAAGACGGAAGGGATTTCTGCATCGCATTGCGACTGGGGACGAAAAATGGGTTCGTTACGATAATCCCAAGCGCAGAAAATCGTGGGATATCCCGGCCATGCTTCCACGTCGACGGCCAAACCGAACATTCACGGTTCCAAGGTCATGCTCAGTATTGGATGGGACCAGCTCGGCGTAATGTATTATGAGTTGTTAAAACCGACTGAAACAATCACAGGCTGTCGTTATCGAACGCAATTAATGCGTTTGAGTCGAGCATTGAAAGACAAACGCCCGCAATACAACGAGAGACATGATAAAGTGATTTTACAGCATGATAATGCTCGACCCCATGTTGCAAAAGTGGCCAAGACATACTTGGAAACGTTGCAATGGGAAGTCCTACCCCACCCGCTGTATTCTCCAGACCTTGCTCCCTCGGATTATCACTTGTTTCGATCAATGGCACACGGCCTGGCTGACCAGCACTTCTGGTCTTATGAAGAAGTAAAAAATTGGATCGATTCGTGGGTCGCTTCAAAAGATAACCAGTTTTTTCAACGTGGGATTCGTACGCTGCCCGAAAGATGGGAGAAAGTAGTGGCCAGTGATGGACAATACTTTGAATCATAAATGTATAATCAGTTTTTTACAATAAAGCCTCGAATTTCGGAAAAAAACGGCGGAAGCAAAGTTGTACACCTATAAAGTTTCGTCTTTTTTTTAAAAGGGTACATTACGTAAAACAAATTCACCATAAGAAACCACATCCGATGCTGATTCAACGCCGGAAGGAACCTCAGCGTAGGAGGAATGACGTGAAGTGGTGCTTATTCGGAGGACAGAACTCGCAACCTGTGAATCCGAAGCCGAGTAGCATGACCACTAGACAAAAGTTATCACTTTTGTCCGGAGGCTGCTACTGGCTTATGTAGATATCCGCTACAGTACTCCACCACCAGTGAGTCGGTGGATAGGTGAACGAACGATATATTTGTTATGGAGAGTGTGTGAGCTGTTCCTGTTAATTGGTGGTGTTGCGTCAAGTGAGTGTGACGACTTTGGTTGCTGCGTCAAGTGGATCTGATGACTTTTGATTGTTCTTTTTGCGGGTAAATGGCGCCACGACAGATCAGAAGATTGCGCTTATTTAGTTCAGTCAAGGTCACCAATGAGGAGGCGCGTTTCCGGAGGACTGAACCCGCAACCTATGGATCCGAAGTTCGAGTAACATGCCCACTAGACAAAAGTGATTAACTTTGTCTGGAGGCTGTCACTGTCTTATGTAAATATCCGCTACAGATGCTTGCTTAGAGTGCCGAAGAAGAGAGAGCAGCAGATCTGCGTGCCTATGATTATTCGAAAATGAATCACAACGGCAGGCAGACGCGTGATGAACCTGGTCGCGAATGGGTATAATGTACGTCATCCATGAATACCTACAGACTGTGTATGGTGAAGAGGTCATGTCTAGTCAAATGGTTGGTCACTGGTGTTGCATGTTCAGAGAAGGAATGCCGACTGAGTATGTTGAAAGTCAAAATGCGCTTGCCTCCACAACTGCGAATGAAAACAATGTTTGTTTGGACTTGCACCTGTTCCCTGTATTAAAAGTCACTCTGTCAGACGTAACTTCCAAAATAATGTTGTGGGGGAGCAGGATGTGCGACGATTTCTTGCAACGCAGCGCACAGTGATTTACTAGAGTGGTTTCTTCAAACTGATTGCACATTACAACAAGCGTCTCAATGTCGGGGCGAGTATGTCCAAAAATAGGGCAAGATGTGTAGTTCGTGATGTGGTGGTGTATTTTTTTTAGCGATAAAGTTTTCATGGTAAAATAAAACGACGAAACTCACTTTCGGAACGTACCTCGTACATTCGAAAATAATCTTGATTCAGGTAAATAGAATAAATAAATTAATACAAAGGCAGAGCAATCCTGGATAGAATTCGCAATGTAAATAAAAGTTAATTAAATATCAAGAAGTTTTTAATCACCAAATAACACAATTGTTATTCAATATTTCTAGTTAGCTAAATTTAGTATACTGTTATGTTGCTAATGCCACCTAATCAGCAGTGCCAGATCGAAGCCCACGAAATTCATCATGGTCAAGTGCTTGATTGTACGCCTGTCCTTAACTTTGAGCATCATACAGGTGACTGTACGATTTTGAGGGAAAATACCCTGGGGATGGTCAGGAAGCTCCCTCCATTTCCCTTCCACCAATGACTCGACAGCTATTTAGAGAATACCCCCATGTCACGAAGGCAATATATATATATTTATAAACACCCATTTCCGGGATTCGAACCCAGGTCCTACGGCACAGCAGTCAGCCTCACTAACCACAATACCGAATGGGCAGTTAAACAAGATTTGTATAATGTTGTTTGTTAACAGGCGATAGCCGTAAAGTGATTGAATAGATAGGAGATGTGACTGTGCTTACTTCGCTACTTCAGAAATGTAGTTATACAGATCTGTTGGTTGAGCTTCTTCAAGAACCACAGGTTCATCTTCTCTTCCATAATCCAATTTCACTTGGTCTAAAGTGTCCAAAATCAATTCTTGACCGCTGTCCGTCTGGTCCTGTTGGAACTTCTCAGCTCTGCCCAGCTCGATTTTTGGAGCAGCTGGAAATGGTAATTGATAAAAATTATGTTATTATATATATAATGTTTGATTTTGAAATGTTTAACCAGAGTTTTCTTATACAGTATTCATTCTAAATTATTATACACGAAATTGAAAGATTAGGGAGGCTAAATTCACATATATATCGTTTATCAAACTCTTATGTTCTCGATTTTTGTATGATTTTGAAATTTCGCAAAATAGATTTTTGGCGGCAAGTCTAATGTCACTATATTGCAATGCTATCGTCCTAACTTGAGAAATTTTACAACTATTTAGCGGAAAAATCCACAGTGTACCGATATCAAATTAGTACTAGATTAAGTACAGTATTGGAAAAAAAAAATTAGAGTGTATTTAATTTATTACTGAAAAAAAAAAGAGTTTTGTCCCGCTTACGAAAATATTTGATCGCCAAAGGTGCCAATTTTATCATCACTCACTCGAATCTGCTTGAGATAGTTAAAACATAATTATACCTGCTTTTACCAATGAATAACTTAATTTTTAGAAATTGTTCTATTCAACCGTTTTAACCACCAAGGGTTTAAGTTGCTGAAGAAAAAAATATCGCGAAAATTATTTTTCATGAGAATATACCGCTAACATGTAAAAATGAATTACTTCTTTACTCTACGGCACTATTTTAATTAAAAAAAATTAATACCTTTATTGGCACCTTAGTTTCTAAAAAAACGTAACAAAAGGTCTTATTTTTATGAAAAACATCGATACAATAAGATTTCAATGTAGTTTTCAAGCTTTGATATCGGTAAGCTATGGATTTTACTTCCAAATACGCGATCTACCAATAAGTAATTAGACACCTGTGATAAAAGAGATAAACAAAGCTTATTCATATTCCATATAAAGTAGAGCCTCAATCTGAAGCAATTACAATCTTAACCCTCTGGGGCATGCTTTCTACAAGTGTTTGGATGATGGACAGTGGTACTTTCTTCCACAAAGCTTGGATAAGACATGCAAGTTCTTTATGGATTTTGGACGGTTGCTGAAATCTATTGATTCGGTGATCTAATTCGTCCCAGAGGCTTTCTATCGGACTCAAGTTTGGACTTTGGACAGGCCAGTTCAGTCGGTTCACCCCATTATCATTATACCAATCCATGATGGATCTCACAACTTGACAAGGGGCTTAGTCATCCTGGAAGTAACAATGATCCAACCCGTAACATTGCCACAGCGTAGGAAGCAAATTGTTGTCTAGAAAAATGGAGTCGGAGTCGGCGTTGAGTGCACCAGGAATTAGGATCAAAAGTCCCAGTCTATACCACTAGAAACATCCCCAGACAATAATTCCGCCTCAGCCAGACGCCATCTTCCTCCTTTACTGTAGGCACAATGCATTCTGGCAAATGGCGTTCTCTAGGCACACGTCAAACCGAGACTGCATTCCGACTGGTAGAGATTGAACCTAGAATTCATCACTTTTTGAGAACCCGTTACCACTCATCTACGGTCCAATTTCGAAGTGATTTGCATTACCACAATCGAGCAGCGTGGTTCGATTTTGTAATCAAAGGCTTAAGAGAGGCAGCACCTCCATGTAAATCAAGCAAGTGTGCTTATTTGCGGATGGTATTTATCGGGACAACATTCACGGATGCCTGTTTGAATTCCTGGAATATGTGGGCCATCGATTTGGGGTGGATTTTCCTAATTTCTTTTGACAGCATTCGTCGTTCCATATCTCTTAGTTTCGTGGATTTGCCAGGTCGAATCAACGTGGATTTTCCGACAATCATCACTCCCCTTTCACTTTTTAATAACAAAAGCCACTGTCAATTTTGGAATGTTAACTCACTAGATATGTCCCTTAAGGATCGGCCATTTTTATTATATCCTATAATTACGCCCAAGTCAGACAGCTTTGAATTTCAAGGCATCTTGCCTGTGACTAATGCCAATGCTGTTTCCTACATGATATTTAAGTACAGAGGGCGTGACGTAGATCAGAACTGCAGATATCCTCATTTGCTTGCGTGTCCAAATACTTATTGTTAATCAGCGTAGTTGTAAAATCTCACCAAGCTTAGACAATAACATTATAATACGATATTAAACTAACAGCTAAAGGTCTGTTTGACGGGGTTCAAAAACGGGTAGCGTACCTATATCAAATTTTAATGTTTTTGTACTGAATTTTTTTACTTACATTCTGCCAATGTCATGATTGGCTCTGATGGGGCCCCAAATTCACTCCATCCGAATTTGTTGACTGCACATACATGGAAGTAATATGTAGTGGCTGGTTTCAAATTCCTGACCAAATAGAACTCATGTGATATGTTGTTTGCTACTTTTGTCCATGCTTCGGATCCTAAATGAAATAAAAAAATAACGATATTATTTACAATATTAAGATATTTTAAACATACCATCAGAGGTGGTATGGTTATATGGTTTTTTAAAATTTTGCCATTTCTGCAATTCGTTGGCGACCGTTGAATTTTTTTCCCCTGTTAAATTGAACTCCAAACACAAACTAAGGTAAAATTATCCCAATTCCAGATTCAATTCTTAAATTATGTTATTGAAAAAGCGTGAAATTTTTAATTGCTTCCAACACATTAAAGAAAAAAGGTTAGTTTTTTTTATGGGGGAGTGCATCACTATTTCACACAATTTTTTTGGTTATTGTATGAAAATTTATCATCACGGAAATAAATAAGCCGGAATGCGCCATTAGTGAAAAATTCTATTTTCATTTTAAAGTTTGATAGTTATTGAGATAAAAATAGGCGTGTATATACTGTAATGAAGCCCAGTGGATGAGTGGTAGCAGATCGTGCTTCCACGCCATAGGTCCAAGCCGGGCAAGGTCGACTCAGCCTTTCAGTGGGTCGATAAAGGAGTACCAAGCTTGCTTCGGAATTAAACATTGGAGGTCTCGCGTCACACTGACCACCTGATCAGAACATCTGCTCATGCACACCATCGCCTAAGGTCCCGAAAACAGAAATAGGCACAGTAGGCCTTAGCCCTCATGGGCTGTTGCACCACTGAGTTCAGTTTAGCGTATACAGTAATCCTCTACTGTTATTAAACTGTGCGATATGATATAATTTTGGAAGATAGTAAATTTGAAAAAGCAGAAAGTTTAGTTGTCAGCTATATATACTTCTTTTGTTGATCACCAAAATCTGTATATACAGTGGAGGCTGAAAACAGAAAATTTCTATTGCCTAAAAAGGGAAATGTCTATTGAAAAGTTTGAAGAAACTAGGTGGGTGGGTCCAATTAACTTCCGAATATTAGAAACATTGAATTAATAGTCAAATAATTTATATTTGACTGTTTTTAATAAGTTAATATTTCATTCTGTTACATTTATTTTATGATAAAAACTAATATTCGCAAGCAACGCCATCCCTTATATTGTAAGAGCGTTTCAAGGGAAAAACTTTGGGAAATATTAGTGATACAACCAAGTTGGAATCATTTTTGGCGACCATTTCCGAGACCTCATGGATACTTCTTGAAATTACTGGAGAAACCTATAACATCGTGACCTATGACGTAAACGGATTTTTCAAGAAAGGGCAGGCTTTTTATAACGGTCACTCTCTAAAACTGAATCAATTTTACTTGAGCTTTTGAAGAATTCACTTGGATAGGAAAGGAAGATAGGTTGCAAAAATGGTTGCTTACGGATAGGAAGATAGGTTGCTTGCGGATAAACATTAATTTTACTTGCCTGTATTTTTAGACTCTGATAGTTTTGTCTGGGTGCTGCAGAAGGTAAGGAAACCTTCTTGAATTTACTGTGCAAACTTTACTACTGTATCCTGCATTTTAAGGATTGTTTTTCCTCAACAAATTTTCATCACTCTAAAACAGTGGCTCCCAAAGTGGTCCCTACGGACCCCCAGGGGTTCCCAATACTAGTCAGAGATCCATGGAAAATTAGAATTGATTTGAGGGTCTCTGAACAACGTCAAGGGGTCCGCGCAAAGTTTAATTCAAAAAAATTTTTTTTTGATTTTATTTTTATAAGTTTTTTACAAATCGTACCATGTTCCCTTAAATTTTTATAAAAATAAAAACAAAAAAAATTTTTTTTTTGAATTAAACTTTGCACGGACCCATTGAATATTTGTGCAAAACTTTTTAATTTAAGGATTTTCAAAAAAACTTTGCTTACCTCCTGTGTGTGCATACTATGTAAAACAGATTTTGTGCTCAAAAATTCATAAAAAGCCAACAATTTAATTTTTTAAGGAAAAAACTTAAAATTTGTTAAGTGATTTTAAACTGTTACTCCTCCTACATAAATTTACGAACACGCATAAAATTTAACTTATAAGTACGTCAAATTACGTATAACAAAAGTTGGTATGGGTTTTGTGATAACATGATTGTGGTATTCATACAATACTTCTCTTTATGAATGCTTATTGGAAATTCCTTAAAAAATGTATAATTTACGAGTTCAATTATTTCTAAAAAAATAAGTACTGCTTTTTGATTTAAAAATGCATACCAGATTTTTCTATATGTACTATTGGCACAAGGTAAAAAAAAATCAAAGCATTAGGCACAATAGAAAAAAAAGCCTTAGCCTTTTAAATGAAGATAAACAAGTTATTAGGTTGGGGAAAAAGAAATCCATTATTTTTGCATGAAATTCAAGACTTTATTTAAAATGTTCGGAATATCCGATTTAGGTCAAATATGCACCATTTTGTTTAATTTGTTGCCAGTTTAAAGGTTGCTTCATAATGCCTCTATCATAGAAGTCTTGGTCCTTATTGGCGAAAAACTCTAGTAATCGATTTGCACAATCTTCTCTTGAATCCAATTTCTTATCACTCAGGAAGTTTTGCAATACGAGAAAAGATTGTAATCGCTTGGTGCCAGGTCCGGACTATATGATGGATGCATTAGAACTTCCCAAACAATCTCTCAGGATTTCTGGTGAGTCACTACAGGCGTGTGTAGCCTAGCGTTGTCCTGATGGAACCCAGCACTTCTTCTGTTAGCCAATTCTGGCCATTTCTAGTCAATCACTGGCTTCAAATGGTTCAGTTGTTGACAGTAAAGATCTCAATTTAGTGTTTGGCAATACGGAAGCAACTCATAATAAATTATTCCTTTCCAGTTCCACCAAATACACAGTAGAACCTTCCTGGCTGTTAGTCCTGGTTTGGCCACCGTTTGAGCTAATTCACCGCGCTTTGACCACGACCTTTTTCTCACAATACTGTCATATGTGACCCATTTCTCATCCTGTCACCATCCGTTAAAGAAATGGGTCGATTTCATTGCGATTGGCCAAGGCTTCGCAGATGGAAATTCGATCCATCATGTTTTATGGTGTTAATTGGTGTGGCACCCAAACATCGAGCTTCTTCATGAATCCAACTGTTTTATGGTTGATCTTTAGCTCCTGGCCGATGCTACGACTACTAACAAGCCAGTCAACTTCGATTATTTCTGTGATTTTATCGACATTTTCGACGACGGGTCTGCCTGTGCAAGGTGCATCTTTAACATCAAAAATACCTGAACGGAATCGACGAAATCCAAATTGCACGTAATTAGCTGTTACAGTATCGGCATCATGAACACCATGCACAATTTCAGCCGCCGGTCTTGTATTTTTGCCTTTATCGAAAAAAAAAAAACTGTAAAACGTACCGAATTTTCTCTTTGTTGACTTCCATTTTTAACACCCTGTAACTCACAACTGAATAGACCAAACAACAAAAAAAGACAAATGAATTTTTTTAGTGTGAACTGTCACCTTGACAACGAGCATAAATTTGAAATGTTTTCATCGATACTTCAGGAGATATGGACACTACATCCATCTACCGATAAAATAATGGATTTCTTTTTCCCCAACCTATTATTTTATCTTTCTGAGATAAGTAAGTTTAAAGTTTTTATTTGCCATACGGATGTGAATAAAAACGAACATAAAAGCTATCACAATTCTTCATTTCTTAAGTTTAGAGCTTTCAAATTTTGTGTGGTTATAGAAAAGCATATAAAAATAATTTAGGCTAAAAAAATTAGATTTGATTTTTTGACCGATTTTGGTCAATTGAATCGTATTATATCCCCTTAAATAAGTAACAATATTTCACTTGGATATTCCCGACTGGACGATGAAACCTTTTGAGCGTGGACTAACACGGATGAATCCATACTAATACAGGAGCATCTTATTGAAATATCCACAAATGAGGGACTTAACCAATATTTTAACAAGGATACCACAAATTCTGGTTACAAAAATAGATACCAATTTTATATCCTACATTATGGGTTACTATAAAGAACTTATTGACTACTTTCCCGTCTTTCAATTTGGTAGGACGTGAATTCAGTGCCGTAAAAACCCTCATCACAAAAAAAAAGAAGGAAAAAAAAAAAAAAAAAAGGTTGCTGCTCACACAAACATTGAGACTGACAAATACACTCATAATATCTCATCAAGTTAAGCCAAGACATAAATCTTTTGTATTTTACTTTAAACAAAAGTTTTAATTTCAATAAATAACTATTCAACAAAAGTTTTTTTAAATTTGTAATTTTTATACTATATATTTATGTAGCTTTTTCACTTGGGGGGGAGGGTCCCTGGGAAAGTTTTGACTATAAAAAGTCGTCCATGGGTTAAAATTGTTTGAGGGCAATTCTCTAAAATAATTGTTTAGTTCTTAAAGTCTAATAGCATAAAATCCACGAGCCCGATCTACGCTACATTATAATGTAAGATTGAATGCAATAATTTATAAGTAACCTTCTTCCTTGCACTCCAAAGCATAACCGAAGGTTGGACTGTAGCCATCGAATCTAGGTGGCATCCAGGTAAGGAAGACTTCGGTATCGGATACCTTCTCCGCCTTCGGAGGATCTGGCTTGCCCGAGACGCCTGTAAAATAAGAAGTTTAAAACGAATAAGAAATTGCGTGTGCATACAATATAACTTTTAGTTATAGCTCTGTACAAGGGTCATTAATTTAGTAACAGAAGGTTTTCATATCGCTTTATTATTCAATATAATTTTTCTCACGTTAACTATTTAATAATTTAACTATCCTTTTTTAATTAATGAAGCTAATGCAACGTTTAAAAATCGAATAAAGTTATGATTATCAGCTTTATTCAGACACAAAAATGAGAAATGATGTACTGTTAAAATAATTGTGATCCATGAAGAAATCAGTTGTTTTTTAAGAACTAATCTGAAAAGTGCCGATAAAAAAGTAGCACGCTTTGAAGTATTATACTTGAATTATAAAGAATTTCTTAATTTAAGTATATGCAAAACATGACAATTAAAAAAGAATAAGAAATGTTTTTTAAATAATTTAAAAAAAATATTTTTGTTGCATGCATTTTTTTTCTTCAAAAAACTTTCAGGGGAGTTAGAAATAGCTTAACAATAATTATAAACGTTGCGATTTATTCACCAGCTATTCAAATACCATGTTATGAACTCTGAGTAATTAATGCCTAAAATAGTGTAAATAAATAATATCCGGATGTTTAATTCGTTAATCTTACTTTCTGTTGTACCCATTTTATCATAAAAATTGTAATATTCGCAAGCAACGCCGTCCCTTACAATATATTGGTGTTTCAATGGAAATATTGGCGATGCAGCAAGTTGGCATCCTTTTTGGTTACCAAATTTATCGGGTTGGCTACCACATGGATGCTTCTGAAAATCACTGGAGAAATCTATAACATCACCAGCTATGATGTAAGCGGATTTTTCGAGAAAGAGCAGGAAGACAGCCACGCAGACTAAATAGCATTTGCTCGCAGAAACTGAGTCAGTTTTACTTCAGCTGTAAAAGTATTAATTTGTCTACTAACGAAAGAGATTGTCTTACATACTTGCATTTTAGACACTGATAGTTGTATATGAGCACTGTAGAAGGTATGAAAACCAACTGGGATTTATTAAGCGAATTTTAATGCTGTATTCTGTATTTTAATGCTGTATTCTGTATTTTAATGGTTGTTTTTCTACATTAAATTTTCATGTCTCTAGAAGATCTCTTTTGCTCTTTGAGACTGAATGCATAAAATCCTCTAGCTTCTGATTAAATAAAGTTTGAACACACTAACAGCCAATCCGTTCAATTTGAAGTTATTGAGGTTAAAATAGTTTAAACATCGTGAGAGCGAGAGAGATTTAAGGTATATGACTACCCTAAAAACATGTTTTTTTTCAAAAATTTACGAAAGTTTTCATAGGACATCTTATTAGCTTAATAAAAATACCAAGTTTTTTATTTTCCATTCACTAAAACAAAAACTACAAGTGTTTTAGTAAGAGCAGATGCCATAACTTTACACAAGATGTCAAACATTAAAATGCGTTTTACTCGAAATGCGTTTTTTTCGATAAGGTCAAACGGGGACAGCGATTGCTTAGTAAGTTTTGAAAATAATTCGCTGAAATTTTTTTTTGTATGTTCTGTGTAACAGTAAAAGTGTTTTGACTTTCAGATTTATCAATAACTATTTTATTTCAAAATTTACAGTCCTTTATGTGAATATAATGTTTTTTTAAGCAATTTCATATAATCACTAACATAAAGCGCTCCAGTGTTTGTAAAAATTAAAATATCTATTAGCCTGAAGTTCATTTCAAACATAAATAACAAAGTAACACAGCAAAATTGAAAAATTTAGAATTTGTTTATAAAATATTTGTACAGAGCGGGCCCCGTTTATGCAATTTTTTGTACATTTTGAACAGTTTTTCCGATTTCAATAATAATAATTTTTTTTCTGTTTTCAATTTTAAGATTTTTTTCTTAAAATATACTAAATAAATCTAAAAATCACAAAAAGCCCCCATATTTCCGTTTTTTTCAAAAAAGATTTGTCGCAAGTAGTCGGATACCCTAACACATACAGGAGGTTGTTCACACTTTCTGGAAACGATTTTGAAAGTTAATTTTTATATTTAAATGCCCTGTTTTTTGTGGCGATTTGCTTTTATCTGATAGCTACGATTCTTGACAATAGCTCTACCTCGAATTTTCCCATGAAGGTAAATTTTCTTAGTACTGCCATGCCAATTTTACAACATTCCTCTCGAAACGCTTTCCAAAATCCGTTCAGTGTTCTATTCCTAAAACTCGTTTTAATAAACCAAAACCACAAAAGTCCATTTAAGAAGCGCCAGGTGATTTTACAGATATTTCGTCATGGGATATACTTTATTTCTGTTTCTTTCTTTGCTAAATAAGTGACAGTAGACTTAGACGTGTGACTAGAGGCTTGTTGTTATTGTTTCCAATTCTTCTGGATCTAGCGGCAGCTAGATCAAATCCATGAGACCATTAACCCTAGCAAAGTCCAGCACCAGAAGCGGACTCGCATGGACATCTTCCAAAGCTAACCCCAAACAAACGAGGATATGTTCAGGGGAAGCCGGCAATAGGTGACACAAGAGGCTTTTTCCATATGAAGAGACACTTTATCAATGTCCTTTCGATATAAAGCAGGAATTTTTCTTGTAAAAATTGTTTCTAAAATATTCTGCTGACAGTAGTGTGTGTGATTTTGGCTTTTCTTGAGACTTTTTTTTTTATTTTTAATGTGCCGTTGTAACAATGAATCCCTTTTGGAACTTTTCTGTACACTGACGAAGCTGTTTTGTACGGTCATTCCCCTCAATTGTGAGTATTAGAAAATTGATCTTTTATTACAGTCACTTAAATATACCAATGCCTCATCGAGGGATATCACAAATTTCCATTTTTCAGCAGCTAGATCCTTCAGCAACATGTTTGGCAAAAGCAGATGTGAACTTTAGGTTTTAAAATTTTCTTTAAGTTTAAATCTTTATGAATGATTTTACTTACAGTGTCGGAAGACATTTCTAGTTCCGATGCAATGAATATTTAGTCGGTGGATTACCTTTCAGGATCAGAGGCTCTACTTCCTTGATAGTGGCCTGCATTCGAACTGTTTTAAGGACAAGGTTTCGTGGTCAGGTTTTGATTTTTTTTATTTTCTGCTAGGTGATTTTTTTCCCCTCTGAAACTTAATGTATTTAAAATATCTTTTTTGAAATACATTAATGAGGTTTTTACACAGCTTTATAATTTATTGATATGAATATTTCTCTTCGGAAAGTGCAGTTATGTAATCTTCGAGCCTTCTATCAATTGTAGGAGCCATTTTCAAAGTAAATATTTTATTTTGCACTCATATCAAAATAAAACATTAGCAGACGATTATTCTGAATTTGCCAAAGTTTTATCTCAAAATGTAAACAAGAAAATGAATTACAAAATCGTTTTCATAAAGTGCGAGAGACCTTCTGTATTTGGGATTTCGAAAATAAGCAAAATATACTTATATATTGCGCACATCGCATAAGAATATATATTGATTTGAATAAACATATAATGGTTGCTATTTATGTTAATATAAAGTAATAAAATTTCAATCGATAGGCATTTTTATTATGAATGAAAAATGAATTTCACAAGATTTTAATTTAAAGAAATATTTCTCTCTCATCGCTATGTTTTAAAATAAATTTTTAATAGAGAATGAAATATATAGTAGAAGAATAAGTATCTTTCATCGAGATGTATTAATATCGTTTGGTAAAATATTATCATCTATAATTATCAATAAAAATATACATGACTGAACTCAAATTTGTATTCGTTTGGTCATTTAAATTAAAATGAATTATTTCATTTCGAATTTACTGTTTAAAGAATTAATAAAAGTATTTTAACAAACAACGATAAAGAATAGGAAAAAGTTAATCCTTTCTTTCCAAACATTATTTTTCAAATGCAACAGTATAAATCATGGGAAATATGCTATACGATTTTACTTAAAATATTAAAAGTATTAAAATTATCAATAAAATAATTTTCATGGCACTTAAAGATTTTTAACAACTTACTTCCAAGATTGAGGCGAGCTCTGCAAACTGAAACTCCGTGAGAATTTCTGGCTACGCATTTGTAGACTCCAACATCGTACGCTTTGGCGGGCCTCAAGGTCAAAGAGCAACGTCCATCTGACCATTTATTTATCTAAATGAGAATAATAAAGTGTTTATTAAAACTTTTTTTTAGCAAATAAAAATTGGAATATTAAAATACTTTGAATTTTTGAGATGTTATGATCGAAATACTTGGAAATTTAAATAAAAAAAAAAATTAATGAATACTTTATATGAAAAATTCGAAATTTAGAAACAAAACTTACTCAATGGAAAATTTGAAATATATTATGCAGTATTCTAAAATGTTTCTGAAAGAATGTATGAAATCAATTATGTTAAATTATTTGGAAAATCAAAAAGAAAAATGTCATTTAAGGTATCCGATTATGTTCGAAACCATGATTTTTCCAAGAACGCGCGTGTACAAAAGATTTTTTTTTTAATATTCAGGGTCCCTTAGATTAGAATACACGTATAAAAGTGTTTTAAGAATATTATTACAAGAAAAAATTATTTAAATACAAAGTTTTGGCAAAAAAGGAGAATAGAATTACATATTTTCAAAGCATTCTTCTTTTCTGAAAATCAGTTTCTATATAGTCAAGACTTCTCAGAAGGCCCGAACAAAGACTTTCGAAAAATTCTCATTATTTTCAGAGTTACTACTAATTGAAATATATATATTTAACCCTTTTTTGTTAAACTTTTCCTCTCTGATGTATTTAAATATGGATAAATCCACTTCTAAGTTATAAATTTCAAAAATTCTAGTTTAGGCTCTCTGGAGGAGTCTTAGCTATATATATATAAGCAAAATACTTTTATTATAGAAGCAAATTTCGGTAAAAGGAGAATGTTTTGAAAGCAGGTAATTCTACTTTCCTTTTTTGCCAAAATTTTGCATTTAAGTATTTTTTTTATTGAAATCATATTCTTAAAACAATTTTATACGTGTATTTTAATTTCAGTGACCTTAAATATAAAGAAAATATTCGTTTGTACGCTTTTGAAAAATCAAGGTTCCGAAGATAGTAGGATACTCTAAGAGTTTTCGTCATATACAACCAATTTTTTAAAACTGACATAAGCATGGTTGCCCCAAAATCTCTCTCTATTTTTGTATATATAAGTTAACTCAGTGGCGCAGCAGCCCATGAGGGCCAAGGCCTACTGTACCCAACTCAATATACGCGACCTTGGGCCCTGAGGTGCATGAATCTGTCTGACACGAAGCTTCCAACGTTAAATTCCTAAGAAAGCTCTGCATTCATTTATTGATCCACTGAAGGAATGAAAGGCTGAGTCAACCTTTCGCAGACCGGGGTGTGAACCTCAGACTTGTGGTGTGGAAGCGCGATGCACTACCAATCAACCACTGAACTTCATTTTTATATGCATATACGAAGGGAGAAAAAACGACTCAACTCATCAATGAAGATGAAATCCCCGGAAGTATTAAACCTACAGACTTGAAACTTTGCAAGCATTTTTCTTTTTTTTACGTAGAGATCCGCTAAAAACGAGATTTTCAGAAACTGACACCGAAAGACGAGGGGAGGGGATGTGGAAACTTTATAAAAATAATTCCATTTTTGAACTGTTTCAATTACGTTTCACTTAAATTTTTTTTATTCCCTGATGTGGAGGCAAGTTTCTATTTTGAGGAGTGGGAGCTCCCCAACTTAAATATCTTTGCCTCCTTTTACATCATTGAAATTATTTCAGTTTTAGATAAAAGAATGTGGAAAAGCCTATGTGAGGGTAATCGAACATTCTGGAAATAATTATGTATACACAATTAATTTCATAAATGTCAAATAATTTAGCTTTAAAAAGTACATGCGTATTTTAACATATTTCCTTAAGAAATATCGATATTTTTTGTGATCCATGAATTAGCTGTTGAAACTGTTAAATACAAATCGCGTAATTATTAGAATGATCTTTATAAATTCTGCTTCACTGTCATATGTACAACTAAAGGGACAGAGGTCCCCCAAGAAATATGAAAAAAGAACACTTGTTTAACCCTTTATCTACCGACGGTACTTATAAGTACCACTCACTTTAAAATAACATAGAATAACGAATTTTACGAATATTCTGACAATAATTAGCAGGAATACTCTTTGAAATCCACTCTTTCAAGATATATGACAGCTCGGGTTCTACGATGAGTATTTTAGCGGGGCAGGCGAATAGTTTTATTGCAGAAATTGCGTTTTCAGCTGACTGCGTTTTCAGCGGATTGCAAAGACTATTATTTTTGTAATGAAAAAATAGTTAATGTCAAAATTTAAGGGTCTTATTTTTTGTATGTTAATGAGGACCTTAGAAAACGTTTTGACTCTTTATTTTAAGTGAACAGTGTATGTAATTAATTTTAGAGTGGAATATCTTTAATTAATTAATTAATTAGCTCTAACGGATTAAATTTGTTGAGTATTTTGTTTATGTATATATCTCTTAATTTTCAATGTAGTGATTAAAACAATATATTGCATGAAAAAAGCTGCAGTAAATCATAATGCGGTAGATAAAGGGTTAAATGTATTATTTGAAAGAATATTTCTTACGATGATTCTGGAACTTTCGATGAGAATTCCGTCGTTCCTGAACCACGACACCTGAGCTTCGGGTGAAGCAGTGACACGGCACTGGAATTCGGCGTCTTCGTTCTCACGCACGACGGCGTGCTTAATTTTCTCACGGAAGAACGGGGCAGTACCTGAAAAGTTTTAAAAATAAATTTATTTTACACGATTATCAGCTAATAAAACCCTGTTTACTCTCAAAATAATTCTAGATTTGAAAAAATGGCAATGCCAAAAATATAGGTCATGTGGAACAGAGCCACTTTTCCGCTTAGGCACATGCCTTGGGAGAAAAGTAATGGAGGGGGAAAACAGAGAAAAAAATTAAAATTACAGCGAATGAACCACAGTCAAGCGAATCATGTATGCGTTGTGTCTGTACGCGGAGCTATGGAAAACATCTATTATGAAAAATGAAACGCTTAACAGTTTTGATGTTGCTATGGGGGTCGTGCGTAGTCTAATGATTAGAGCATCGGACTCCAGACCGGAAGGCCTGGGTTCGATGCCCGATGCCACTAAATACTCTCCGAGTACACATGTAGTACGTTCTCGTTAAATCAGTGGGTCTGAAAGTCTTGTGGACTGAATCATGAGTGCAGGGGGCTGGAGAATATTTCCCTCCCCTTCAGTTCCATGCCTAAATTGTGGAGGTGGAGATAGGTGGTATCGCCATCTATCGGCCCTTCGGGGAATTTCGCCAAGCTAATTCGTACTGTCACCTGTATGGTGCTCAAGGCCAAACGACAGGCGTACATCTAGACCCTTGCCACGATGAATTTCGTGGGCCTCGATCTGACTACTTCAAACAGGTGGCATTAGAAACAGCAACAACAACGATGTTGCTGTGAACTCAAAATAATATTACATCGTAAATTGATTACAATGATGTCATTAATGATTTTGCTATGATCGAAGATCGAAGAAAAAATTTATTTTGTGCAAGTACAATGACAATGACTCAACAAAGAATAAGGATGTTTAAAGTAATAGATAATAAAGCAGCATGCGATGATCAATGACAATGACTCAGCAAAGAATAAGGACGCCTAAAAGTAATAGATAGTAAAGAAAAAAAGTGATGATAATTAACAAGTTGATAGCAGTTCATCCAATTATGTATACTGTATACTAAAATTGCAAACAATTTCATAAATTTACTGTACTAATTCACAAAAGGATGGTGGTCCTTGATGCCTTAAGGCAGTGCTTCTCAAACTGTGGGGCGCGCCCCCCTGGGGGGGCGCGATAACCCTTCGAGGGGGGCGCGAGCATCTTGAAAATATAAAAGGCTTAAAAAATTATTTTTTGGAATGAAGTAAAACAAAATGTTTTCTGACAAAATAAAAAATACACATTTACACTGATATAAATTATATGTATCATCTGGTTTTCCACTTTCAAAAGATTCCAATTCAAACGCTCATTAGCTATCTTTGATCCCAAAACCAAATAAAAAAAGATATTTTGTTTGCTTTGCTTAATCCCGCGATGAGAGATTTTTTTATTACGTTTCTTGTAACCTCTAGAATAGTACTTTTGATTATCATCTCTTTGACCTTCAAACTTACTGGTATGCTTAACTCCGTCTACTTTTCTTTTGGGAAAGTTGTAAATAATATTTTTCTGTTGCTTTTTCCCCCATGTAAAAGAGTTTTATGATGTATGGATAAGCATATTGAGCACTTTGAAGGATTAATTGGCCAAGATGTATTTTATGAGTAATCTGAAATTGCATTATAAAAAACGTTTTACACAATTATTTTTTATAACTGACATCGATGTTTTTGTATCGAATACATTTTTTTCATAGGAGCGGTCGCATGAGGCGCTGAATCACTCCAAATTCTGGTAAAACTGTTTATTCGTTAACAGTTTCTTGACAGTATCCTCCGATATGACAGTCTTAATGGAAACTAAAATGAATTTGTCACATTTATGCCTCTTTTTTGAGAGTGGCAAACGGTTTTTTACAATCTAGGTACTTGTTTTGATCGAGTTCCCTTCACGACCACTTTTGTTCAGAAATATTTTCTATGAATATGCTATACTTTCCCTACGATTAACTTTGTGGTTTTAATTGCTGTGTTGTACAACTTATTATGGTTTATAAATGTAAATGAGCAGAATATAAAAAAATGGGCATCTGTGATCTCTCTATTGAAGGAAGATGAACCTGATCAAGCAATTGAAGAACCTGATGAAATAATGCATATTAATCGTGATAGCGAAAGTAAATATGCCAAAAGTGATAGACATGAAACGTTTGAGTTGAATTGTAATTTTCAAATGCTGCCTAAAGAACTCTATCAAGAAAATTAAGATATCAAGAAAACTAAGAAGCCATAAATGTAACACTTCGCCTTGTCAAAAAGACACAAGCAAGAAAAGGTTACACGTGCTATTTGTAGATCATCAAAGAATAGAAAAATTACAATAACGTGAGCAAAATATGACAGTTTTGATTGCAAATAACATTCTTGTATTGTTAGTGAAAAGTGTCTGTGATTTATGTTCTTTATTAAGGTCACGCACATTTGGAACGGTTTCTTTAGTTTTATTGGATTTTTTCTCAAATCATCAAAGAAAAATTAAAAAGTCCTATAAAGTAGGTAAGTATATTTTCTCTTAGTTAAATTATTCACTGCAATTGTGATTTTTATCGAGCACAGAAAAAAATAATTATAAAAAGGATTGGGGTGACTTGGTGAAGTGATCGCGCGACCATTAGCGTTAGTGTGGAGTGGGCGCCTGCTTCCGGGTTAAAACATTTTGAAGGTTTCTCGCTTTAAATATTAAAAATAACACAATTATTCTTCATTGGAATTTTTCATTCGTTTTCCTTATTTAATATTAATTCTAAATGCTAATTCTGTGAGGCTTAAAATTACAGTTCGTTTTAAACTATTTATAATAGGAGCATTCATTTAAAAAATCCTTTTATATTTTTGTATGCATTGTTGTGCTCTTGGTTTTACTCTCCTTACAATTAAGCTATTATATCAAGAATAATGTATTATTTTTTTAAAAAAATAATCGCAGAACGGGTACTTCAGCCAGTGTACTTATAAATGTATCAGTACTGCACAATGTATTTTATAACTAATTTATTAATACTAATTTAAGAGCAAGTTTAATTATTATTAGTGACTTCCATGGGCTTGTCTTGCGGAGCAAAGGTTTTCAAATGAAGGCTTAATATTAGAAATTGACACTCTGAGTTCTTTTTCTATATTTAGCTGAGATCTATATTTTGTCTTCAAAGCAGCCACCGCAGAAAATCCGGTTTCACAAAGGTACGATGTTGAAAACGGTAAAAGTATACGAAATGCTTTTGTTTTCAGTTCAGAAAATTCATCATCTACTTCTGCCCAAAATTGAAAGAGAGTTTTATTACAAAATTGTCTTTTAATTTCGCCACTAGATGTGAAATCTATGAAACTTTCTTCTTCGGTAGTGGAGAGCCCTTCTGGAGTATTTTGAAATGGATCTCTCACCCATTCGTAACTTGCTATCAAGTTGTCCTCAGCAAAAATATTTTTTTAAAATTTTTTGCTAACATAGCTAAATGATATTCAATAGTTTTATAAACAACTTCCACATGTTGTTCTTCAGTTTTGTAAGTTTTTACACATTTATCCGCATTTTCAAACATTTCTAGGTTTTTTTTGCTTTAAATTTCGGCTCCATAATTCTAATTTTCTACAAAAAGCATTAATTTTATCACTCGTGTCAAACATATATACATTTGATCCTTGAAGTTGAAGATTCAATATATTTAATTTCTCAAATATATCGACTAAGTAGCTCAACTTCATCAGAAATAAACCATCTCGAAATTTCTCAGCTTCCGGTAGGTTTTCCTCTTCTAGAAAAATGGTAATTTCATTTCTTAATTCATAAACACGTTGTAAAAATTTCCCGCGTGATAACCATCTTGCTTTACAATAAAATAGCAACGATGAATGCACTGCGCCCATGTCTTTGCAAAGTCCAGAAAAGATTCTTGATTTTAGGGGTCTCATTTTTATGTAATTTACTACAGTCACAACTGTCATTAGCACAATATTCAGGCCAGGACTAATTTCTTTGGAAGCCAAAGATTCTCTGTGGATCATACAATGTGTCCAGATGCACAGTGGAGATTTTTGTTTCACAAGTGCTTGTATACTTTTAAATCTTCCTGACATTGTACGAGCACCATCGGTGCATATTCCGACACAATTTTTCCACTCTATATTTGCCTCGTTTATAAAATTATTTAAAATATCAAATAATGCTATTGCTGTTGCTTTAAGTATTATTGGTTTACAAAAAAGTAGTTCTTCTACTGCTGACGTACCATCCCAAAATCGAACATACGCAATGAAATGAGCATCTTTATTGCTATCTGTTGCCTCGTCAAGCTGAATTGAAAACAATTTATCACGCAACTTACAGAAAAGCTGTTGCTCTACATCTTCAGAGATATCATCAATTCGACGGGAAACAGTATCATTTGATAGGGGTATGGACTGCAACTCTTTGGCAAAATTGTCTCCAAACATAGTTTCTACAATCTCAATTGCTGCAGGCAAAATAAGTTCTTCGGCAATAGTGTGAGGCTTTTTACATCTGGCTATTTTATATGATACTTTGTAAGAAGTAAGTAAAGCTTTTTCATTCACTGACAAAGTTTTTTTAAAAAATGTTTTTTGTTTTCCATATGATTTTAATTTTGACTCAAAGAACTCTCGAGGTTTGTTAATGTACTCACCATGAAGCGTTTCGAAATGTCTTTTAAGTTTTTTAGGTTTCCTACTGTCTGCTGCCAATATTTTTGAGCAAATAACACACAGGGGCTTTTCTTCTCCATTTACTTCAGTAATGGTAAATCCAAAATTCAAGTATTCTTGAGAATATTTCCTTGATTTAATTTTCGGAACTATGCTCGTCTGTGCACTTGTTGATGCTTTATTATCGTCGAATGTTCGCTTACGACTTAAAAATTTATCCATGATTTTTTTGTTCCAATTTTCTGCAGTAATACTTAATAGTGTGAATTACAACTAACGCGCAAATTATAAAATGTACATTCAAGATAGATTTGGTAGCTATAGAAGCATCGAATGGACCAAGACTGATTGGAATTGTACGAGGTACAGCATTATTACATGTTTTGCGCAGACGTCCGATATTTTGGCCAGACTCACGCAGACGCTCGCGAGAATGCCAGATGTGATGGATATGAGAGAGCGCAACATAAAGTAGACTATTTTTCAATTTCTACTATAAGTTCACTCTCTCATATATATCTTGTTCAAATTTTCACAATCGTTGATAAAATACTTTCTATTCATTCATTCAAGTTCAAATACATTTTTTAAAACTTTTAGTGGGTGACACTTCATGTTAATACAGTTCTTTCAAATTTTAATTCATTAATTAAATTAAAAAAAATGAATAAATAGTAACAAACAAAAATTATAGTCCAAAAGCATTTATAGAAAGGAAAACTTTTCTTGCTGTCCCCTGTAACGCAATGGATAGCGCGCTGGGCTTCTAATCTGAAGGACGGTAGTTCGAATTCCATCCGAGATGGCCTAATTTCTAAGAATGTGTGTAATTTCTTCTTTACTTTACTATTTTCTTACACTAATTAAATTTAATTAATGAATAAATAGTAACGAAAAAAAAAAGAATATTCCAATACCCCATATATAGAAAAGAAAAGGAAAAATTGCAAGGAAAATCGCTTTCTCTTTTGTCACTTAACATTGTGATTCTGTCATATGTATTACATATTTGTATTAATTGAAACTATTTAATAGAAAGTAACTAAAATAAGTTTTTCTTTGTTAGCCTAAGTAGGAATTGACTTAAAATTTATTTTTTATATTACTTTTAGAAATGCATGATGGACGAAATAAATTTTTAATTAAATGTCATTTTGCAATCTGTCCCAATTTAAAAAATGAGAAAGGAAAAATAACATAACATTATAATTATTACTTAAAAGTAATTTGCTTAAAATATATATTATATAAAAGTAACGTATACAAAATTTAATACTCAAAGTGCATTATTATTGCATTCAATACATTATTATTGGGAGGGGGCGATGAAAATTATGATTGAAAATTGGGTCGCCAGTAGTGAAAGTTTGAGAAGCACTGTCTTACTTACTTAATTTATTTATTTTGCAAAAAAGGAGTATACAAACTGTAATACTTATGTTATTAATTTGTATGGTTTATAATTAAGATCGCGTATAGTAGCTTTAGCGTCAAAGTGCATTATTATTACATTCAGTACATTATTAATGTATAAGGGGGGCGCGATAAAAATTGTGATTGAAAAGGGGGGCGCCAGTATTGAAAGTTTGAGAAGCACTGCCTTAAGGTAAAAAATGTACAAGAGTGGCTAAAACATGCCCCTATCGTTTCCTTATGCTGCCAGTTGCCAGTCCAAGATAAGGTGGGTTCATAGTTGATGGATAAAACGGAAAGACTATCCATAGAGCAAAAACAAAGAAAGGGAAAAGAATAAAAGAGAGTTTAAGGAAAATCTCTCTTTCGAACCAAAACTGGAAATTTAAAAACAAAAGGAGGGGGCGTAACAATTTGAATTGTCTAGGGCGCCAGGGAGGTTAAAAACGGCCCTGACGTGGAATATAAATCCGGGTTGATATTTATCATTTTAGTTGTTGAAAAATAAAGTATGGGTGACATAATTTATAAAAATCCGCTTTATTAGACAAGAAAGCATTCCAAGACGGGATCAGTAAACCCCAATCACGTCAAATATTAAAAGGAGAACTTTTTTAAATTTGGAAAAGTGAATTTTACGCCAAATGTTTTCGGTGTTTACGTATTATGCCATCGACCAATTTCACCAAATTTAAAGATGTCGCTTACTCAAAAAGTGTCACCAAATGTTGTGATCGTTATTATTATTGTTTTCGACTATGCACGCGGGAACGGTTTTACACTACTGGTTACATATCACGGCATTTGGCGACGTTTTGGCATTTAACAAAATTGGTTGATGGTATAATAAGTAAGTATCAATTTTTTAAAGATTATGACATTTTCTTATGATAATAATTGTCTACCAAGTAGTGTCTACCAATATTGCTCATCAGTAACGATACAATTAATTAATTGTTTTGAAAAGTGTTTTTTAAATAATAATTTTTGAAATTTCCGACAAAAATTTGGATAGTGTTATGTAATATCTATTTTAACGTGATAATATCAAATAAACTACGATACAGATATAAATAGGCTACACAAAACAATGAATCCAAATAGGGATACTTATCAGTTATAGAGGCCAAGCCAAATACTTAGGAAGAAATGCCAAATCCTGGCTCATATAAAAAATAGGTGGTTCGACATTCTTTCTGTTATATTGCTCATTAGATTTCTCTACCAGTTTGCTACCATAATGCTAATCTGAAATTAGCCGATGAAGGAAGACGCAATAAGAATTTTTTTTTAACAAAAGGAAATTTTACAGCGCAACACTGCTTTTTTTAACTAGATCATCAGATGGAAGTAGGCAAGAAATGCCGTTGGAGTGCGCTTGATGAATTTGTTATCGGGTTATAGGCTCTGTTTACAAAAAAGCCTTATGCTTTTTTGCTGTTGTAATGGGAAGCTTATTGATGGGCTAATAGTGTCAGTGACAAATAGTTTAGCTCTTCGAAACAATATAGATTGGCAATATCGACAATGTTAGTATTGGCGCCAATTCAGAAAAGAAGTCCTCTAATCCGTGGCCCCTATTATTGATAAGTTCTCAAATATGTGTTCTAATATTCCACAGAAATTTGATTTCTTTAAGATCATTTTTGGTTTCTACGTGCACAGAGTGATATATGATATGCAATAATTTTGCTCTCAGCATTGTTTTAGCAACAAAGCAATACTTTTTCAAAAAAGTAAAGCATCCAATATATACCGAAAAAGAAAAATTGTGAAGACGAGATGATATCGAATCCGAAAATTTAAATTCGCTGAACATCTTGCGCATTCTAAAAACAATACAGCTCATCGAAATATATATCAACAAATGAATTCATACCTGCTGTTCCTCTGAACCCCCTCCTCTTCTTCTGGCTCCTGGTTTCTAAATGTTCATAACCCGATCCAACCGTGCCTACCTCGTGGCGCAGTCTTAGGTTGGCGGATTGGGACACGCCTTTCTTTTCGTCATCAATCTCTTCGTCCATTACATCTACAAACTTCCTGCGCTCCTTGACGGCCACCTGATGAATAGAGGGATCATGTCATCATTTTCTAAGTTCACTACTATTCTATATTTACAACCACCTTCTGCCCCCATAAGATTTTGATTAAATAACAATTAAGAATAAATTGCATTTCTTTTTGTTATTTACGTATTATACCGTCGGCCAATTTTGTCAAATCAAAAACGTCACCAAATGCCACAATATGCTGCCAATAATGAAATCCGTTCCTGCAGAATAATAATAACTATGGCGATTTTATTGATTTTAATTTTGAGACATCTACACCTTTTAGGTACATCATACCCATGATTCTTTTAATCATTTTGCTTCCGGGAGGAATTATTGACCAGTACGCCCAAGCATAGCAGCTATCCGGAATTACTCAGAGAGCTAAGCACTTGAAGTCATAAATAACAAAACCGATCAAGCTTTGATTATTTACACAGACGGTAGCCGTTCGGATACAGGTTAAACAGGGTATGATATATTTAGTAACACTCCCGGGAGTGATTATAATATCACTCCCGGGAAGAATCCTGATCACACCAGGAATGGAATTCTGACCACTGTTCCGTCTTTAGATCGAAACACTGCTATCGGTGGGTCTCTCTATCATGCTTTTAACTCTAATAAGGAAGTATCTAGATCCTGAGATAGCAGGGGATCCATCTAATATTTGAAGAATGGGCCAAAGATTATGGACAGTACTGGACTGAATATTATTTCCAAATTGGCTAGGGTTGGTCAGAGGAAAGATATGTGTTTCCAGAGCATTCTGTAGCATGTGTTTGTGCCTGGGAACGCGGCCGCTGATGATCTGGCTGGTAGGGGTTGTGATCTTCCTGATCTCAGTTCCTCTGTCTTAAGCCTTTCTGAAATTCATTCCATCTATAGATTTAAAAGGAATCTGACCTGGTGAAACCCTCCTGTTCACCACTAGTACGCAGCTTAGAGTCCTGGCCTATCTCTACAGTCGCGCGTTTTAGAAGCGGCTACCTGAGTGGTATGATCTTTGCGCTGGAGGTAAAGTCTTTCTCTGTCCCTGCTCTCTCCCTGCTTCTCCTGATCATCTTCTGGACTGCTGGGGCATTTCCCTGGGACACTTGTTTGGAGATCAAGATCTGGTTTGTGACATTTTTATGCGGGGAGGTCAAATGAACTTGATGTAGGATTTTTTGCTCCATTTGAAACAACAACAATAATAACGATGGCAGCATTTGGCGACATTTTTTAAATTAACGAAATAATTTTCGCTTGATGAAATTGGTAGACGGCATAATACTTAAGCACAGTTTGTGTTTTTTTATCAGAAATGTTTATTCTAATAATTTGTTTTTTAATCAGTATGTTAATTTATTAATATGTCATGACTTAACCAATACTTACATCACTATATCCCCAGTGTTTATCTCTCAGATGGTTGGCGAGAATCGGACTTCTGTTGGCGCCCACTTTGAGGTACCTTCTGATTCGAACTGGGAAATCAGGATCTCGCAGAGGCAGTAAGAAAGTGTCTGGACCATTTTGATAGCTATATATTAGTAAAGAAATATCATTTAAACTCTACCTTGATTCACATCTATATTTTAATCAAAGTACTAATGATAGTTTTCATAATTCATCAACACAACAATTATTACTTACAAAATCAAAAATATAAACAAGAAAAATTTTAATATTCGTGAAACCTAATTTAATTCTTACTTCCCTTTTGTGCAGCATATTTTCTGTTCTAATTTGATATCAGCCCACTACAGATTTTTCCGCCTGATCTATTTGGTGCGATTTCAAAATCACGCCAAAAGCGGATAATCCATCGATATTAATTTAGTTTCATATTTCCTTGAACTTAAATTTATCAACTAAGAAATATTAATTTTTTTTCCAGCAAATGGCATTGAATTATTTTAAATAGCACGATATTTCACAGTTAAACGAGGGTTATTGCCAATGGATCTTGTAAATATTAATTATTATTAACTCCGGAGATGACTGATTTGAGGAGTGCCTGGAGAGGAATCTCACAATTCGAACTTCCCCATTAGAGAGACCAGGCGAGATCCAATTAAAAACAAACGTATATTTTATTTTTAACCTTATTCGATAACTTGTAACGGGTAAGATTTGAATCTTTTACTAATTTCCTTGGGGAAGATGTTCTTTAATTGTGACTTTAGTTTATAAAAACCACTTTCCGACTTGGTTTTATGCAAATGTAACTACTATTTAAGTTCCTGTCGTTGAGTATGTGAGTGGTTAAGAGTTGATCGCTAAGCGTGAAATCCAGGTGTTAGTAAACGTCAACAACTACTGGTGGTCGCGCATCTTAAGATTATTAGTCGACGGAGAATCCACCAGGAAGTGGTTAAATAACCAACCTTGGAGCTGACCGTGCTTCAAGAAGGATTATAACAAGGAGCTTCAATCCAGATAAGTACTTTTGATAATCGAGTTATCTGATAACGCGTTAGGATTTCTTATTGCTCCCAGTGAGTGTTTGGGCTTATGGCGCAAGAGCCAAACCTAGCTAAGCTGCGCCATTTATTGCTCCCAGAGTTCAGTTACAAAAGCTTATTTCGTAATGGTATAAAGATAGAATAAAAGTAGTTATTCTTATGATTAAGTCTGCTTTTTTTTCCGAACCCTCTCACACCCGCGAAACTTCGGACTGCGGCAAGCTTTGGAAGAACAACCAGTTTAGAGAAAAAAATGGTCTTCAGAGTTGTTGGTTTAAGCTTAATTCAGGCCCTGGGCGCAGAAGATCTAAGGGCCTTCTTGGCACTGTCGGATCCATGGAGGGGCTCTTGGATCCGATTAAGTCAAACTTAACTGGGGCCTTCCGGGTCCCAGGACCATGGGCGCTCACCCCAAGCACCCAATGGATAAACCTGCTCTGTCAGCAAGGGGCATTCGTCATTGCCCCCCTCTTTTGTTACTGATTGATATTATCATATGCATTCAAACAATGACATGGATTTCAACTGCTGAGCAGAAGAGATCATTGTGGTTCCGAAAGTAAGGGAGAAAGAAGAAATTTTACACTCCCTTCGTCTGAAAACTAGAGAATTTTGTTAAATGATTAATGTTTATGGATATTGACCTGCTCCAAGTATTTAAAAAGCAAGTAACAGATGGAGAAATTCGGTCGAGTTTTGAACCAAGATCATTTCATACGAAACGATTTCTTTCGGTTGAAATATCGACCGTCCGTTCTGTATAGGTTAAATGAATTAATGACTCACTGGCTTTCAGATCTGGGATCGATGGCCTCTCTTTCGATCCTCTGTCTGAAAGTGACGTCATCGAAGGCAGCGGGCTTGACTCTGCTCCTGTCCAGCTCTCTGTCCGGTGTAGCAGGAGGGGTGTACTCCTCGTTCGGAGGATAGATCATGCGGCTAGGGTGAGTGAAGCACGATTCCAGGGTCCTTCTTCGGAAGAACCAGCGGCAAGAAGCATTCGAATACTGTAGAAAGAATATTCTTTATTAATTTTTTTCTTTTATCCCTGTTTGTGGTTGAATGATATTTTATGTTCCAAATTTTAAGTATTATTATAACCCTCACCACATGGCAAATAAAATTGAATGCATTAACAAAATATTCAAAACTAATTTTCTTAGTGAAATGTGTCTCTGAATTAGTCGATAAATGTTGAAATATAATTTTTTTAAATAAAATTTTTCATATATTTAACACACAAATACTTAATTATGTATTCAAAGACTCACAGATGTTGTTTTCTCTGCAATAATACTCTCCTTGGGGAAAATTCAGTTTTACAGGAGAGTGCGTTTCCTAGTATTAACTTGAATACAGTTATGACAACCCTAGAAGGGTTACCTGATTGGTGATTTTATCGCCCTTGACGACAGATTGGGCGAAAAATTATATTGCCAAGGTACCAACAAGAAGTCTTTGGAAATTTCCATAAGGTTATGTAAGGAATATCTGAGACTCGCACGCGTGAAGGTTCAGTCAGTTGAGTTCAGAATCTGCTTGTGCGTTGTCTGCGGTAAAATTCTTTATCTACCTGTTCCAGCTAATGGAACAGTTCTAGAGAGCCGTAACTGACGTCGATTTGTCTTTGTGTAATCATTTGTTCATCCTCATTTCTTAATAAATCTGTTATTCAAAAAATTGGAGTTGTTGGATGCTTTTCCCCCACGCAAATTTGCCATGATATCACGAAATGTACAATTTCGTGATATCGTGATTTATCATAGTGATCACATAACTTATGAATATGGTCAGGTTTATTTAAAATATCATGCTTTTTACAAGTTAAATAACTTTTTTCACAACTATAAAATTTTCTTTCTTACAAAGTTTTTTTTCAAAGAAACGTTTGATATTATTTCAGAAAAAAATACAATTACGGAACTTTCGGATACCGTTTGCTTCTCAGATGAAACGGTATAATGGCTGAAAAGATGGTTTGCGGTCAAGGTAGATTACTTTT
The DNA here is from genome assembly GCA_019973935.1 of Trichonephila clavipes. Classification (NCBI taxonomy): domain Eukaryota; kingdom Metazoa; phylum Arthropoda; class Arachnida; order Araneae; family Nephilidae; genus Trichonephila; species Trichonephila clavipes. The sequence goes on along the minus strand of BMAU01001363.1, from coordinate 1,271,856 downwards.
GCATCATTAGTAAAGCAATTGGAGTGACCTTTGCAATATACTTGCCACAAATTTGGCGAAAAAAATAGATGTTTCTACAGAAGTCTATAAAGTTCTAGAGTGACTATTTGGCTTGAAAACTTCAGAAGTTCCCGAAAGGCTCTTTCCATCCTATATAAGAACAATACAGAAAAGTAACATTGAAGTCAAACATTTGACTGCGACTGTGCATTTCATTTGCCTTAAGCAAAATTGTGATTACGAATTTGTATTGCTGTGCCTGTTAAGCGCTTGGACCTATCCACAATGTTACGATATGTTAAATAGTATGCAATAGAAAAAAAATGAGTTGTATTGAAGGAACTAAACAGTATCACATAATAGTAACTACTTGCATCTGGTTTTAAAACGTTTAGTTTGATAGCTTTCTTTCAATAGTCCCTTAATTTAATCATCAGGAATGTTTTTCGACAAACAGTACAAAAAGTAAATCCGTATATATCAATATATTCAATGTTCTTGAAACTTACCCACGATCTCCATTTCTTGTAGTAATCTCTCAAATTATCGATGATTTCAAGTTCATCACATATGTCTGGCACAGAATCCAACTGCAAAAATTCAAATAATAACATTAATGGTTACGTCATTCTGCTATTTTCGAGTACTTTTTAAAGCACCCAGTACTTCATTTTACAAAGCTCTTTTTAAAACAAAAGCATTAAAAATAAAGTTAGGAAAAAGAAAATAATTAAAAAAAATATAGGATGAAGATTGGCGAATTTTTAGCTTTAAAAAATGCCCACCAGACTAACATGAGATTATCAAAACAAGAGTTCTAAGAGGTATAACAAAAAATTTAAAAAAGTTTGCTTAAATAAAATTGTTATCGATCCAAAAAATCACTTTATTTGGCGTACATCGTATACTTAAAAAATTAGAAACAAAATAAAAATAGTATTGTTTTTCATACTAATGTATTATACTTCCGACTAATTTCGACAAATCGAAAGACATCGCCAATTTGGAAAATGCCATTGTTGCCATAATTGCTGCCATTGTTATTACTGTGTTCGAACATACCCGGAAAGGATTTTCTATTGGCTGCATACTGTAGCAATTGGCGACGTCTTTTACTTTGACGAAATAAATGGACAGAATAATATGAAAATACTTTTTTTAACAAAGATATTATCAGAAATTTGCTTTCGACTTTTGGGTTGGCAAAAATTTAACAAATGATTTTTTCATGTGAAATTTTTACTTTAGACAGCTTGTTGTTTCTTGAGGTCGCCAATTTTATTTTTCTACAATGGAGATATAATCGGAATCCGTTTTATATGTAATTAGATCAAGAAAAATGAAATAAATGTCAATTTCTTGACAAGAATTTCATACGTCAGTTCCTTGACATATGAAATGTATTGTTTTACATTACATTACTGTTTTAATTTCATTTTCAAAATGATATTGCAAAAAAATTTCATATATATATATATGAGAAAAAAAGGAACTTGCGTACTATTGCAGCCATATTGGTAATCTTGGCGGTATTTACGTCCTAGCGAAACCATATTGGCGACATTTGAATAAAATTTACACGAATTCTAAAAACGAAATGCGCCTACGGGAACATGGAGCACGTAATCAAAAAATACTATGTGAAAAATAAAAAAGCCATTATAAATAATTAACAATCAATAAAAGAAAAAGAATAACAAGTTTTTATTATTTTACTTTATTTTAATTATTTATTATTAATTTTATATTACATTGTTATTTTATTACATATAATAATTATATTATTATCATATATAATAATTATATGTATAATTATATTATTAATTTTATTATTTAAGAATTCGGTAAATCCAGATCCTCATTTTAGTGTTCTAGCTTGCCACGTCAACGAAAGTATTAGACATAGAATTTCGAAATGCAGAGAAATATGAAACGCATGGTTGCCAATGAACTAAATTCATGATGGTCACATGATAAAGGCAATCGCGTGTTTTCCATTGATTAAAAATTGACATACTAAGTTGTTCAACTTATAAAGTTTATATAGCACTTAAAATTTGATGATTGGGTAAAGAGTATACGTGTTAAAATTCTTCAAACAGTTTTCAAAATTAAAAAAAAAATTCTTAGCTATGTGCATTATTATATCGTTGGCAAATATGTACTTTCCAAAAGAAAGTTCCTGCAAAAAGCAAAAGTTGGCAACAGTGAAATAAAGGGTGTTTTTTTGAGAGGTATAGAACTTTAAATTGCAATAAAACAACGATGTATTATTCGATTGACATGAATTTTTTTTATTCGAAAGATAATCTTGTGGCATTACATTTTAAATATGATTTCTGGCATAGGACTGCCACGGCTGGCTCGGATGTAGTCCAATCTGCACGTCCAATTTTCGATGACTTTTTCCAACATTTGTGGCCGTATATCGGCAATAACACGGCGAATGTTGTCTTCCAAATAGTCAAGCGTTTGTGGCTTATCCGCATAGACCAATGACTTTACATAGCCCCACAAAAAATAGTCTAGCGGTGTTAAATCACAAGATCTTGGAGGCCAATTCACAGGTCCAAAACGTGAAATTAGGCGGTCACCCAACGTGTCTTTCAATAAATCGATTGTGGCACGAGCTGTGTGACATGTTGCGCCGTCTTGTTGGAACCACAGATCCTGGACATCATGATTGTTCAATTCAGGAATGAAAAAGTTAGTAATCATGGCTCTATACCGATCACCATTGACTGTAACGTTGTGGCCTTCATCGTTTTTGAAGAAGGATTCCACCAGCCCATAAAGTGCACCAAACAGTTTTTCTGGATGTAACGGTGTTTCGACATACACTTGTGGATTAGCTTCACTCCAAATGCGGCAGTTTTTTTGTTGACGTAGCCATTCAACCAGAAGTGTGCTTCATCGCTAAACAAAATTCGCTTCTGAAAATCGCGCGCGCGCGACCATTATTTTCGAAATAAAATTGCACAATTTGAAAGCGTTGTTCAGGCGTGAGTCTATTCATGATGAATTGCCAAACCAAACTGAGAATAAATCACTTGACAGCTGTTAAATCGGTCGCCATCTTGGAAAGTAATGCCAACTTAAACTTCTAAACCTGGAAAAAAAACACTCTGTACATGAACTAATGGGCTCAATTCACGTGACGTCATAGTGACATGATAGTGGAAGCCACGTGGCTTTAGCCAATCAATTCAAAAACTCATGTGACGTCATGGTCACACGATAAAAACTATCTCGTGTTTCCAGCTAATCAGTTCACGCGCTCCGGTGTTTGCTCTTCGCATGAATTTATGAAATGAATTTAGTCCATTCAGCACCTACAGCACGTGCGATATTGGAGTTACCAATTTGGCGAGTTATCCTTAAAATTGGCATGGTTGCGCGAGTACGTAAGTACCTAAAAAATTATTGTTGAACTTTTATTGTATTGAGAATTTAAAAATGAAAAAAATAAATTACTTACATCGAGCCATTTATGCTTCAACGCAGCATTTACGTCCAATCTTTTGCTATAAAAAGGCAAGAGATATTTTAAAAACAATTTGGAGATAATATAATTCATTATTAATATAGAATAAATTTTTCCTGAAACGGGGAATGAAATTTCTCTTAACACATTTACTGAAACTAAAAAAGTTTTTTACATCGTCTTTTTTTCACGGGTAAAAATAATCAATTTCCAACAACTAATGTCCTAATAGATTTTTGTATAATTTTATTTATAAATAAGAGCAATGTATGAATTTTAGTGTTTATTTTGTCAAATTAACTATCAGAAAGTTTTAAAAATAAAAAAGGGTTTCTAAGGCCTTTAAAATACTACTACTACTAATAATAATCATAAAACCCAAATTTATATCCTTCCTTCCTCAGTAATTCGACGGCCCTCGGCATTCTCAAGAAGCCTTTTCCAGGCCAGCCTTCTTCCTTCTAGTGTTCCCCAAATTTTTAGTTCTCAAAACTAAGAGATTTTTTTCTAGGCATTCAAATCATCTTAGATTTGGTCTGCCTTTTCTCATCTTGCCAATTGGTAGAGCATTGAAGACTTTTTTAGTGGTTCGGTCTTCGTACATTGAGACAGCGTGACCAGCCCATTTAATTCGTTGTATTTTGATGAAGTTAACGATGTCAGATTCTTTATGTGATTGGTTGAGTTCGAAATTTGATCTCTTTCGCCACATTCGATTTTCATGAATTGCTCCAAAAATAAATCTTAAAATCTTCCGAAGATAAATTAAAACAATTTAATTTGTTTAAACACTTTAATACCTAGGATCTGACTGAAGCAGCTGAGCAACGAAGTCCCTTGCATCGTCCGAGAGTACAGCGAAGTTGTCGTGGAAGAAATTTGGCATTCCTCTTTGCACCTCTTTCAGAGTTTCTCTGTCGTTTTCTCGCAAGAAAGGAGAGTCACCGACCAGTCTGTGTTGGGGGGGATAAGAAAAGTTTATTTTGTTAACACCAGTTGTTATGGTAACAATTTTATTGAGTAACATTGGATGGCTTTAGGGCTCTCAAGACTCTTAACAGATATCCGTGCTCTCGAAAAAAAAACATCCTTCTTCAAACCAATGTAACTTAGCAATAAAACAAAACAATTTGAAATTTTTACCACATGATAATCATATATATTTACAACATTTCTCGAATTTTCAGAGAATTATAGAAAAAATTAAGGGGACTTGGTACCCCAAAAATCACAAGCCTATCGTTTTTTTTTTATTTTCATTTAATTTTATTCTTTGCATTATTATCTTTCGATTGATATATCACTTGTGCATGTCGGAAAGTTAGAAGTTGAATAAAACTTCATTTGAAAACAAATTAGGCAATTCAGCTACATCCCCTTTTTTAGAAAAAAAGCTAAAAAATGCGTTATGATAAAAAAAAATCTATTTTACAAATAGAAATAATAACTATAAAAAACGATGTGTAGTATTAAAAGCAGAATATTTCCGAGGCAATACAATAATGTAATTTTTCTTCCTTGTGAAATGTGTGCATGTAAAATTTTTAAATTAAGGCATTTTATATTAATAATTTTATAATTTCAGTTCTTATTCCTGATATATTTTTCATACAAATGTAATACTTTAATATTATAAGAAGAAAAACAGCTAAAATTTCTGTCGTGGCAGAAAAAAAATTTTTTTAACGTTTTTCTTGAATTTTCTTGTGCAATTGGTACTCTCTAAAAGTTGATCATTTATAAAAATGTGTGGGTTGAAAAAATATGAAAATGCAATTATTTTAAAGAAAAATGTATAATTAATATCTTAAAGTGGTATTTTAAGTTTAATTAAGCTTATAATAATTATTTTTTCAGAATTATAAACTTTAAAGTGGTTTTTCTCAGTTTGTGTTTTTCGAAACGTTAGTGCATTCAAAATGCTACTCCTTCGACAATTATTTACCAATCACTTCCATTTTTTTCCTGCGTGTTAAAAATAAAGCATGTAATAAAATTAGGGATCCGTTTTGCTATAAACTGAATACTTTTTAAAAAAAATAAATAAAATGTAAGGCATGTTGGCTTTTCCGTTGATTTTTAGCCTGTATATCTAACATTTTATTTTTTTTTCTCGAAAATGAATCAAGTTATTCTAAAATCGATTCCTAAAGTGGTTTAGAACATCCATAAGTGTATTATGAAAATTTCAGGTCAAAAAATTGATTTTTACAAAAGGAGTAGGATTTTAAATTTTTCCCAATTTTCTTCAAAAAATTTAAATTTTTAAAATTGTGTGAATAATATATGAAAATTTTCATCTGGTAACATTTTCTTGAATAGAAACATTGTATAAAATGCTAAAATATAATTTTTAAATACGTAATAAGAACGTTTAAGAAGTTTGCTCAAAGGGTACCAAGTCCTCTTAAAAGTTATAAAGAGAGAAATATAAATTGGACAATTTTTCAAAAAATATGAAAATTAGTATTTTACACGGCGCAGGATTCTAAAGTACAAAATTTACAAAATTAACTTTGTTTGGTATAAAAATGCTTACTTTTGAAGTTATACTAACTTTTAAGAAATTCAGAGAATTTTTTTTAAATGCAATTATAACGAAAATTTTAAAATTTTAAGAAAAAAATAAATTAAAATTCAAATAAAAAATTATATTAAATTTTTTTTTAAATTGTTGTATAAGTTATGGAGAGTCTTATTTTGAACACGTGTTTGGCATTTCAAATTGATATCATAAAAAAGTTTCTGAGAAATCCTGAGTGCAAGCTGAAATTTTTTGTTTCGAGAAAAATAAAGTTAAAGATAAGAAAGAGATAGAGTTTTTGTTCATTTCTCAATATAACTTCGAAAGTTTTCACAGTATCAACAAAATTTGGTATCAAAATGCTCAGAAATGCTTAAACATATATTTTTTTTTCAAAAAATTTAAAAAGTTGCAATTTAAGAGTCTTGAGTGATCTTAATTTAGTAGTGGTCTTCAAAACTGTGTTCCACGGAACCCTGGGATTCTACGAGGTATATTTAAGGGTTCAATGATTCATAATAAAAAATCAAAAAGAAAATTATAGATGTGTATGCAAACGGATTCACACTCTCTATGAAGTTTGTATAGTACCTAAAGATCATCCCAGTCATTAAAACTGAAAATTTTACTTGCGCCTAACTTTACTTTGTAATACTTTTTTATTTTTTATTTTAATAAAAGAATATTAAAACTCTTTTTTCTTATGTACCGGTTGATTCAAAATAAGTGTGTCAAAATTTAAAAGCATATAACTATTTATGATGAATTTCTATCGTTTTACTATTGGTTTTATTTGAAAGATGAAACATTTAAGTTATCAATCTAACCATTTTTATTAGTGAGAGTAAATTACAGTACTGAAATTAGATCCTCAAACCCAGAACAAAATTTTGTAGCATTTGAACGATTGTTCAAATTCTGTAAATAATAAAGCATTAAAATTAAAAAAGACATTTTTCTAATTTAATGCTATCCGAACTTCAAAAAGAAATAAAATTTGGCTCGCAATCAAAAGCTCCAGGAAAAAAATGTGAACGAAAGGAAGCCCTTAATGAAAGAAAAAAAGGTGAAAAGAATTATCATTGTAGAAAATTCTTTGCCTCAAAAACCTATGACAAAGACACTATAAATATAGTAATCGACAATTTATCGTCAGATAAAGAAAATTGCCTATAAGAAAGTAAATTTCCACTGTTGTCAAATATCCGTTAAGACCATAAGAAAACGAAGAAAACATTCTTGGCCTCTGTACTTAATGTTACGCAAAGGTAGATACAAATCATGGATAGCTTCTCTTGAAGCACTGTTTCAACTGTCATTCACAACTGGCAAAACGAAGATTCAATATATTTTCAGCATAAAACGTCGCAAAGACGCAGCTAATTTGAAAAATGTAAGTTGGCCGTCAGGTGTTATGGTATGGACGGAAATGTCCTCTCAAGGCTTAATAAAACATTTTTTGTAAAACCAAGCTTTAAAATTGATGTTTAATACAATCAGAATAAAGTTTTGAAACACTTGATCAAAAAAAGTAAGCGTCTTTACCCTCAAGGAAACTTTGTTTTTCACCAAGATTCTGCACTAAGTCATACAGTAAAATCAACTATAAAATGGTAGACAGATTTAAAAAATAAATACTCTGCCTCCTGATGAATGACTATCACTATCCGGTGCATGTGTTCCCTGCGATTATTTTTAAAGGGGATACTTAAATAAAACAATTAAATAGACGTAAAGAGCATTTCAAGGGCTGTTAAAAGCAATTGAAGAGGGAGTTGGAAAAATACCCCCAAAATGATCGAAAAAACTCTTATTTTAGCCAAAACGCTTACAATAAGTGTACTGTGTTAGAGGGAACAGCATTGAAAATTCCATGTAAATAACTTTATTCAATAAAAATTTATGATCCTCTGAAATTGGTTACATTATTTATGAATCAACCGGTATGTACTACCTACTGGATTAATATGCTATTGTTTGCAATCCCAAGTTCCATGAAATAGTTTTATAGTCGTCGGTACAATGTTTTGCACAACTGAATAGTTTTATAAGGAAAAACGCACCTTTATTTGTTTATGAAAAGAGCGCCTATAATGAGGGCGAGGGAGCAACTTATCAGCATATCAACAGATTCGACGTTAAAATATAAATTTAAGCAAGAACAGCTCGTAAATGTCAGGTTGCAAACTCATGCAAAATACACAGGATTTCTCACACAGTTATAATCATTTTAATACTATTCAGAACTACGTATTTAAGTGAAAAATGTTTCTCTTAATGAGAGTGGCTACAAAACAAAATACAAAAACAAATTAGAGAATATGAAATGTGACTACAGATAATAGACCTAGATTTTGAAAGTACATAACCCAGTTGCTAAACATAATTTTTGGGTAGGTGACTCTTGTTCACACAGATTAATATTGCATTAAGAAGTATGTTATATTAAAAAATTATGTTAAAAATTTTCATTAACAAACACAATACATTTTTTGTCTCTGCATAAAGCACCTGTAGCATATTGATTTACTATAAAAATTATTTTAAGAGATATTCTTGTAAGTGCGTATGTCCGTGAAATGGGGTTCTTCGAAAACATCTTATAGTTCTAAGGGTTCAGTGAGTTGAAAAAGTCTGAAGGCCACTGGTTTTAGAAAAAAGGAGATATAAAGATAAATATTTTTACCGAAAAAAAGTCTGTACATGAATTTGCAGTAATATACCAAGCTTTTCATTCATAAATCGTTACAATACAGAAACTTTTGGCTGAGTGGTTCTTTTTTCAATTCCTACTATTAGTTCACTCTCCCTATATATATATTTATATACATATATATCTTGTTCAAATTTTCAATCGTTAATAAAATACTTTTTATTCATCCACTGAAGTTCAAAAATACATTTTATTAAACTTGTAGTAGATGACACTTGATGACAATACAACTTTTTCAAATATTAATTCATTAATTAAATATAATTTACTAAAGTAAAATTTTTCTTTATTGACTTAAGTAAGAATTGACTTAAATTTTTTTTATTTGTTTTGTATTTAAAAAATCATCGCGAAAAAAAATTCGAATCTCTATATTTGTTATTGGAGTATAACACTCACAATAAATTATATGTTCTCTATTTTTAAAGCCACTGATATATATCAATATACTTACAGAATATAAGCGATGATTCCAACACTCCTGTAAAAAGAAAAAAAATGAGTGTGAAAAAACACGGTTTTTTTTAAAAGATAAATTTAGAGAATAAAAAACAAAATTAAATTGTAAAAACATTTAAGTGCTTCAATATGAATTAATTAAAATAAAATCAATCAAAAATATATAATTTAAAAAATTTCATATTTTATTTGAGGTTCTTTATTTCACTTTGAACAGATTGTACGATTTTGAATTTGGAATAATAATAACTGAAACTTGTTTTATTTATTGCTTTGAAAAGTTACAAGCAAAAATACTACAAGCACTGGTATGTGTGTCTTACCACATATCAGCAGCTAAAGACACAGGCTGCTTGTTAGCAATTTCGGGTGCCACAAATTCCGGATGGCCGTATTCTTGGATGAATTCTCGACCGGAGTATAGTCGAGTGGCCAATCCGAAGTCAGCAATTTTGATATTATCACAGTTAAGTCTAGTTAACAGAACGTCTCCAATCTAAATAATAATAATAAAATAAATATTTAAAACACACTAATTTATAAAAAAAATACAAACTATAATAAATATATATTCTCTACAATTTAAAATACTGTGGCGGTGTGATATCTATATGAACTAGTACCAACATCATGCAAAGACGATTGTTTTGGCGTGGTCGATAAAGTACTCGTGTTTGGAACGGAAGGTAATCAGAATGAATCCTCCTTCCTTCATTGGTGACCCTGGCCGTGATCTGAACCGCACCCTTCTCGCGCCGCTGTCGTGGTGCCATCTATCCACCGCAAAAGCAACCAAACTGTCACACGAATGACGTAATTCTCAAGCCGTCTCACACAAATGACGCAATTCTCAAGCCGTCACACAAATGACGCAACTGTTTACATGCTCGATACGAATATGGTATCGTTCGCTCGCCTATTCGCCGAAACACTGACAAGGAAGTATGTGGTGGTGTGATATCTATACACACCACATAAGTACTCACATTCGTTCGGAACGGATGGTACCCAGAACGAACCTTCCTTCCTTCAGTACTCTTCGATATGAAGTAAAAAATACTATATAGATTTCGAAATACTGTAAAAACAATTTGGTCCTTTTTTGTTTCGCCGGTGAAAACGATAAAGTCGCCAAAACCATACAACCAACGAAAAAAAGGAATATTCCCCTTGGTAACCTTTTCCCACCATATTTTCAGAACAAGTAGCGGTCTTTTCTTATCAGTAAGACCAATTTCATAATTCATCAAAAATAGATGAAAACTAATGAGAATTAACATCTGTAAAAATTTTTTCATGTGTATATTGCAGGTTTTCGTCAGTAAAGTCTGCTTGGCGGGATTTGCGCCAGCGAAACGGAAAAGTTCTTTTCATAAATCTGAAATTAATTTCAAATAATTAAATTCGAAAGTCTTTCTCGACGACACCAGTTTTTGCTCAAGAACAAAATCCTCTGTTATATTATAAAAATTGTAACTTACAAATCTAGAATTTTAAGCTCTTTATAGAATAATTCCTAGATTTGACGAAGAGCAAACCAATACTTACGGTCAGTCCCAAATGAGCTATATTTTTCTCGTGCATGTGTTGCAAGCCCTCCAATATCTGTTTAATGTAGTGAGCAACGATACTTTCCGTCAATTTTCCTCGGTGGATAATGTTCGGCAAAAGTTCTCCTCCGCCACACCTAATATTCAAGAGTCAAGGAAATTCCAAGCACATTTCGCTTAATTTTTTTGAAATGAGTTATTTGGTATTCGATATTTAATTTTGTAAAAGTACTGAAAATAACGAGAGAGAGAGAGAGAAATTATAATGCATTTTAAAAGAAGGGAACAATTATAATGCCAACTTCTGAGTGGTAATCTATAAATATATAAAGACGAAAAGTGACTCACTCACTCATACCTATATCTCCGGAACTATTAGACCTAAAGACTTGAAATTTAGTAAGCGTATTCCTTTCATGAGGATGGGATCCGATAAGAAAGGGTTTTGCGAAATTCGATCCTCAAGAGGGGTTGCGACGGGTTAAGTACTACACAAATATTCCCGTTTTTGAACTATTAGACCTACAAATTTGAAATTAGGCAGGCAGGTTCCTTTCTTAGGGTAGAGATCCGCTACAAAAGATGTTTTGCAAAAATAAGACCACCAAGGGGGATGGTGAGGTGTTAAAGGGGCATTATAAACAAAAGATAATTCCATTTTTGAACTATTAGACGTACAGACTTGATATCGGACTGATCTGTTTCATGGAGTAGAGGTCCTCTACAAAACAAGTTTCGTAAAAATAGACCCCAAAGGGGGGTTATAGATAAATATATTCCCGTTTTTGAACTATTCTACCTCCAGCCTTGAAATTCGGTTGGCATGTTTCTTTAGTTGAGCACAGGACCGTTTAGAATGGATTTTACAGAAATCGACTCCTATAGCGGAAGCGGTGAGTTAATGGGGCGTATTGTCAAAAAATGTCCCAATTTTGAACTACTAGATTTACAGTAATGAATTTCGGCGTGGATGTGTCTTTTGTTGAATTGAAATCCACAAAGAATGGGTCTTACAGAAATCGACTATCAAAGGGAATTACGCGGCTCATTGATAAAAACAATTTCCGTTTTTGAACTACTTCTATTTTAGAAATTAATAGAAATATTATTATTAAGAAGTTCTGTCCTTTTTAAAACAAGAGGTGAGAATTATAAGAATGTTTTTCAGTACAATCAAACGTTTAATATTAGGACTGTCACGCTAAATATTGAACCTGTTTATAGCTGAACTTTACCTTCGAATTCGTCATTATCGATTTCTTCATTATCATAAACTTTTTTATTACCATAAATTCGATCAAACCGCCCTCATCCAAAGGTCCTGAATCCCTAATCTTTTTAGGAATTTGTGCTAGAACAAAAAATTCGTATAAAATAAAAAAAAATCCTTAAAATCTTGTACTGTGTTATTTCAAAATTGTGTAAAAAAACTGTGTAAAAAAAGAGTAGGGTGTATTTTAATACATTATATGGCATGTGTGTAATTCTTATTATAATGTACATTTTAAAACACATGCAAGGTTCCATAAAAGTACATATGTGAAAATAATTTGTGCGAAAATTGAAATAAAACATATGTATTGTCAAATATGGATGAAAGTACGTAAGAACCGAACTCTTTTAACAGTGAGTTATAATAAAAGCAAAGATATAAAGAAACTGCATAAAGTTCTCATTTGATAACAGTATTAAATATTGCTTTAGAAAATTACTATATATATATATATATAACTTATTATTAGAAAAGATACAGGTCAGTGGCCAGTGTCAAGGAAGATTTAGTCTTGTGGGCATCCCACAATCTGACTAGCCTGGGATGACACAACTGGTTCATGATGTCCATCTCGGAAGTCATGAAGTCCATCAACTTGTCAGTTCCATGCATAACTTTGGCAGCCAAGCTTCGTCCAGTCTTCCTCTCAACAACATGGTACGTGATGCCCTGAGTGCCTCTGAAGGAACGAGTAAATAGAACGTTTTTTAATATCGTTATCGAGAATATTGTACTTAACAATGAAGGAAGTAGGTACAACAATAAATGTATTTATCAGTCTCTCTAACGGAAATGAAAATCTTATTTTAGTGATTTGGACCAATTTTTTCGAAGTCTCCGCACATTTTATAAAAATATATTTTTTAAAATTACTTAATTTATTAATTGTTGTTTTTTGTTAAAAGTGCATCATAATGACAGATCAAAATTAAATCTAAATGATGAATTAAAAACAAATTATCCACAAATTGATAAAATGCCAATTGTCTTCTATTCTTGGTGATGAAAAAAAAATGTTGCGTATAGTGCTTTTTCTAAATGGGCTAAGTTTTTGAAGGTCACATGGTGAATACAATCACGTGTTCTTCAATTCGAGACTGGCAAAACTTGTACTTGTTTTCTACTTGCAAAATGTAAATAAAATTTCAACTTTGATCATTGAGTAAAGATGATAAATTATTACAATTCTTCAAAAGGTTCTTCAAAATAAAAAAAAAATCTTCTAATACATGTGTACTTTTAAATCAAGTGTATTTTGTTTACCTATGTACGTTATTATTGTTGAAAAAATATGTACTTTTCAAAAGAAAGTTTTTGCAAAAAGCAAACGGTGGCAACAGCGAAGCACTTGAACTGATTAGTTGAAAACCCATGATTGAATTTATCATATGACAATGATGTTGCAAGAATTTATGATCTGATTGGTTGGAAGAGCGCAAATGTATTCATGATGTGACTATGACATGAATTTATGAACCGATTGGCAATTTGAGTTTAGTTGTAAAATAGCAACAATAATAAATTTAAATCACCAGATTAATGATAAACTAAAATAGCGCCAAACTTTCCAATTTATTTCAATTTCCAGCTATTTATAATTAAAGTACATATAACATCCAATATCCAAAGTAACATACCTTCCTAGTTCGTCTCCGATGTCATAGAAATCTTCAAACGGCCTTTCGTTCGGTTTCGAGAAAGGAGGTCGCTTGTAAGTGAGGATGTGGTACTCGTTCTCGCATTCTAGAAGATTACACGTAACAGAATTTTAGTTATAAGTAAATATTTTTGATTCATTTCCAGGCATTTCAGTTAGAAATCAGATTGATTTTTTTATATAAATTAAAAAGAAACCGAAGAGTACTTGTGTATTATCACGAACACATTGCTGAAGCTTGGGGAATTTTCCTGTTAGAGAAGGACGATAAAAAATGATACGTATAGATTGCATGTATATTTTCACTGTCTAACTTTAAGCTTTAATTATTTTTTGATTTATTTAAAAGAAATTTTAAACGAAGTTCTGTATGTGTGTGAGTTTTTTGGAATAGAGAGAAATTTCAACACACTAAAGTTTAAGAATGGATTTAAAACAGCTACTTCTTTTAGCTACTTCATATTAACTTTTTGAAAATTCAGCAAAACATGATTCAAATGGGTGAGGCTGTTCATCAGTGAGCACTATTTTGTCATTTTGTACACGGTATATTTTTGGCTTTCGGAAAACCGGATTAATAGGTCCAAATTCTTGAACTTGGTTTCACAAAGATATTTCTTCTTCATAAGATCAACATCTTTTTGCAGACTAAGGCTCACTCGCCGATCCTCCTCCACAGTTGACCCTATCAGTCACAATGACTTTTCATCGCTTGATTCCTATTAGTTTGAGGTCCTTTTCAACATCGTCTAGCTATCATGTAGTGGTCATCTTCATGTCTGGTCTCCTCGTCACTTGACCATGGTTCAAAATTACGAGGTCCATCGCCAAAAACCCGCGTGTTGCTGAACAGTGGGACGTTAATATTCCCCCACTCACTCACTCTACGTCTGGTCCCTTCAATTTTCGAAAAAGTTACTTTTTTGGTGGGAAAAGCATCGGCATATCTGTATAAATGACCCAGTCACTTAATATGTGATGATTTTATAGTTCTCACAATGTCAGTCCCGTCATATTTGCCACATTTCCTGTAAATTCTATGATTGAAAGGAATTCTCCACTCATTGTTCTCTTGAATAGGACCAAAGATTATCCTCTCAGAAATGAGCAACTTTTCTTCCTCTGCTTTATTGAAGGTCCAACATTCACTTAGATACAGGGCAATAGGCTTGAGTAAAGTTTTCCCAGAGATATTTACTACTCACATTTCTTCGTTGTGTAATGTGGGAGCTCTCGCCTTTGATTTTACAAAGTTATATGGAATGAATGCGTTGACTTTCAAGAAATTAATTACTATTAGTAGACTGCAATATATTTCCTCTCTGGAGAGATCCATGCAACCTAAAAGATGCTTAGCAGAAGCCTCATGACTATGGCATTTGGGGCAGGCGGGGAAAACTTTCCTGTTCTTGGAGAATGTTAGTCTCTTAATGTATCGCTGGGAAATTTTAAAATAGTAGTTTGAGTGGCTCTACCGCATGTAAGGTCAAGAGTCCATCCTGGATTTTTATACATGAGCCAATAATGTGTGGTAAGGGCTCTCCGCTCTGCTAAAAGTTTTTCTTTTTCCCTTGAATATAATTCTAGAAATGTCACGGTAGTAGAGGATGGGTTAATATGGCTACACACACACAAAACCTCCTTTGTTATTTTATCCATCATTTTGTTGCCATGCATGTTCACATGTGACGGGATCCACCGAAAATAAACATCATATTTTTTGAAAATAAAGTTTAAATAAGACAGTATAGTGATAATGTCTTGTCTCTAAGAGAGACTGTAGCATCTGTAGAGAGGTCTGAGCTATATACAGGCAAAATATTATTATAATAGAACCATTTTTCACAAAAGGAGATTATTCTAAGTTAATTTTTTGCCAAAATATTATATTTAAATAAATTTTTTTTGTCAAAATGTCCTTAAAACAATTTTATGCATGTATTCTAAACTGAGTGACACTAAATATCATGAAAATGATCCATTTATGCGCTTTTTTTTAAAATCACGGTTCCGAACGTCGGATACCTTAATTTCATTTGTTGAAACATGCCTGGAGATCGTACGTGTGGTTTCCATGGAACAACAGGCATCAAGTTACCAGAATTTGGCACATTTCTCAACTTTGGCCATTTTCACCAACGTGGTTGCGATATTACACAAGTACCAAACATAGTAATTAAATGAAAAGGTGTTCCGAAATACCTTCAACGTTCAGCATTGCAGACGTCGTAGCCGTGCCAGCAATGTTGGTAGCTGTACAAGTGTAAAGAGCTCCATCCTTCAGAATGGAATCATTGAGAGTCAAGATGCAAGTATCCGGCTCCTCCCACTTGATATGGATACGGCTTGATTCGCTGAGAGGGAGCCAATCTTTGAACCATTTGATTTTGGGGTAGGGAACACCAATGGCACGGCATCGAAACTCTCCGCCTTTTCGGATCATGATTGTTTGAGGTTCCAACCTCTTGGTGAAAACAGGCACGTCTGTGGGGGAAAATATGTTTATGAAAACAGCATGAGGTGCCCAAAACAAGTTATTTAAATTGAATAAAGCATGGCGAAAAAGAAAGGGAGAATACGTAAATACCGCTTGAAATATTAATTTATAGGATATAGTTGTAAATTCAGGAGTTTGTGCATATCAGTGATTCCCAAAGTGGTCTATATAGACCCTCAGGGGTCTATGACAACCTGCAAGGGGTCCACGTCGGCGAAAAAATAATTCTGGGGTCCATGAGGTGTAAATGGAGGTCTGCGATAGTGACTCTCATCAAACCACGTCCTGCCTTTAATTTTAAAAGAAAATGTAATCGAGTGGGGGAGGGGACCAGTTTTATCTACTTATTTACTAAATTTAATGACGTTAATTTGCAGCTACAAGGACCGTCATTTCGGCGTTTCTTGCCAGAATTAAGCTGAGATACAATACTGGATGTCCCGAATTTTTCTAGTTTCTCAATTTGTCGCACACAATCTGCCAGGAAAATGACGTTTTAACCAACGCTCAACATTTAAATCAGCTTTATTCAGATTTTGAAACTAGGTTTGAGAATGATTTGACTATGGTAATACCACAGGAGCCAATGAATTAATATGTCACATTGGAAGAAAAAATAAATGTCACATATTACAAGAGGAATTAATCGGAATAGGCACTAAGAAGATCTTAATGATAAAATTTAGAAACGAATATCAGACACACACACACAGCAATTTTGAAAGCACCAGAGTGGATGAAGCACCAGGATCATCCCTTCCATTCAAAGCAGTTATTTGTTGCTCAGTTTTTTTTGTGTAACAGTTATATATATATTTTATGAATTAATTTAATTTTAATTTAGTTAATTAACACATGTGTCTTAGGTTTCAAATACTATACTTCACTACAGTTAGAAATTTAAATCTTTTAAAGTTAGTATAGCTCTATATTCCAGCTATCAAAAAGACATCTAAGTTGATAAATTTGCAAAAATTCATTATTAGGTAAGCTGGGGTCTACCCCAAACGGAAAAATATGGAATGGGGTCTATAAGACAAAAAAGTCTGGGAACCTCTGGTGTATATGGAAAAGCGGTAAGAACACTGATCAATATAATGTTCTTTTTTTTTTTTTTCACCCCACTGTCAGCAAATGTTTCTTTTAAAGAGTTAAAAATTTACCTGCAATCAGGAGTTTGATTTTTCTCTGTGCCTCTCCGTGTTCGTTCACTGCCTTACACGTGTACGTTCCCACGTCATCATCACCCATACGAGTGATGAAGAGGATGACCTGTCCGTTGCGGTCCTCCAAGAAATCGTACTTGCCAGCCTCGACCTACAGAATAAAAATCATATTGCTTACTATATGAGCTCAGTTTTATAAAGGTTTTCAACTATGTATGTGATCAGTAAACAATTATTTTTCCAATTATACGAGGGATGTTCCGAAAGTAAGCTTCGTTATTTTTTCCTTACACGAATTGGGGTCTTATTAAGGCTAAGTCAAGAATGAGACGATACCCCTATCGTAGCCGAGGCCCAGGGCCTGATTGGTCCCTGAATATGATTTTTTCACCATACAAGTTCTGCAAGTGTCCGTGGATGACGAAGGCAGTACTCTCATGTATCCATTCATACCGGATAAAACATACATTTACAATGATGGCCAAGTTGTCAGTACACGTCGGCCTGTCATCGTGATTTGTACTCAAATAACCTCAAGCGTGCCAATTCGCTTCTACTTTCTCTCTCTCTTTTGGCCCACTGCGCATGCGTCGCTCCTACTATGTTGACGCGCCTTCCGTCGTTTAATCAGCAAAGAATGTAGTCTCCTATAGTGACTTTTTTTAACCTAGTGTACCATTTTTCCTATAAAAATACGACGAAACTTTCAGAGCGTTCATCGTAATTTATAGAGAAGATACATACAGGCTAAAATTCTTATAAGATTTGTCAAGACTTATGTTTCAGAGACTTGGCCATTGACTTTACGCGACGAGGAAGCTTTGGGAATTTCCGAGAGAACGATCTTACGCTGCATTCTTGGTGGGATTCAAGTGGAGAGGGAGAAAAAAAATCTAACTTAGAACTCTACAAAATTTACAAACAACCTGATATTGTAACATTTGTCAAATTACAGAGACTTAAGTGGGCTGGTCATCTGATCGTTGCTGCAAGAAAATCTTTCTGGCAAAGCCCATGGGAAATAGACCTCGGAGCAGACCCCGTTAAGATGGATTGACTGTGTCGGAAAAGACAAACATTTTAAAGGTCAAAAACTGGAAAACAATTGTCAAAAGTAGGGATGGCTGGATGACTTCTGGAGAAGATCAAGGCTCACCAGGGCTGTCGAGCCATTGAAGAATATATATAGGCTATCAATGCTTTCGGAAATGAATTTAAAACAAATTCTTTCAATTTCAAATGGTTTTCTAAGAGTAATTACACGTAAAAATACTTACCGGTACATTATTGAATGACCATGTGATTTTAGGTTGAGGACATCCGTATACCCAGAATTCGACTCTGGCGGGATGACCCCGGATGGCGTACGTGCAGTCTTCTTCGGTTCGGAGGAACCTTGGAGCAGCGGCTGCAAACAAGAAACACACAAATCAAGAGGTTTTATTCAAATAATGAAAACAAGTCTTTGGTTAGTATACTTTCTCTTAGCCGAATTGTAATCGTCTCTAATTTATGTGCCTACCGTATTTGTCCAGCTTCAAGTGCTCCAAATCGTAATCCTTGGGTTCGAAATCTGCTGGCGAGAGGGGTCTGTAAAGGCGACTTCTGTGGGCAGTAACATATGGAGAGGGTTCACTAGCACCGTAACGGTTCTCTACTCGGACGCGGAACATATAGTCTACACCTGGAGCCAAATCTCTTACGTCACAAGATGAATCCTTGATCCCTAAAAGAAAATACAAAATGAAGTACATTGTGCAAGTAAAAGTAATCTAGAAACCGCTTTTGTGCTATGGCTATCGCGTTCAGTGTTAAATTATAGGGACTTAAACTCAGAGTACTTTTAATGTTTAAAATTATAATAACATTAATATTGTATTCTGACTTCACTATCCGATATAGAGATATTTTATTATTTTAATCAATTATACCAGTATCGATCCATTTTTGCAGATATAAAATGCATTCCGTCTTCTCTACTATGATGCTAAATGGTCTTTAAATTTCACAGGCTTTAAGCAAAAAACTGCTTAGTTGTGAAAGGTAACTAACGCGCATGCGTTAGAAACGTCACTAATTTATATGAAAATTGGAAGTTTTTACGTCTGAAAATGTGTTTCACGTTTGATCCTAAGAGTAGATGAAGACAGTCTAAAATTGTTGAAAAAATAAGAATTTCACCAACTGATTAAAATTATTTTCTTGGATGAAATTGCATTTTTGTTATCAACCAAATTACATTTTTATCATTAATTGCTTATTTGTATGTTTTTTTATGTTGTACTAAATTTCTTTTCAGTTCTTTTTAATATGTATTTAGTGTAATTAATTGTTTTTTGTCATGCCATTTACTAACACCATGGACAATGTATTTATCTTATGCATGATGGCAACATGTCATTTATTTTGAAAGCTGTTTGTGTAATAAAAGTAGGAGGAACGTGACTGATACTGTTCGTCTTTCACTAGGAGAGGTCCACTGCTCTTGTTTAAAAGCTTTCTTCTTCGTAAAATTAAATTGCTGTGGTGTTTTAAATTCCAGTGTACACGGTGATTCATAAAGTATATAGTTTCAATGTATATAAATCAGGAACAATGTATGGTATTATGTTACCTGTAACAGAATTATACGAAATTATTTAAAGTTTTGTAAGAGACAGTCACAGATGTTTTATGTGTCTACTCTTAGTCACACGACACACATCAAGTCGGTAATCCAATTTGTACCCAAACGCGTGTTAAGATATCTGAATCAAGTTCATCGATAGCGG
Source organism: Trichonephila clavipes (assembly GCA_019973935.1). Taxonomy (NCBI): domain Eukaryota; kingdom Metazoa; phylum Arthropoda; class Arachnida; order Araneae; family Nephilidae; genus Trichonephila; species Trichonephila clavipes. The sequence continues at coordinate 1,251,762 of BMAU01001363.1, read as the reverse complement.
GGGTAATATGCTGTTTTAGCTGTGTTAGATATCAAGAGGAAGGGGGGGGACGAATACCTTGTTCTTCACGCACCCCCACAAGAAAAAATCATAAAGTGTTAAGGCAGTACTTTTATGTGGTAATAAGTGGCAAGTTGTAATCCGTTGAAAACTCTATCGGCGACCTTTTGTGATACAGTCGGTCGTCTAGGAATTTTATTTTTGCATACAAAGCAAGTAGTTTAAAAATTTTGTATGTCCAAATGTGTGACACGCGTGCCATAGGTTGCCGATGCCTGGTGTAGACCGTAGGTAACATACCGTTCGATCACCTACCTAATTTATAGAATTTATTTTATAACGTAATCACGCACTGTAGACCGTGGTTTACACTCTGAACCAACAAACTTGTACCAAAGAAAAAAAACTGTATGATTCTACAAAGGCATTAAAGTATAGAGGCTACCTTTGCGCTATAAAAAAAAATTCGAAGTGCGTTGGATTTACCCACAGTGTATGTGAAAAATTGCGGAGCAACCTGCGGCCACACCAGGGGTCTTCTGTGTTCCATGGAACTTTGTGGTTTCCACAAAGCACACTCAGGGGTTCCATAAGTCAAAATAAAAATTCGTGAAGAAAACTATAAATAGGCATGCGAAATAGATTCACGTTCTCTATGGAACTTGTATGACCACAAAAGCTGTATTTTCCATAACGGGACCACATCCCATGGGGTGGTGGCGACTTAAAAAATAAATTTGGTACCCAACAGACTCTTTTTAGTACTTCCCTGCTATTTTTTTAAACGTAAAAGAACATTAAAACGTTTTTCTTAATTTGTACTACCTAGATTATGAATATTATGTTGCTTATGCTCTTGGGGTCTGCAAAATAATTTTATACTCGTTAGTGTAATGTTTTGCAAGCTGTGTGAAAAAAAATTGAATGAATTAGATTTAGACGACACAGTGTTAAATATTGTGCAATAAAGCATATAAAAAAACTTATACAACAAAACATTGAAAAAAAAAAAACTAACAGCTGTAAAATAACATTTCTCAGAGGTGAAAATCGACCCTAAATAAATAAATTAGAAGGTTTGCCAGTGAAGAAAAAGGAACAAATTATCTCCATATCAACAGATTAAACGTTAAAATCTAAATTTAAGCAGAAACAGCTGCTGAATTTAAGGCTGCAAACATTTGCAAAATACACGCAGATGTTTTTTTCACACAGTTGTAAACATTTTGAACAACGCATTTAAGTAAAAAGTATTTCTCTCAACGCAGCTACAAAAACAAAATATAGAAACAAAGGAGAACATGAAATGCAACTGCAGACAGCTTCAATAGACCAAGACTTCGACAGTTTATGTAAAAAAAGGCATACACGTATCTCATTACTAAGTATAATCCAAGATACATGACACCTGGAGCACGAATTAATGCTATTAATGAGTAAATTACATTAATATTATGTTAAAAATTTAATACAAAATACAATGCATAAATTGCCTTTATTTAAAGTAGCTATGACAAGTGGATCTACTTTAAATATTATCCATACAAGAAAGTAAATCTGAAAAGACATTTACATCAAAGTCCTTTTATAAAGTTTGGATATTTTTCCTTGGAAACAATTATTAGTTTTAAGACTACTGTGCTACATGAAAATTAAAAATTGCTTCAGAAACTTCCATTTTTCGTAACATGTGCTGCCGTACTATAAGAATGACTCCTTAACTCAGTGTTGACTCAGGGAAATATTCTATTTTTGTAATTTTCATCATAAATAATAAAATTTAAAGATCCAGAAGTACGAGTTTTATATTATTTTTTTTTCTTGATATAAAAAAGAACAAAAATAATCTAAATTCGAGTTTATGAGTGACCAAGGATTAATTTAAGGGCTATCATTAGGTTGCGGAAAAAGAAATATATTATTTTTTCGGTAGATGGCTATTATGATCAACATCTCGTAAAGTATCGATCAAAACAAGATTAGATTTACGCTCGTTGGAAAGGTGACATTTTGCACTAAAAAAAAATTATTTTGTTTGGTTCATTTAGTTGCGAGTTGCAGGATGTTGAAAATGGAAGTCAGCAAAGAGAAAATTCGTAACATTTTACAGTTTTTCTTTGATAAAAGCGAAAATGCAAGCCAGGTGGCTGAAAGTGTGAATGGTGTTTATGGTCCCGATACTGTAACACAGCCAGTTACGTCCACTTTTAGTTTCGTCGATTCCGTTCAGGTATGCCCGTTGTCGAAAATGTCAATAAAATCCCACACAGAAATGATCAAAGTTCACCGGCATGTTAGTAGTCGTAGCATCGCTCAGGAGTAAAAGATCGACCATCAACAGTTTAAAGCCATTTGCACAATGTTGGATTCAAAACGGTGCTTGATATTTAGGTTCCACACCAATTAACACATGATGGATTGAACTTCCATCTGCGAAGCCTTGACCGATCAGAATGAAATCGACCCATTTCTTAAGCGGATGGTGACTGGGGTGAAAAATTAATCACATATTGGGTAAAAACGACCAAAGTCAAATTATGGGGAGGCAGCTCAAACGGTGACCAAACCAAGAAGGTTTTGCTGTGCATTTGGTGAAACAGGAAATGAATAATTTATTATGAGCTGCTTTTATATGGTCAAACACTGAATTCGGATCTCTACTGTCACTAATTGTAACGTTTAAAGCTAGCGATTGACCAACATGACAACGCCATTACCTACACATCCGTAATAACTTACTAGAAACTCAGGTTAATTAGTTGGGAAGTTTTGATGCATCCACCATACAGACCGGACATGGCACCAAGCGATTACCATGTTTCCTTTCATTGCAAATCAACTTTAGGGATAAAATGGCATCCAAAAATGGTTGTGAAAATCGATCACTAGAGTTTTTCTCCAATATGGACCAAGACTTTTGCGAGAGAGGTATTATAAAGTTACCTATAAAATTACAACAAATCATAGAACAAAACGATACATATTTGACCAAAATAGGTAATCCCAAAACATGTTAAATGAAGCCTTGAGGTTCACATAAAAGTAGTGAATTTCTTTTCCCCCAGCCTAATGTAACGTTGAAAACAAAACAAACAAACAACCCCCCCCATTTTATTTTTAAGTACTTCAGGAAAAAAAAATCGTAACTAAATCTTTGATTACCTGATTTGTATGTAGACCATTGTCCGTCGGGTGTCCTGCACATTTCCAGTCGGTAGGTGAAGGGTACTTGAGGAAACTGTGGAATGGCGGGTCTCCAGCCCAGAGAAACTGTGTCGTCCGTCATTTTGAATATGTATGGAGCATGGGGCAAAGGAGAAGGTGGTCCTGTATATAAAAACAACATTATTACAGTTGTTTTATTCTCTTACGCAACAATTCAAATACATTTTGAATTATGTAGGAATATTCAGCTCAGATATATTTTTCCTAGAAATTTCTGTAATTAGGACATATTGAAGCTATTGGAGATGTAATTTATCAATAATATCAGATTTAAAGACATGACTATTTTTCGATATACAAGGCAATTCTAATCTTTTGAAGTTATCTTTAAGGTGTGACTGAATATATACCTAAACCAAAAAATTTTGCAATATTCACAACTCGCTCTGTGAACAGCTAGATGACACTTTTAAGTAAGCACATAAAGCATTTTTATAGGAAGCATATTGGTTAGTGATGTTGATTCTTGTACCGAAGGGCCCTGGTTTGAATAACGGAGAAAGAACGAATGTTTGTTAATGTATAGTGCCTGTACCGCTTGAGGTAGTATAAACATTCAGCAAGTTGTAAGTCCTTTCAAGAAGCTGGAGGTAGAGGAAGAAGGGAGACCCCTGGACAAAACGTCGAGGTATTCTCTCTCAAAATTGATGTGGAACAAAGTCAATTGTAATGTCACCAGCATGACGCTAAAAAAATAAGGAAATAAGCATTGGTGACCTATCTATACCTGCACGAATGTTCATTTTATGGAGGGCTGAATTTCCCAGACGGGAAGGGAGTGTTCAATTAATGGTCAGACATTGATAACTCTGTCACACCCAGTGAGTGTTTGTTTACGGCCCATTCTAAAGAAACACGTGGGTTATTAACGATGAACCTCGCTCAAGTGATGAGGATAATACTTGAGCCAACACCCCCTCTCTAAATTATCACACAACGCCAACAAGAGGACTTTGAGCTCTACAGATTTAACGTGCATCCACTCCTCCACATGGTGATTCAATGGCACTAGACTCAAACTCATGACATACCTGCCACGAGTCAGTGACCATAACCACTAGGCTACCACGGCCACCTATCTTCTGCTGAAGGAGCTAACTTGTCCCCACGGATATAACTAGCCGGATATTGATAACGTCTCGTCATTTCCCAAATTATGACCAGCCGTCTGGAAGTTTACTCATGGCACCCATCTTATGAAGGATCCAAATAAAACACAATAGATGTAAATACTGGATCAACAGGCAGAGTTCAAGTAATAGCTCTCGTGGGAGACCGGTTGAGATTGCTTGCTTTTTTATTAGTTCTACACTTTAAAGCAATTTGAACAGACTAAGTAATTTTCAACCACTCTGAGCTGGCATTCCATTCTGAAAATTTCTATACTAAGTATTCGCATGCATTATAGAAGAATGATCTTCAAAAGCTTTGGAAAATGAACTTAAAACCCTGTCTTAGAAAAAGAGATTTACTTACCTGTAGTAATGATAGGTTTTGTAATTTCTCTTTTGGTAACCTCAGGTTTAGTAGGCTTATCTTCTCCTGCAATAAAGTGAAAAAAGATTTATATTTAGTTAAATATCAAGGAAAAAAAGCACCGTAATTCAATTAATTTGGCATGGCAATTTTAATATATTTTAGGTATAATTCAAATAGAAAGTAGTACTTATGCATTACCACATGTAACTCATAGTTACGTTGATGAAATTTGGCGATATATTCTTTGGAGTTGATAGTGAGTATAAACGCTTGTGGTACAACTGGCGTACATTTTGTACAGGTATCTTTTTTTAAACAAACTTTGATTTACTTCATGAAATTGGAAGCTTTAAGCTCAGGATTATTTTTTGAATGGAAATTTCCGCGCAATATATTCGTTCAGGTTTTGTGGGATATGGGGCAACAAACACTATTATCTTTGCAATATTTCGATGAATTGCTTAAGTAATCTAAATAATTGTACAGCTTCGATAAAACACAATCAGAAATCGCGAGCGTGGTTATAATGGACCAATAGCAAATCGGATTACCAGAATTTGGCATGCTTCTTAACTTTGGCGGTTTTCACTAAAGAGGTTGCGATAATCCATAAGCACCGACAATATAATACAAAAACATTTACATCCTTTTAAGAAAATATAGGGTGTTTTTTTAGAGATATAGAACTTTAAATTGCAATAAAACAACGATGTATTATTCGATTGACATGAATTTTTTTTATTCGAAAGATAATCTTGTGGCATTACATTTTAATTATGATTTCTGGCATAGGACTGCCACGGCTGGCTCGGATGTAGTCCAATCTGGACGTCTAATTTTCGATGACTTTTTCCAACATTTGTGGCCGTATATCGGCAATAACACGACGAATGTTGTCTTCCAAATGGTCAAGCGTTTGTGGCTTATCCGCATAGACCAATGACTTTCCATAGCCCCCCAAAAATAGTCTAGCGGTGTTAAATCACAAGATCTTGGAGGCCAATTCACAGGTCCAAAACGTGAAATTAGGCGGTCACTAGACGTGTCTTTCAATAAATCGATTGTGGCACGAGCTGTGTGACCTGTTGCGCTGTCTTGTTGGAATCACAGCTCCTGGACATCATGATTGTTCAATTCAGGAATGAAAAGTTAGTAATCATGGCTCTATACCGATCACCATTGACTGTAACGTTGTGGCCTTCATCGTTTTTGAAGACGTACGGACCAATGATTCCACCAGCCCATAAAGCGCACCAAACAGTCAGTTTTTCTGGATGTAACTGTGTTTTGACATACACTTGTGGATTAGCTTCACTCCAAATGCGGCAGTTTTGTTTGTTGACGTAGCCATTCAACCAGAAGTGCGCTTCATCGCTAAACAAAATTCGCTTATGAAAATCGGAAACAACGGCAATCTCGTTTTGGGCCCATTCGACGAATCTACGCCTTGCTTGATCATATTTAAAATGTAATGCCACAAGATTATCTTTCAAATAAAAAAAAAATTCATGTCAATCGAATAATACATCGTTGTTTTATTGCAATTTAAAGTTTTATACCTAAAAAAAAACACCCTATAGAAAACGTATGTGAATGTTACACACCTTCTATGCCGAGAACAGCCGTACATGTGTCACTGCCGAATTTATTCGAAATGGACACTCTGTAAGTTCCTGCATCTGCCCTCTGAGCTCCCCTGACGATGAGGCGAATCACACCGTTGGGATCAGCTTCTAAAGTTAATCGATTATCTGGTGACAGTTGGATTCCATCTTTGAACCTAAAAGTGAACAGAGGATATTTCAGTAACCAATAAATACGTTAGAACAGAGCTCCGCAACCTTTTTATCGCTGCGGACCGGTCAACGTTTGATAATTTTACTGAGGCCCGCTGAGGGTGGGACACGCTGATTGTTTATATTTTAGATTGTTTTTATTTAACAATTTTAATTTATTTACATTTAAATATGCCTTCAGAATAAAATATAAGTTACACCAAAAATGAATAAAAGGGATTTAACGTGGAATATAAAGTGATTTCCGAGGAAAGTTGAGCAAATCCGAGAGAAATGCACCACTTTAAATAAAATGGCAAGAATTTAATGTTCTTTAGGCGACCCGGCACCATTTGATCCACGGACCGGGGTTGCGGATCACTTCGTTAGAATACTTTATTTCTTAATTGATTTTTGATACAGAAATATTAAAACTTTGTAGAAAATGACCAAGTTGATCATCCATCAGGTTTCTAGTGTTTCCCCTGTCATATATTAGTCAACAAATTATCTTTTATCTGCAGTTTTTATTGAAAATTGTAATATTATGTAATTTCTTAGAGCAGAGATTGGCACAAACTGCGGTTCCTTGCACTTCTATCCATACGTATTAAAAATAATATGCACAGAAAAATAATTACTTACCATTTCACTTCGGGCTTAGGTGTTCCGCAGATGCAAGCGGTTAATTTGGCAGACATTCCATTGAGAACAGAGGAATCTTTCAGTTTCTTCAAAAACATAGCTGGTTCTCCTTCTGTATCAGCACCACTGAAAAGACAAGGAATTATTTGCCAGCAGTTTGCATGAAAATTGTAAAATAATAATCGCTAATTTTATCAGAGCAATCATAAATGCACCCATATCATTGGAAAATGGCGAAAGCATATAATTTAAGTGCCATTTCATGTTTAAAAGCTGTAGTACAAATATTTAGCTGAATGTGAAAATATTGCGTACAACATATTTATAAAATCCTAAGACTTTTCTTATAAAATGAAATCCCTTCCATCCTCAGTGGTTCGTCAGCCCAGGGTGAGCCTTGGTCTTCTCAAGAAACCTTTTACAGGCCAGCTTTTTCTTCCCGCTAGTGTTCTCCAATTCTTAGTTCTCAAAACTAAAAGATCTTTCTCTAGGCCATCAATCCATCTAAGATTTGGTTTGCTCTTTCTTCGTGTTCCAATTGGTTGAGCATTGAAGACTTTAGTAGTGCGGTCTTCGTTCCTTCTGACGACGTGACCTGCCCATTTAATTCGTTGTATTTTGATGAAGTTAACAATGTCAGATAGAGAATGAAATATATATATATATATATATATATATATATATATATATATGAATCCATAATAGCTGTATAAAAATATCTTCACGTCTCAAACATTGTATGGTTTGGTACTTTTTTCGAATTATGGAAAATAGAGGTTGAAGTCTTAGACATAAGTCATGCTGATGTCGTTACACCGACGAAGCAAAGTACCACAAACAGTATTTTTGCGGGATGTATTTATTCAAAAAAGTACCTATGGAAGGATAAATTGGGATATATTATAGAGACTTTTTTAATACTGGAAAGTTCTATCAGTTCCATTTACAAGTTTCAACAAGTATGCGCATATTCACTTGACGCATATCTGGCTGTCTCTTTTTATCATTGAATGTATACATGATGACCTAGAAAATGAACTAACACAAAGATAATTCATGTTAGTATTACGTGAGACGTGATGATATACCCATGGCAACTTACGAATTTAAACAAGGAAGATATTCTAAAGAATTTGGTAGAAATTTATTGAAACTGTTTGGTGAAGGTACGATTTCTGATAGAAGATGCAGATGACAGTTCGAAAAATTTCAAGTAAGGGATTTTGACCTCTTTGACGAGCGGCTCTCTCCCAGATCAAAATCCTTTTTTGACAATATCGAAGATTGCGAAGTGAGTAAGCGAATATTAACATCGCACTGTTCAGCTACACGAGGACTTTGGGTGACGGACCTCGTCATTTTGAACCATGGTCAAGTGAAAAATACGACACCTGAGCTGGCACCCCCTCTCTTAACTACCACATAACACCAATGGGTGGAGGTTTGAGATTTCGACAGATTTAACGTGCATCATCGCTCCCCTACACTGCGGGTCTTCAGTGGTGCTGGGCTCGAACTCATGACACGCCAGCCATGACTCCAATACGTTGACCACTTGGCTACCTCAGCCATTCGAATAGGGATGGCGACTCTTTCCGAAAAAGATCGATTTTTAAATCAATTCGAATCGTAACTTGATGAATCGATTTACAAAAAAAAATCGAGGTCTAAAAGATCGATTTCTAAAAAATTCAGTTTTCAAATCTGCATTTACAATGTAAATATAAATCCACTTTATGAAAAACAAGAAATATACTATAATAAACGATGTCTTATCAGTAAAATCAGAATTTTTTAGTTCAGGGAATTCGACATTTACAATTATTTTTATTACCATATCAAAGTATCAGGTATAAAAGAAGACTTTTATTTTCTAAATCTATTTGTTGCATTAAAAAGTTTAGAAAATGGATAATATAGCTTATATAGTTCCCAATACTTAATATCTAAGCTTTTTAAAAACAATAGTCTGTCAAGTTTACTGGGTTCCAAGTGGTTCCGCTCGTCACTTGCGCTGTTGCCTGCAATCGAAAAAAGGCATTCAGAAGGACCTAATGATCCCACGATACTTACAGCGATTTACTTACCCTCAATTACTTGTTACTCCGTAACAAACACTACATAAAAAATAAATATTTATTTCGCTAATCACAGTTCAGTACGACAGTCAGTCAATCAAGGTGTAAACAAATGACGCAGTATCAACAAATACAAAAAGTCTTGTAATCTTTTACAAACGTAACTTTTTTTTATTTATTTAAGAGAGGCGGAGGAAACTAAGCACACAGACATCTCACGAGATTTTGATTAATTAACCCTTTAACCACCAACATCGTAATATTACGGGTTTTAAAGATAGTACATTTAACTAATTGTAAATAATATATTTTATGGTTTTTTCCAAAGCAGAAAAAATCGAACGTCGACTTTCTGGGATGAAATATAGATTCACTGAATCCATTCAGTGTTGCATATCGATTTAAAAAATAGATTTTCCCCCGAGAAATCTATTATTCGATTAATCGATCTCAGATCGCCATCTCTACATTCTAAGATTACGGAAAGGCTAGACAAACTATTTTGGAACATATTCGGAAACTAGGATTGGTATGAAATTATTCGAGATGGGTGTCACATAAATTGAGAAGAGTTTGAATGATCGTGTCATCGTGAGCAAATCTCTGCTTACAAGAAATAAATTCGAAACCTTCTTGGACCGGATAACTCGGGTTGCCTATGAAAGCCTCGTAATGAAAAGGGCGTATTGTGAACCTAGAAAACCTACCCCTCCATCTTTAAACAGAAGGTGAGCCTAAATAATGTGTTATGGTGGGAAATTCGAAAACCAATACACATTTTGAACTGTTGAAACCGAAAGAAAAGTTAAATTCTGAGTAGTACTTTCAGCAACTGGATAATTTAAAAACAGCATTCCAAGAAATGAAGTCGTCGATGTTCAATAGGAAGGATATTATTCCACTTCATGATAATGTCAGGTCACATGTTGCTTTGGGGACTCAAATGATGAGACGGTGATGACGGTAATCCAGATTTGTAAATTACCATGTATGATGTGTTGTAACTTCACTCGAATCCGGTATTCATACGTAGTGATTTCACGTTTATGTTTTCTTAGGTCAGGATGGAATAACTGAATCACTACTCAAAATCATTCACTTCCTTAGTCTTCTTTTTACAACAGGACTTTATTACACACTTTTAAAATATACTATTACTATACGCTAATTAAAATACTCAATAATATGGTAAACTCACAACAGGCCGCATACCTTGGTTCACTGTCTCACTCCCGAGTGTAGGTGTAAACATCACTACACCTTTACATAACCGCGCTTTCACAGCGCCCTCTACAGTTGGGCTCTAACAGACGTATGATTAAAAAAGAAGAGAAAGTGTAAGGTAATTTTTATTTTATGTATTTGTTACCGGCAAAGTATGAAATGCCGGACGTTTTTAGGCAAATTATGAAATAAAAGAATTATTTCATACTTTGCCTAGGTATTGTATAGAATGCCTAGGCGTTCTATAGAATGACTAAGACTGTTTAGGCAAAGTATGAAATAAGGTCATGATAAGGTTTTTTGATACAATTCTCTATTCCCGCGATAATGTATGCAGAGTTAGAAAATAGAGTTTAATTATATAGATTTAAAACTTTATCACGCATTAATTTTGCATCAGTTAAAAATATTTCTTGACATAAATATACACAGCATAACATATAACTATTTCTTCAACAAAAATTAAAAAAAAAACCATCGAAATTGTATATATATTATGTTTTTTAAACATATTTATTAAAATAAGAAATAAACAACGTAAAGTATAAGTATTTCTTCTGGTTACAGTTAAATAAAATTTTTAGTGTGAACCAAAAAGTGCTGCTTCGCTCTACTTTCATATCGCAAAAAATGTGGTGTAATTTGTAACTTTTACTTTCATATGATTCTGAGCATTCAGTTGTTAAACAACTTCTTTGCGGACTCTGAATATTTTTCGCATGAGAAAAGATATTTTACTTAGATATGTAGAACTAAAAGCGGAAAAGCACACACAGAATATGTATGAAATTTTCTCTCATCAAACAATTAAACATCTCCAGCTGTGGCATTCAATAATTTACAAAAAAAGCTGTAAATTTACCTTTGAAGAAGTTCTCTCAAAAACAGACAAAATTGTTGAGTAGTGCTGAGTGCCACTGATAATTGTACCGTTTGCCATAGGTTGCCTACTCCAGTTATAGACCATAACTCCTTCTTCAACACTACAACTTGCTTCGCCATTTTCATGCAGCACAGGAAACAAAAACAATTTTTTACTGAACAAGTTTAAGTAAAATTGAGTATTTTGACGACACTCCCGAACAAACCACAATATGCAACTGACAAATTCTGAGCCTGAGGCACACGTTAAAAGTCTCGCGCTCTTTGTCACACAATATTCGAAACGAATCGGAGATGTACTTTGCTGGTTTCTTATTAGGCATTCTATAGAATGCCTAGGCAATGTGTGAAATAAGAATCATTTCAGACATTGGCGGTTAGTTTTAGGCATTCCATACAATGCCTGCATTCGTACTTTGCCGGTAACATATGTTATTCACTAAGTCTCAATTTACCTGACTGCTATGTTGGCGTTGCAGGAATCTTTTCCCACTTCGTTCCTGGCTCTGCATTCGTAAATGCCAGAATCCGCAGGTCGAGGGTGCGGCACGGTGAGGATGCACTTATCACCTTCCTTCAGGATGGAATATTTCACTCCGGAGTCCAACTTGTTCCTGTTGAAGTACCAGTCTACCACTGGGTCAGGCACGCCTTCCACACGACACATCAATTTCATCGGTTGGTTCGCTAAGAACTACAGGAAACGAGTAGCAACATAGTAAATATTAATGGTTCATTTTTAAAGCAGTGCACATCATAAATTTCCAATTATTTTATTGTGTTGGATGGTTATTTGATTTGAGTAAATTCGTTCCTTAGACTTGAATTATCTTTGAATTAATATCGCAGTTGGTTTTGGTTGGTTTGGAATAACGTCGCTCTAAAACTATTGTCTACAATTAAGTTCTGAATTTATGTTGTATTAGGTGACGTTCGAAGACTTCGCGATGTCCTGAGCTCTCGAGCAGAAGTAGGTTCTATCTGATAGCATATGTAGTCAAATACTCGTACAAAGGGTTCTCGTAACAAATAAATGTGCTTGACTCACAATCTCACAAACCAACTTACCGACTTCCACTTTTCGACTAAATGAGTATTAATAGTGTATGGTGGTAGGCCTAGTCAAGGACGATGGTCATGATATAATTATGCCAATTGGCAGTTCGAAATTTCCCGTGTTTTGGGGAATATTTCCTTGAATAAAATTTGACGATTAAAATTATTCAGATTATGATGTTATTAAAGCCAAGTCGAGAACGAGACGAGGCTTTGGGTTCAGCTGGCCCATGCCTTAACCCCTTAAGTGCCAGCGGGAGTGTACACACGTCCAGCGGAGCTGGTGCCTTTAGTGCTGCGGACGTGTATACTTGTCTTTCCAAAAGAGGACTTTTTGTATTATGCTGCTCAGTTTAAAACTAGTCCCACGGCCTCAGAAAACAATAACATGAAATTGACAATGCTTATAAAGAATTTACTTCTATCGGAGAAGAGGCGGGGGAAGGAATTTGAAAGAATATATCGCAGGAACGATGAAATTCATAGCTAAACAGTTTTTCTTGTTTTTTCGTTTTAGTGTGCTCTTTCCTATTCTTCATTTGCTGTCATTTTCGCTTACCGTGTGTAATAGAAGCTTTTTAATTTTTTTTATACGAATGCACTGAATGCGATACTGGTTGAAGTGTTCAACCATGTTTCAGGATTTACACATACAATCCTTTTATCCATTTTTTTTCTTTTCTTTCTCCTTTAAAGTGAAAATGAATAATTTTTAGGTGGAAAAACACGTCTTTTCTTCCCCCCCAATACACCGTGTAACAACGCGAGCCTGTGGGGAAAAACGGTGGCACTGGGGAGTGAATTTCGTAACTTTTCTCGTCAGTTAAGGGGTTAAAACGTCCCTGCAGACCTCAATATGAAGCTTTGGTCCATCCATAGATTTATCAGCTCTACACAAGTAGTCATTCAGTACACGAAATGGACTTATGTTTTCCATAAAAAAAGCGGGAAAATATTTGAGGATTTTATAGCCTTTAGTTAGTTATACAGCCAGTGAACGTGTGTTTTCGAACGATTCGATAGCTTCGAGCATATGACGTCATTGTCTATCTTTGACGTTGATGTTTATTCATTTGTACCTCATAAAATTACGACTCCTTTCAAATAAAGCATATAGTTTTTTTAAAATTAAATTTTAGTTTCGGCAACATCTATTAAAAGATTTTGGGTTTCCTTGCTGGAATTGTTGACATTTATTTTTAAAATTCATTTATATGATGTACGGGTATTCCAATTAGCATCGATGAGAGAAAGTTATATTGAAATTTGAAAACTTACTTGCATATCGGAAAGTCGTTCGATGAATTTCGGAGGGGTGTGTGGTTGAATGAAAACTTTTCCTTTGGAGCTGGCGTCGCCCTGATTGTTGGAGGCTCTGCACTCGTATACACCCTCGTGTCTCGGATTGCATCGGTACACTTTGAGGATGGCCTGAAAAAAGAAACGATTAAATCAAGGAAATTATTGCACGTAATACCTGATTTAAAAAAAACTGATTGCTTGGATGATATTTGTGAGTTATCATAAACACAGTGGTGAAATTCGTCAATGTTTAAGAAATGCGCCAAATTCTTCTAAGTAGATGCCAATGTTTCATGGCAGCAATGCACAAATTTTATATGTGTTTCTAATTGTGTTTTTATATAAATCTATTTTAATCTCAATTGATGATAGACTGTTTTTCAATTCCTACTATTAACTCACACTCTATATATTTACTTATTTATTTATCTTCGTGGAATTTTCAATCGTTAATAAAATACATTTTAAAGCGCTCAATTGAGCTGAAATTTTATATACAGGATTGTTTTGGATGACAATACAATAATTTAATTATAATTAATAAAAATTAATTGATTAAAACTAATTATTTGAAGAATTACAAATACAGCCACGTTGGCATTATTTTTGGCGACTTAGCGACCCTTTTGACGACTTGTGTCAAAACTTGAAAAGGTTTTTTTCTCACGTTTTAAAGCATTCAGTTGAACTAAAATTTTACATACACGATTTTTTGGATGACAATTCGGTACTTTAATGATAATGAATAAAAATCAATTACCACTTAATGTTGTGATTCTATCATATGTATATTAATTGTAACTATTTAATAAAAAGTAGCTAAAATAAAATTTATCTTTGTTGATCTAAGTAGGAATTGATTAAAAATTTTTTTTATATTGCTTGTTAAAGAAAAAAATGCTACATACAGGGAGACGGAAATTTTGATAAGTACAGGGACGTGAATGCAAGTAAATTAACAGGTATGTGAAAAAGGAGTATATTTGGCCGCAGTTCTGGTATAAAGAGAAAGAAAAAAAAATTAAAAAAGGATTTCGACAATGGAATTATCAATTGCACGTATAAATTTTTAAATATGGAAACTTAGCGCAGCACGACGAAGCGTGAGTAGTGAAAAAACCTTAAAGACTGAATCCATTCAGTAAATGTTAAGCATATCATCAGGGTAATCGAAAACAAGCAATATATAATTTTTTTAAAGTAAATTCCTACTTTTAATGGATGAATAGAAAGTATTTTATTAACGATTGAAAATTTGAACGATATATAAGTAAATATACAAATATAGCGAGAAAATGAATTAATAGTAGAAATTGAAAAAAAGAGCATGATTTGACTGCATTGTTGTAACAATGCACACCCGGTTTGGCTAATTTGGCTGAAAAATCGGTTTTCAACGCCAACTTTTGCCATTGTTTTAATAGTTACATTGTTACAACAATGGAGACGAATCTAAGTTGGTGTCGAAAACCAGTAATTAATTAAATTTAATTTAATTAATAAATTAATATTTGAAAAAACTGTATTAACATCAAGTGTCATCCACTACAAGTTTAAAATAATTTACCGGAAAGGGACTGGATAAGCTGGACTTAGCCAGATTTTCTGGTTATACATTTCGATCCTCAAGTGCCAAGGGGGCCTGTAGATCTTCTAAGCTTAATTCGACACGGTGGAAGGTGTGAAGTCAATGATATTTTTCATTAAAAAGATCACTATTTGTATTAACTATTTCTATTAATCATGAGCGTTTTCGCTTTAGGGTTGTAACTTAATCTTTTAGTCACCAAATCTGGAAATGGGACAATAGAACAAAATTATTAAATTATTGTATTGTCATAGATCCTTTACAAGTTTTCAAAATTTCGAATTAATCTGACCTTTTCAATCGAGTTCAAAGAGTCCGTTACAAACAGGTGCAGCTAATAAAAGAGTATTAAAAAAGTTTTTCAATTACCTTTTTGCCGTCGAACGTTGGGAGGATGGTATCGGAAATAGATATGGGTTGATCGTCCAAGAACCAGCGCACTTCTGGAATGGGGTTTCCAGATACCGTGGCTTCCAGTTTGAAAGTGTCTCCTTCTTGAACCTTGAGGTCGGTCAGAGGAGTCACGAAGGATGGAGAGCTCTTATGCTGGCCTTCAATGTCTTTGCCTACGTAAAAGTTACAAACAAGAGATTGTTATAAACATGCATCAGCGAGTAAGAAATTCAAGAGTTCGCAGTATCCTATCGACCAATTCCATCAAAGAAAAGACGTCACCAAATATTACAATATACAGACAATAGAGGTAAACCATTCCCATGCATATTTGAACTCAATAACAACCAGGGAGGGCTTGAGGCTTCGTGAGGCCCTAGACCATTACACAAATGTAGGCTACATCTATGACCCTTAAAAGTAGACGGTACATAGCATACGTTGTCAAGTACTCGTACAAACAATAATCCGAAACAAATAAATGTGCATGACTTACAATCACACAAACCGTCTCGACCGACTGACACCTTTTGACTGAATGAGTAATGATTGTGTATGGTGGAAGGCCTAGGATTATACATGGACGACGGGTGAGGGAGTGAGTGAGTGAGTGAGTTTGGGGCTTTTTGGCGCAAGAGCCAATTTTGGCTATTCTGCGCCAAACATATGTTAAAATATAAAACCATTTCATAAAATATGTAAAAATATACTGACAATATAGCTTCCATAAGAGTTAAAATATCAAATAGTATATAAAAATCATTTTTGAAATGATTAAAGCTACCATAATTTGGTGGGGGATATTCCCCACCAGGTCAGGCAAGGCTTTTTAAAAAACAGACAAATGAAAAAAGGGAATTTGAACAGTTTAAGCAGTCAAAGTTTAAAAAAATTAGTTCCTATTATTTCCTGAATCGCGTTGGAGTAATAGCGCGTACATATTTGTCAGGATTGTTTCGCCAATATATCCCTATGACGAATTTATTTTTAGGTTTTGGTTCAAGTTCTTCCTCCTCCACAGCATACGTTATCATGTCTTCTTCATCTGTTGCATATTCTGTAGGTGTTGACTTTCTGGTTCTATGTGGAGCCATTTTTATTTCAATTTCTGGTTTCTGTACTTTTGGGCGCTTTCTTCTATTTCTTGAATTTGTTTTACACATTTTGGGATTTCAGGTGCAATAGAATGTTCACTATTGGAAGTAGTAGGGACAGACTCTGGTAAGAGAACTAATGGTTGAACTTCAGTTGAAAGTGCAGCAAATTTATTAGAAGTTGTAAGAGAACGGGTTTCAGTTTCTAAAGATGAAGCAGAAGTATTCAGGTTATTGCCAGGGGAAGTAGAAGCAGTAGTAGGAATAGGTATTGGTAACAAAGACTCACTTTGTATTGTTGGTATTATTGCTGATGTGGAAGGAAGTAGATGTGCTTGAGTTGATGAAGATGATGTGGAGACTGTAGGCATTGAAGACGAGGTAGCGGAAATAGGAGACAAACATTGTAGAGGAGGGTAAATTATTTTTGTTATATTTGGAACTGATTGTGTAGTTGTGGATATAGCTGTAGGTTTTGTAACTTGAACATATGTTTGGGATAGCTGAGGAACTATTAGCTTGCGTGCTTCTGAGTAAGAAATATTTTTAGTTTTTTTAATTTCCTGAATTTGTTTTTCTAACTTCCATTTTGGGCATAATTTCAAATACCATGCGTGAGATTGTGAACAATTAATACATTTCGGCTCTAGAGTACAGTCGGTGGAAGAATGCCCAGCGGACGCACATCTAGATCATGTCAACTGATCTCGGCAGGAAGTTTGAGAGTGTCCGAATCTCTGACACTGAAAACAGCGCAGAGGATTCGGTATGTACGTATGAACGGATTTTGCAGTTTAAATATCCAGCTTTAATAGTAGCAGGTAATTTCGGACTATTGAAGGTTAAAATTATATGCTTAGTAGGTAAACGTGTTGAGTCTTTTTTATTATAATTCTTCTAACCTGGGTAATACCCTGTTTAGAAAATCCTTCGAGAATTTCTGTTTCTGAAGCACACAAAAGTCTGGTTCAGATATGACACCTCGACTAGAATTCAAAGATTTATGAGGAGTAACCGTTAACGTGGAGTCTAAAAATGTTTTCGCCATCAAGAAAGATTTTGATTGTACAGCAGATGCAGTTTCAATTAATAAATCACCGGAACGTAACTTTCGAGCTGATTTAGGGTCTTCACCGATTCCTTTAAGAGCCTTTTGTATGGCAAAGGGAGACTTCTTCGACATTTCGTTGTTGGGTAACGACAAATTTAAAAATCGTGAATGGTTTGCAATATCGTCAATGTTTTGGTTGGGTAAAACAAGGCCTTTACCCGGGCACAGCAGCATTGGATCCATAAGAAAAAGTACACAGCTTCGTTCTGGCGTGCTTCCACCCACCACGGAGTCCAACAAGGGAGGCAGTGTGCCGGTCATCTGGCAAATACCAGGCACGGCACTTACCTAGAATGCACCCAGAATATAGTGATACAGCATCAGGATGAGGATCCAACGGGTAAACCCACCACCCCTTATCTGCAGCACTAACCCTACAGCAATGTCTCTTCGGGGACACCGAAGAGAAGTATCACCAGCCGATTGACAGGAGTGGGCTCACTCCTGCCACCCGTCTACAGCGAAGCGTGGGCCAAAGGTATTCCCAGGACACCATTTTCCTCCTTACGGGACGCCGCACACGGCAAACATGCGGGTCGGAAAAACCAACAGTGTTAATCGAAAACAAATAAAGCAACACAATCAAAATATTTAAAGAAATATACGAAAAAGAAACTAAATTAACACAATACAAAATGTAAACCAAAATATGTTAATAATAAATAGGAAGTTTTTTTTAATAGAAAAAAACTAAATTTGAACTATGTTCATTTTTTGAAACGTAGGTCTGTGGTCTGGACGGGAAAAGAAGAAAAGGGGAAATGGCATGACAAGAAAGAGGGTCTAAAATAGAGAAGAATCACTAGTGTACCCCGGGTTCGTGAAGCCCGTGTTTACTAAAGATCAGTGCTTCTCAAACTTTCAATACTGGCGCCCCCCTTTTCGATCAAAATTTTTATCGCTCCCCCCTTATACATTAATAATGTAATGAATGCAATAATAATGAACTTTGATGCTAAAGCTACAATAGGCGATCTTAATTATAAACCATACAAATTAGTAACATAAGTATTAAATTTTGTATACTATTTTTAAGTAATAAATAAATAAATAAAATAATAGGATAATTATTGTGTTATTTTTCCTTTCTCTAATTTTTAAATTGAACATATTGCAAAATGCGGTGGCTGCTTAGAAGACAAAATATAGATATCTGCTAAATATAGAAAAAGAACTCAGAGGGTCAATTTCTAATCATAAGCATTCCTTATAAAAACTTTGCTTTGCAAGACAAGCCCACGGAAGTCGTTAATACTTATTAAACTTGTTCTTAATTTAGTATTAATTAATTAGTTATAAACTACTATGGAGCACTGATACATTAAAAGCATACCGGCTGAAGTACCCACTCGCACGAGTTCATTTATAAGAAAATAAAACATTATTGAAATAATCGCTGAATTTTGTAAGGAGAGTAAAGCCAAGTGCGCGACAATGTTTACAAAAATGTAAAATGATTTTTTTAAATGATTGCTCAAAGTATAATTAGTTTAAAGCGAACTATAATTTTAAGCCTTACAGAATTATCATTTAGAATTGATGTTGAATAATGAACAATAATATAAAATTCAGATGAAAAATAATTGTATTATTTTAAATATTTAAAGCGAAAACACTTCAACATGTTTTAACCCTGGAGCAGGCGCGCACTCGATACTAATGGTCCAGCGGGGTTATTGAGTCACCCCAACCCTTTTTTAATAATTGTTTTTATAGTACACAATAAAAATCGTAATTCCAGTGAATAATTTTGTTATGAGAAAATATACTTACCTACTTTCAAGGACTTTTCAATTTTTCTTTGGTAACAAATAAACAGTTTTCGCAGAATTAACGATTTCGTAATCTGTGTGTCCCGCGCGACCACTTCCGGGTAAAAAGTGTATTCATTATGATAATATATATGTTACTAATAAAAAATTTTGTAAAACGTTTTTCGTTGTGCTTTATATATTTTAGAATACTCTTAAATATTACTTTCCGTGGTTTTCCAAACATCATAAAACTCTTTTCATGGAAAAAAGCGCAAGAGAGAAATAAATTACTTACAACTTCCCTAACTGAGAAACAAACACATAAGAGAGGGGTCATAACTAACTGTACCAATAACTTAGAAGGTCAAACAGATTACAGCTATAATGTACAGTATTTCAAAAATAATGACAGTGATGAATTTTTTTATGTTCCTAAATTTTTTCGATTCTGGGTCCGAGATCTGTTTTTTCTCTGAATGAGTAGTATGTTAGGATTAAAAAGGAAGAGTAATAAAAAAATCTCTCATCATGGGATTGCAGCAAATCAAATAAAAGTTTTTTTTGTTTGGTTATAGGATCAAAAATAGCTAATTAGGTATTGAAGAAGTTTTTATTTTTGATGACTTAATATCGCGCGCGCGCCTATAAATTATATCAGAGTAAAAGTGCATTTTTTATTATGTCTGAAAGTATTTTGTTTTAATTCATCCCAGTAGATTAAATATTTTTAAATCTTTTATTTTCGATATGCTCACGCCCCCCTCGTAAGGTTATCGCGCCCCAGGGGGTCGCGCCCCACAGTTTGAGAAACACTGCTAAAGACAGTAAACCCCTTGGGAAAAGGAAAATATCACTAGGGTACCTCTGGATTGTGTGACACCCGTATTCATCTAAAGAAGGTGAGCCCTCTGAGGGGTACATGGATGACGGACATCCCATGTAGCCAGTTGACATATCGTCCTATATTCCCAATTTTTCGGAGAATACAACAGGAGAAAACATTTGACCATTGAAATTATTCAAATCACATGATATTAAGGCCTTGTCAAAAACGAGATGAGGCCCCCATTGTGGTAGAGGCCCTATACTCGGGCCCGGTTGGCGCATACCTTAAGACATCCCTGATAACAACAATAGCATTTGGCGAAAATATTTTAATTGGTGACGTCTTTTCATTAGGTGAAATTGGTCGATGGTATAATACGTAAGTACCAAAAATAGTTATGGCGGGAGGTCTTACTTATCACTTTGAGAGGAGCAGAGCAGGACTTCTCTCCGTGTTTGTTTGTAGCTGTGCAAGTGTAATCCCCAGCATTATCAGGCTTGCACTTATCAAACACCAAAGCAACCTCGCCACTCGGCAGCTGTCGTTTCCTAATGTTGGGATCGTCGTCAGAAACTTCGTTTCCGTCTTTTGTCCTGGAATAAACAACAACAGGGTGAAAAATTTAGAACGGATTCATTTTTTTTCAATCGAATGTTATTGTTTAAATTTTTTTTTCCGATAGAAAAATAAAGTACGATCATTATTTTCAAAGAATCGACAAAACAAAAGTTATTTCTAAAATAAAATGAAGGTTATTCTAAAAATTTTATTTAAAAAAATGATAATGTTATAAAACCATATAATATTAATTTGTAACTGCTATAACCCAAATCTCTGACAATTATTGTAAGCTAGAAGGAAAAGTTCTAATGATTAGAAGTTACAATTATCTTCTAAAAATTGAAGTATTTTAAAACGAAAGTCATCACTATTTAAGGTCATCTCTTAGTGCATTATATTTTATTAATATTATTACTACTGCTTTAAAAATGGATAACTTCTCATTATTTGGAGTAGATTACTTTTTTGAGTAAAAGTATTTTAATATGATCTATGAGAAAACATTACGTTAATACATTTTTTTTTCATATTAGTTTGATTTACAAAACGAAATTTCATTCCATTTTTTTAAAAATGAACTATGTGATTTGCATTTATTTTGCATGAAAATATGCCAAAAATAAAATTTATCTTCATGTTAAAAAACAGAAATTAAAGATTTAATGCAGTGGTTCATAAACTTTCGATTGTCGCTCTGCTCCCTTTATGTATCAACCTGACATCGTGGCCCCAACACATGACTGAGGGATTTAAGACAGCGTTTTTCAAACTGTGAGGAGCGTCCCTCTTGGGGGGAGGGCGAGAGAAATCTACAAGGAGGCGCAAGTATATTGAAAAGTCGAAAACAAAAGATTATTTTTTAAAAAATTATTAATTTACTGAAAGTAAACAAATACATTCTGGCATAGTAAAAAATAAAATACACATTTACACTGATATATTACACTTATAAATGTATCAGTGGAAAACAATGTATTATATATATAATTAATTTAACAATACTAAGTCAAGAACAAGTTTAATAAGTACCAGTGACCCCATGGGATTATCATATATAAAATTATATACATAAATTAACACTTATCTTGATAATTTGTACGGTTTATAATAAATCTCTTAACTGCCGACTAAAAGTTACACGATTCGCTTCCCAATGCCGTTTTCCTCGTAGGCGCGCGTATGTGATGTATTGGGGGGGAGGGAGGAATAAAGAAGCAAATAATCTGAAATAAGTAAATCGTTCACAAAAATTGTTAAGGTCCTTTTATTACTTTCCAAAGCCTTCGGAATAATTTTATGGATAGCAGTGCACTGAAAAGACCGTACTTCGGAAAGACATATATACGTCCGGGGAAATTAACGCTTTGGCTGAGCGAGACATTTATATACACCGGTGACACTTAAGAGGTAAAAGTCATATCGTAGTTTTAGCATCAGAGTACAGTATTATTGAATTCAATACATTGTTACTGTATGAGGGGGCGCAATGAAAATTATGATTGAATATTGGGTCACGAATATTGAAACTTTGAGAATGAGAAACACAGATTTATGAGATTCTCATTAATATTAAGACTGCCTTTGCTACTTATACAGACTTCTTTTTAAATTTATGAAGACACTAAGCATCTAATTAAAACTGAATTAATATTCTTATCGAAATACGTATTCTAGTAAATTTTTTTTTGGGGGCAATTTAGTGATTTAGTTTAGGATGGCACATCTTTACATTTTTTCACGAGGCCTTTCAAAGCCTGTAAGAGAAGGAAATATTAACATTAAATGAGAGACCTTCACGGACCATCTAACAAAACGCTGGGGACCATCGGGGCCCACGGACCTAAGTTTAAGAACTGCTGGTTTAATGTATATAACTTACTAGTATATATTACTTATTCTTTATTTCTATTTATTTTATTATTCAAGCTATAACACATATTCGTATTTTCGGAAGAAATACATGTTGCCTAACAATTTCACTAAGAAAAGTGTGTCATAGATTTAAGAAAAATTTTCAAAGTATGTATAAATAAATTACGATTTTTTACAAAATTTTGTACGTATTACAAGTTTAAAAATTACATACAAAAATTTGTATTTTATGCCTATAAAATTGCTTTAAAATATTTTTAGAGCATCTGAAGAGCATTTTGTACAAAATATTTGAAAGTTTTCTGGTTTTTTTTTATTTTTACTTTTGGAAAGATTATTACAAAAGTTATGGACAGAATTGTTTTGTGTTCTGCCAAAAATCTTCTGAAACGGAACCAAATTTCAAAGAAAAATTTGAAAAACCTAAGATATGTTCGAAACAAGATTTGATTACCATTTGATGTCAGGAATAGGATCCCCAGAGATTTTGCATTCCAATTTAGCTGGGCAATCGACGACGCCGGTAACAGCTTCCAGAGGCTTCAAGAACAGCGGAGACTCTGAAAACATAAAAGCACCATTGACTCGACAGACTGTGTTGCATGGCAGATATTTTATCACTTTAAAGCACTTCGTGCGATTGTGGTTAAAGCAAATAATATGAACAACTGATGATAAACTTACCCCCAAAAATTTCTAGTTAATAACTAAAAATGTAATGTAAAATCTAACAAGAATGTATGAAAGTTTGTTACTGTTGTTGACTTATTCCACCTGATTTAGCCGCAGGCTAGACAAGGTCCATTGAGCCCAAGAATCCTCAAAAAAGCATATACAAGAAGAGTATCGGAGTATATATACTTCTAGTCAAGACCCGCACAGTTCAATAAATGTTCCGGAGAGACCTGTACCGAGTTGCATTTGGTACACTTTAAATATGCTTATTGTCCATCAACGAAGGATAAGCACTTTATGTATCCACTTGCAAGTCTAGATATTGTGGATTGGATGATTATCCGAGATGGTAAGGGCCTTTATTATACCAGGGATGAGTCGGGGGAATTTTCTACTGCTGCTAGTTTGAGATTTTTGTTTTGGAGCAGTTCTAGGAGAATGTCAGGTTGTTACTTGGCAGTTGAACCTCAATGGCGCTTCCCTTGGTCAAAAAAGGTCAGCCATTTCATTGCTAGAGGGTCCAATGTGGGACCGGATCCATTGAAAATAGATGACGTGCTACCGTGAAAGCTCTTTAAGAGTACAGTTATACCCCGAACTTACGCGGTGAGGGGGGATTGAGTGATTCACTAAGTCGAATTCACGTAGGACGGGGTATAATTAGGCGTATAAATGCATAGAGATTATTTTTAGTAGGAACTGGAGACGAAAGAAAGCAATAACTTTAAAAATGTTTAGTAAAATCTTAGATAACACACATACAAAATCGCAAATCGAAGTTATTTTGATGTAGAAGGTTTCATAAAATTTAACAAGTAGTCAGCCAGCTCAAAGATTTTTTCCTCCCAAAAAGACTTACTAGTAGTAAGCTAATAATTTTTTTATTACTTGTTTTTTTTAAAAGTATATTGTTTACTGCAGTTGATATTTTCTAAAATTTTTAACCTTTTTCAATTAAATTTAAGCCTTCTGTCAAATTCCCAGCCGTCATTCAATCTCTTCTGATTGAACTGGGTCTAAAGACTCAAATTCTTCAATGTCTTGCTCATGCATTTCTATGAGGTCATCAGTTGTCAGCTCTAAATTATTTGGAATCCAGCAGTTCTTGAACATCCTTATTATTCACTTCTAAATTTATTTGCCTGGCGAGATTGGCAACTTCTTCAATCAAATTACCAATCAGAGATGCGCGCGCACGCTTTTTCTCAGCTCCTAAGAGCAAGGGTTCATTAAATATGATTCTTCTAAGCCAAGGGTGTCAAACTACCAAGCTTACTTGGGTAAAAAAAACAAGATTTTACTTTAAGTGGGCCGCAAAAAAAATCAATATTGATAGAAACGTAGGTTTATCTCGAATAGTAGTTTATAATAAACATATATATAAGAGCAACAAAAATTTAATGTTTGCGTCTTGACTTCTCTTCTCTGGTTTATTCTACCAGAAGACTTATTTCCTTTCATAATTGAAAACAACTGCTCATACCGATAAGTATTTTCGAACATAAAAATAATATCATATGCAAATATTTGAGTATTTACAAACAAGGCTGGTGAATATTTGTAAAATTCAGGCACACCTACTTCAATGAATTTTGCCTTCAAATTTGAGTAACACTGAATCTCGATCACCTCTATTTGCATATGGTTAGGTACCGAGTCTACATTTATTGAGAAAATCGAAGAAAACAAACAAAATTTGTTTTCCAAAGAGTTAAAATTTTTAAATCTTGTTTCAAATTCAGTTATAAGATATAAAAGTTTTTCTGCGTATTTTTGATGCGATGCAGTATCATCTAAACTTGATTTGTTCATGTTGTACGCCGGGAAGTGCGTTATATTTTCACGTTTCAGTTGCTTTTCCCAAAGATTAGGTATTATTGTGTGCCTATATATCTGCCAGGCCGCAAAAATGTTCAATGTGACACGCGAGTTTGACACCCTTGTTCTATATAAGCCAATAGTACTCTTAAGGTATCCGACTACGTTCGGAACCGTTATTCTTTAAAAAAAGCATGAATGGATCATTTTCATGATATTTAGTGTCACTTAGATTAGAGAATACATGTATAAAATTGTTTTAAGGACATTTTGACAAAAACATTTATTTAAATACAATATTTCGGTAAAAAATTAACTTAGAATAACCTTTTTTCAAAATGTTCTCCTTTTGTGAAAAATGCTTCTAATATAATATTTTGCCTGTATATAGTTCAAACCTCTGTACAGAGGTTCAACTATGATTTTTGAAAAATTCACATTTTCAGGGTTGAATTGAAATAATTATCGGCGTTTTTTTTTCTTAAAATTTCTCTCCTCTGTTGTCGTGAAACATGGATAAACCCACTTCTAAGTTATATATTTCAAAAATTCTAGTTGAGTCTCTGTACAGAGGTCTGAGCTATATACAGGCAAAATATTATTATAATAATAGAAGCATTTTTCACAATAGGAGAATATTTTGAAAATGGGTTATTCTATGTTCTTTTTTTGTCAAAATATTGTAGTTAAATAATTTATTATTGTAATACTATTCTTAAAACAACTTTATATACATTTTCTAATCTAAGTGACACTAAATATCATAAATATTATCCATTTATATACTTTTGCAAAATCACGGTTCCGAACGTAGTCGGATACCTTAATTCTCTTTGGTTGTCTCACCTGTAGATTCCTTATCTACGAGAGAACAACTTTCTTTTAGAGCATTTTTACGCTATTGTAACTAATTTGGATAGCTAATATAAATATTATGGAGCTATGACTAATTATTTTCTGAGTTTTTACCAAATTATGATGAGACGATAATGCTAAATCTTAGCAAGATACCTCGTAATTGTGGGTCATGGTGTAATAAGCTTTATGAATAACTGGTACAAATATTGGAAATATATAGCGGATAAGTAAAAGATAAATTTAGTTCCTTACGTATAACTTCGACGTTTGCAGAGCTTCTCATTTCTCCGCCTACATTCGAGATGAGGAGGGTGTACTTTCCTGCGTCCTCTGGTTTCACATCGGCGATGTCCAAGGTGACCGTTCCATCAGGACTTTGACTCATTTTGATCCTGTCGCTGGGCTCTAGTGGAACACCATCTCGCAACCTAAGATATGACAAGAATCTAACTGAGATTCAAAGTAATAGGGCAAATCTAGCGCACGAGAGGAACAGTGCGTATTTTTCTCAGTTTCTTACTGTTTGAATGTTAGTTCTGTATCTTATTTCTTCAAAATTAGACATTCCACTTTATTTAAATTAGTCGGATATCAAACAATATACTAGATTCAATTACATTTATAATTCTCTATTAACCTGCTCCTTTGGTCATTTATGTATTTCAAATTGCCACGAATCGATACGTATCTTTGCTTCTATTTTATCACTAAATTATTTTGCTGACTGTTATTCTTCGTGTTATCATATTTTTTTCTCTTATTTTACAAAAATTAATAATATTTTTCTAACTATGTAATATAGGGAAAAAATGAGACGATGATGGAGATGTTCTAAAACATGTTTAAACACACTGTTCAGTTCTAAGTTTGAATATGGTTGTTATAAATTCTAGGTTCGATTTTGTAGATTTTTTTTGTCACTAGAAGTGAAAAAAAATATTTTAGGATTTCCCATAACTGGGTAATAAATATTTTTTAAAAAATCGTTTGCTTCATAGGTTAAGATTTTATATTAGTAACTAAGCACATGTTTCGGCTCTTATGTATTATACCGGTGGTTCCCAAACCTTTTCACCTCATGGAGTCCCTAGAACTTGAAGATGCTTTCGTGTAACCCCATTCCATACACTTACTCCAAAGAATATATCTCAAAATAGTATTTAAACTAGATCAACATGTTATGGGCACTTTATGAAAGGTAATTTAGAAAAGTATTGACTTTATTATTAAAAAATTCTAATCTAATTTTTTAATATAATTTTACTCATTAATAATATTAATTTGTGGTCCAAGTGTAACTTACCCATGTTAGTAATTGGGATACGTGCTTACTTTTTTTCACACAAAATGTCGAAGTCTACGTATATTGAGATTAAATGCGATCACATTACTTATCCAGAGTTTAGTTTATTTTACACTTTGTTTTTTGTAGCCACTCACGTTGAGAAATGTTTTTCACTTAAACACAATGCTCTGTGTGAATGGCATTAAAATGTTCTCAGCTGCATGAGAAAATCTGTATTTTGTACGAATTTTCAACCTAAAATTTAGATGTTCTAGTTAAATTTAGATTATAACATCAAATCTGTTGATATGTTGTTTCTTCTCCTTCATTCACAAATACAAAAAGGTGAATTTTCCATTAGAAAATTTAGTTT
This sequence comes from Trichonephila clavipes, assembly GCA_019973935.1. Classification (NCBI taxonomy): domain Eukaryota; kingdom Metazoa; phylum Arthropoda; class Arachnida; order Araneae; family Nephilidae; genus Trichonephila; species Trichonephila clavipes. The sequence goes on along the minus strand of BMAU01001363.1, from coordinate 1,223,888 downwards.
TGAAAGGAATTGTGTTCACACTAACGAGTAGAAGTTATCTCGTGGAACTCGATACGTATATATACAGATAAAATGTGTTTTAATGTTTTTTGTTATATTATAATAAAAGTTAAAACAGTGTTGTATAATAAAGTTATTATACATAAAATTTTCAGTTTGAATATGAGTAGAATGAGCTACAGATACTTGTAACTATATAAACTTGATAAAGAACTTGAATCTATTTTGAATACATATTTATTTCTTCATGAAATTTTCATTGTGACTCGTGGAACCCCAGGGTTCCGTGGAACACAGTTTGGGAACCACTGTATTATACTATCGACCAACAGCGTCAAATCGAAAGACGTCGACAAAACTATGATATACAGCTAATAGTGGAAATATTTCCTGTGCGTGTTACAACACAGAAAAAGTAACGATAACAGCATTTGGCGATACTTTTTGATAAGTCATTATCTTTTAATATGACAAAATTGGTCAATGGAATAATAAGTAAGTATCCTAGTTTCGATGATTTCGAGTTTCATCGAGATTTTATCACATTATTTTACATTTGAGATTTGATGTGTTCTCAAGAGAAACAAGCAATGCAATTTTTTTAAAAATCAATTCCTACTTCGTTAGAAAAAGGTACGGGCGCCATTTGTTGCTGCTACTTGTAACTAACTTAGAAATAACGCAGAATAAATTTAAAATTAAAAAATAAAACTTAATTAATGAATTAATATTTGAAAAAACTGTATTAACATCAAATGTCAGCCACTACAATTTTTAAAAATGTATTTGAACATGAATGGATGAGTGGAAAGTATTTTATTAACGATTGGAAATTTAATATATATATATGAAAGGATAATATATAGGGAGAGAAGTGAATTAATAGTAGGAATTGAAAAATAAGAATCATTTATTGAAAGGAACTTGCTTAGGTTCCGTAAAAATTTCTATTTGGCAGCGGGGCACACATGAATTTTTCAGGGAGCGGGGTCGAAAGTCCAACATTCTCGTTTCATATTCCAATACGCCTTCAAACATGTTCTTTTGATATTGTCGAGAACAAAAACACAGTAAAAAATAAATTATTGAATAAATAACTGGTAATATATTAAATAATTAACTAAAAATAAATTATTAATAAATACTTAATTAAATTAGTAATAGCACACAAGAAGTCCAAAATCTTGGAACTCCCTTGTACAAGCCATTGGTGTTTGATAATTGTGCTATAAAATTAGTAGAAAAACAACAGGGTTTTGTAAACAATTGTTTTGATTACAAAATCCAGTATTTCTAAGAAAAATAAAAAAATAAAAATAAACAGTTGTTTAAATTTATCAGTTTTTTTCAATATTAGTCTTTTAGATATAGTTCAAAAATATTCAAGCTTACCATTTGACATCAGGTTTAGGTTCTCCATCGATCTTGGCAGTTAATTTTCCCGGTTCTCCTTGAACGAAAGATGCTGGTTTTAAGGATTCTACTATTTCAGGCAATTTAAATCCATCCCCTGAAAAGACATAAGTAATTCGTAAGTCGATTTTTTCACCTTAAAACACAAGTCTGAAAAGTTTGCATTTAAAATTAACGCATAAGTGTTTTGAGTAAAATTTCTCAACATTTTGATAATTATACTACGAGAAAATCTATTTTGTACACCATGAAATCTCACGCATTGTTGCTAAGAAAATATTATCAGATTTTTAAAATTTTTGGTATTTACGTACTATTGCAACAATATTAACCTTCAAGATAACTCGCCAAGTTAGCAGCACCGACATCGCATATTTCATACGCGGTGAACTGGCAACCATGTGCTTCGTTTCATATAATGTCGCCAATACGGTTGCGATAGTACGTAAGTGTCACATTTTTTTTATTAAGAGAAAACACAAGTTAAAGGAATTTTATATTCCATTTAAATTTTCAGCAATAATTTCATAGCCAGTGAAACATTTAATGTCTAAAGCAGTGGTCTTCAGACTTTTCAACTCACTGAACCCCTAGCACTAAAAAGAGTTTTCGTCGAACTAATAGAAGTAAAAAGTAGTTTCGTAGAACCCTATTCCATACATACACTTAGGACATACCTTAAAATAATATTTAAAATAGAATAACATGTTATAAGAACTTTATGTACCATGATTAAAAAAGTATTGCATTTATTATTAAAAAATGTTAAGTTACTATTAATATAATGTACTCATTAATAATATTAATCAATGATCTATGTGTTTCCAGCCCATGCATTATGTTAAGGTATCCGACTACTTGCGACAACTTTTTTTTTTGAAAAAATGGAAATATGAGGATCTTTTTGTGATTTTTAGATTTATTTAGTATATTTTAAGGAAAAAATTTTAAAATTGAAAGCAGAAAAAATTTATTATTATTAAAATGGGAAAAACTGGTAAAAATGTACACAAAATTACATAAACGGGGCCCGCTCTGTACAAAATTTTTATGAGAAAATTCTCAATTTTTCAATTTTGATGTGTTACTTTATTATTCGTGTTTGAAATGACCTTCAGGATAAGAGATATTTCAATTTTTACAAATCCTAGAGCACTTTATCTTAGTGATTATACGAAATTGCTTAAAAAGAAAGTGATTATATTCACATAAAGGACTGTAAATTTTAAAATAAAGCAGCGATTGATAAATCTGAAGATCAAAACACTTCTACTGTTATACATAACATACACAAAAAATTTCAGCAAATTATTTTCAAAACTTTTTGAGCAATCGCTGTCCCCGTTTGAACTTTTCGCAAAAAACACATTTCGAGTAAAACGCATTTTAAAGTTTGTCATCTTGTGTAAAGTTATGGCATCTGCTTTTACTAAAACACTTGTAATTTTTGTTCTAGTGAATGGAAAATAAGAAACTTGGTATTTTTATTAAGCTTATATGATGGGATATAAAATAAAATCATAAACAAAATTTGTCAATTTTTGAAAAAAATCATGATTTTAGGGTAGTCGGATACCTTAAGTAACTGGGATAATGTGCTGGCATTTATTCACACAAACTGTCGAACAATAGGTCTGTTGAAATTATATGAAGTCGTATTACATATTCTGAGCTCAATATGTTTCTATACTTTCTTTTGTAGCCACTCACATTGAGAAATATTTTTCACTTATACACATTGTTTTGAATGGTATTAAGGTATCCGACTACGTTCGGAACCGTGATTTTAAAAAAGCGCAAAAATGGATAATTTTCATGATATGTAGTGTCATTTAGATTAAAATACATGTATAAAATTGTTTTAAGGACATTTTGACAAAAAAATTATTTAAGTACAATATTTCGGCAAAAAATTAACTTAGAATAATCTTTTTTCCAAATGTTCTCCTTTTGTGTGAAAAATGCTTCTATTAGATTTTGTGTGTGTGTGTGTGCCTGTCAGACCTCTCTACAGAGGATGTTCTCCTTTTGTGAAAAATGCTTCTATTAGAATATTTTGCCTGTCATTACAATATAAAGCTACAGAGGCTCAACTAGAAATTTTGAAAAATTCACATTATTTTTAGAGTTACAACCATTTGAAATAATTATCGGGTTTTTTTGCTTAAAATTTCTCTTTATAATAAAAGCATTTCCCATGAAATGAGAATATTTTGAAAATGAATCATTCTATGTTCCTTTTTTGTCAAAATATTGTACTTAAATAATTTTTTATTGTAATACTATTCTTAAAACAATTTTATATACATTTTCTAATCTAAGTGACACTAAATATCATAAATATTATTCATTTACACGCTTTTTCAAAATCACGGCTCCGAACGTAGTCGGATACCTTAAAATATCTGTAGCTGTACGAGAAATACTGTGTACTTAAGATGAACTTGTAACATATAATTTAGGAGCTGTTTTTGCATAAATTTAGCTTTTTAACTTTGAATCAGTTGATATGTCGATAAGTTGCTCGCTCTTTTAACGTAGCTGTTTGTTTCACAAATACAAAAGGTGTGTTTTCCATTAGAAAGCTATTGAGTTTTAAAAGACATTGTACTAACGAGTATAAAACTATCTCGCTTAACCCGAGACAGTAAATAAAATATTCCCAATCTAGTAGGAAATTATATATATATATATATATATATATGTAGGATTTTCCCTTTGAAACATTTGTTAAAAGGTTGAGTCATATCCTTTTCAGAGGACCATAAATCTCAATTTTATTTATTACTGCATTCCGAAGCAGCGCCATCTAGTGAGCTTTCGTAGCTCCGGCTTGAATAATTTTTCGGCAGAGGCCAACTAACCACTGCTTGTTCAACACGTCGCGTCTTTACCACATTTCCGCGCCCAGCGTGGCACCACCAGTCCTAACATCCAAGAATGAGAAAGGTTTATTTCCCCGTCTTCTAAAGGTATAACTCAACTTTTAATTAACTTAATTCCTGCATTTCTTTCTCTTTGTAAATATCCCCTTTTGTAAATATTTCCCTTTAACTTTAAATAAATTCTCTTTTACTTTGAAGTATTTGTGTTTAAATAACTTAGATTCAATTAATAATTCATCACTCACCCTTAAATACTTACCCCTAGACAAACCACCTCGCCAATCTAAAATCCCGCCTTCTGAAGAGTCTGATTTTTATTCGAAGATTTATTCGGACTCCCATATATATATATATATATATACAGATGAAACATTTTTAATATTCTTTAACTATATTACAATAAAAGTTTAAAAAGTATTGCAAAATAAAGCTATAATATATAAATAAAATATTCAGTTTTTTAATGACAGGGATGAGCTTTAAATTCTTGTAGTGATACAAATTCATAGAAAACGTGATTCCATTTTGCTTATACATATTTTAGTTTCTTTTCGAGTTTTTTACTGTGAATCACGGAGCTCCTGTGTATGCCTCGTGGTACAGGGTTTCGAGGAACACCGTGCGTGGGATAAGCTTCCCACTATAGGCTGCATATCGTGGCATTTGTCTATGAGTGAGTGAATGTGAGATTTTATGGCGCAAGAGCGAAATCTGGCAATACTGCGCGAAACATTTGGGAAAATCTGTGATCTAGACGGGAAAAGAAAGGATAAATTGAATGACAAGAAGGAGGGTCGAAAATAGAGAAGGATCACTAGGGTACCCCAGGTTCGTGAGACCCGTGTTTACCAAAGATAGTAAACCCCTTGGGAAAAGGAAAAGATCACTAGGGTACCTCGGGATTGTGACACCCGTACTCACCTAAAGAAGGTGAGTCCCTGAGGGGCATTTGTCTATGTCTTTTCATTCGACGAATTGTTTGACTGTATAATACTTAAGTATCATAAAAATTCATAGACTTTAAATATTTTTCAATTTATTTTTATGGTAGAAAGATACAATAATTATTGTAACATTCAGTTTTGTGGATCGTTAATGATAAATATGGAGACATCTCCGATATCTGTAATAATAGTTAATATAAATATCGATTGTGTTTTAAAGTAAGAACCTTGTGTCTTCCTGTCTCTGTTTTGCGCCTGCGCGGAACCATTCTTTTTGTTGTATAACAAGTACTTTGTTTTACATCAGTTTCAAAATGTAAATTAAAATTGTTATATAATGTTAGAATGTAGAAGATATTAATACATTTTTCTCACGATTTTGAACTTGAATAGAACAATGTGTAAAATATGAACAAATGATTAATCTACTCTATCTTGTAAGAACTCCGGTTTTGTAAGCTCAAGTTTGCGGGTTGGCTCCTGGGCCAACTCTGTGGATATCCATGATGCAAGAAATTAGACAGCGTCCACGTCGTATGGTATGCGGCACGTTAAAGATCCCTAGAGTGCTTGTCTGGCTTGGGTGCTCTCGGAAAATTTAAATTCGTAGTATAATTCCGCATCGTCGGAGCTCAGGTGCCTTCCTTTGGGAAGGAAACAGGCGTCAAAATTACTTTGGGGCAACTGATATACAAATAAATGGTGCCCCACTTGAAAGTGATACTAGCTCCCAGGGAATGTACTAGGTCTGCAATGGCAATTACCAATATGCAGGTCCATTAGAAAGATGTAAGAGCTTTGGAACTATGGTGTTCATAGAATCTGTAGCTTTCTCAACTATCGCAGAATGTTCTATAGGTAAGGAAAGCAAATACAAGTCTTTTTCTTAATAACAGAATTTGTGGAGTTAATTTTTTTAAAATTATAATTTAGATTTAACGTAAGCCTACTGTGCAATTAAGAGCGTATTATAATACTTACCCTTGAATTTCGCCATCCAGTCATGGTTAATTCTGGCTGAATAAGTTCGTAAATTTTAAAATACTTAGAAGGTGATAAAATACAGTTAAAAATAATTCCATGGAAAGAGTAGAAACCAATATACTCGTATATGTATGTACACTTAATAACTTAATGTTTGACTTAACTTCTAATCTTATTTGTTTTTTCTCTAAATATCATAATTTCGAAAACCCAAATTCAAAAAGAGTCATTTCATCTTGATAGAACCTACATTTTGGATAAAAATTTATATTTTGACAGATTTATTCGTGATTCCTCGTTCTAAGGATTAGATTTATAATTTTTGAAAGGTTTATTAGCGATTCCTAGTGAAAGAATATCTTTTTCGCCTACTCGTGCCTTATTGAGCAAAACATTGTGTAATTTCTAAGAAAAACTAAAATTTCCCTTCACTTGAACGTATAATATTTCTATCATTCCATTTCCTCCTGTTTCTCCTTGTATATTTAAATGTAGAAATGGAACAATGCCCTCTCTTGCTTGCCAGGTGCTTGAGCATTGAAAATGCTCCATTTTTCATCTCATGTCAAAATTACAGAAATAAAAGAAGATTTTATTAATATCCAAGACTTTCAATTGGCCACTATTTCATTAAAAAAATGAACAAATCTTTATGTTACAAAAGTAAAAAATCATCAAAAAAAATCTCATGTTGTTTTCGCCTACCTACTACAGCTACCATGGCTGAACTTCTAGTCTTTCCTTCGTCGTTAGTGGCAATGACGACATATTTTCCAGAATCTTCTGGAACCGCTGCTTCGATAATAAGAGCGATAGCACCACTGGGTTGCTCCAGGATTTGAGTTCGGTCGTTCTTTACTATATCATCACCGTCTTTCATCCTAGAATAGGAAAACATTGTAAACATTTTTATTCAGATCATAAATTGTACAGACAAGGTTCACAAGATAGAGATGATCTATACTCCACTTTTTACAATAATAAGCCCCTGGTCATAAGACCGAGGGCTAGGGATTACAATACCGGAATACCGAATATCGGTATTTGAGCCATTCGTACAATTTTGTAATACCGGCATTCACAAGTTTAAATACCGTTTTTTCGGTATTTGCTAGAAATTTTGAAATCGACTCCACTGTATGTTCAGAGAACGCCATCATAGCAAAATAGTATGCTTTTTTTGTTTTTATGTCTCCCTAACAAATGGAATTAATCAGGCTATGGATAGAAAGTTGCATCATACAATCGATAAAATATGCGAATCATCCACACACAAGGAGACTGGCTAAAACTATCGTATTACAGCTCAGAGCGATACTGCACACGCGCACGATTTATAGTCTGATATTTGTATCTGCGAAAATAAGGTTGTAGTTGTGAAGAAAGTGCATAATATTTCGATGTTTTTTTTTAAATTGCTGAGTTTGTAAACACTGTATTTGCACATCATACTTTTGGGTTCAAATTATTTTTCAGATTCACACACACACACACACACACATTATACGTAATTCATTTACGTAACCCATAATAATGAGTAAGTATAACTTTAAAAAACATAAAAAACCCCATAAACTTCGGTTTGTAAAATTTGTAATAGTACCATTGAATAGTGTTATTTACACTTTTTTTGTGATTTAAATAAATAAGATGTTCTTTTACTTTTTTGGGACTCTTTATATACTGCTTTAATTTATAAGTTACAAATTATTTTTTGTAATATTTAGACTTTCTAATAAAAATGGCAATCACAACAATCATTTATTCATTTATTAGCCAATTAAGAGGCTATTGTTTTTGAAAATGAACAAAATGTCATGAGATATTTTTTCAGAATGATGTTGTTAAAATATTGTTTAGTGGAATAATTTTATGTTATTGTTGCTACTAATCCTCCAGGGTCTGACAAAGTCAGACGAGATCAATTATAAATCGCTGACTCTCAAAAAGTCTAGCACAAGAAGAAGGTGATCTGTGTAGATATCTTTAGTTATGAGATCCATGCAACACTTTATGTGTCCGGTGGAAGCCTGGTGAGATCTTGACACTTTGTATAGGCGGAGAAGATCTTTTTGTTCGCTGAGAGGGACGATGTGACCACTGGAAAGACGAGAGTGTTGTCTGGGAGCATCTGTCACACTTCAGGGTTGATTGATTGGGTATTAACGTCGCACCGTTCAGCTACTCGAGGGCTTTTGGCGACGGACCACGTAATTTTGAACCATGGTCAAGTGACGTGGACGACACTTCAGGGGTAGAGCCAGATTGGTTCTATTGCTCACGTACCAATGATAAATGGAAGGCACCCTCCACTTCACCAAATTGATAATTTTTTTAAAGAGTATAATTCCAGATATGTAAGGGCGAATGTGGAGGGAGTTGGAAGATTACAACCCTCCTTCGATAGTTCGTCCACCATTTTATTGCCATAAAAGTTCAATATGACATGGGATCCATTGAAAATGAATATCATGGTGCAGAGATACATGTTTCAGATCATTGGGTATTAGTTCACTTCTGAAAACTGAGCAGAAAACTGGATTGCGTTTTTACAGAGACAATTTTTCCTGGTACGTATTAATATAGAGCCCGCTCTATCGGCTTGGTCAGATATTTTACTACCAATATTCTGTGTTTTTCACATAAAGAGTTTGGAGTAATTGTAATTATATTATATATTTTCTTAAGAAAATCTTTTATTGTACCAGTGTCTAACAGAAAACTGTTTACGTAACCGATTTGTATAAAAAGAATTTCTGAAAAATTATTCTACAATTTGAGTGTTGTCTCGGAGTTTGTAGCAATGATTTTCTCATCTTTATTTCATTTCAGTAGTATTTGTGTAATAAAGAATGCGTTGGATGAAGTTGATGTTATGACTAGTGATGTCTCAAGACTTCTTTAGGCTCTGGGGCCTTATGCAAAAGTAGGCCCAATCTGCGATCCTTTTAAGTAGACAGTATAAAGCATACGAGTTGTCAAATACTAGTACAAACAGAAACATGTTACAAATAAATGTGTGTGACTCAATCTCATAAACCGACTCGACCGACTACATCCTTTCACCCAATTGATGGTATATGGTGGTAGGTCTATGAATAGATACGGATGGCAGACATGGCATAATAATGAAGTCTTGCTACTGTTGTCAGTTGGCATAAAGTTCAAAATTCTCAATTTTTAGAGAATATGTGTGGGAATAACATTCGATGATTAAAAATAGTCGGATCTGGATTTAGTTCAGGCCGAATCGAGAAAGAAAAAAGGTTCTCCAAAGTTCCCGCCTTGAGACCGCTTCACATATCGGGCGGCAGGGGTCCTTGAATCCGATAGATGCAGCACACCCGACTTGTATGTTTTAATGTCTTTCCAATTTTTCGCTAATTTTCATGTTTTTGTGTAATATATAATTTTCAGTTTTGTACTAAATAACTCGGAACAAGTAACTGGAAACTTCTTTAAGATGTTTTTTTGTGTGCTGGGAATTGAGATGCATCTCAGAGATGCCGCGCAAAGTCATACATCTTGTTCTTTATTAGATTGTCTTTTAAATGTTGTCAAAATCTTTCCACAAGATTATGGCCGGAAAGTAATAGTCATGAACCTCGTTCATTACGACTCAGGATTGAAGAAATACGAGTAACTGATGTGCAACTCCCAATTCAAGACGAACAACAAAGAAAAAACACCAAGAACTTTGAAGAGGAAGTACTGTTCCCGTTGTCCAGAGATCAAGAAAAGACTATCAAAATTATGTAATGTAAAAAAGCGAAAAATTATTGTGTTTGGAACATTGTTATATGATTTGTGAAGATTGAAACAAAAGATTTCAAAATGTAAATAAGTAATAATGACAATAATAACTATCCGCTACCTTTGAATGATATATTTTGTTTAAATTGAAATTTCTGATTATATTTTAAATATTATATTACAACGAGAGAAATATACGTATGCATCTAACGGAGGTATGTTTGAGCCGAAATAATTTATTAAATAATGCTTTCATCATTAAGTATATTTATTATTACTTTTGTTATAGACAGTTTTGTTCAGTGAGATGATTACCAAATAAGGTTTCAATTTTCCTATGTTCTTTAAATTTTTCAATATATAACAAATACGTGTGAACCTGCTTTTTTACTTCTTTACGACCATATTCCTGTTTTTTCCCTCCCTCCCTTTTAAACATATGATAGCTCCTTAGCTTTATATTATTAATCCCTAATGACCACTGAATGCTTGGATGCTACAGATAGATATATATAGGTACTTCTATCTACTTCTATTATCTATTACTTCAGTAACGATCCATTATTTTAGTAGGTAGGTAATCTATACATATATAAATAGATGTTTGTATACATGACCTCGCCTCACTCCGACGTTGTTCAACCGATCACTATGAAAATTGGTATGTATATGTATTTTTTTGTGGAGAAGGTTTTAGTGCTATCCTCTTTATTGCAGCTCTCAGCCAGGTGGCGCTACAACATATCGACTTCTGCACCGTTCAATCAATCATCAAATTGCCAATATGATCGCCAAAAATGATGCCAACTTGGCTCTATCACCATTATAATGGAAGGAACGGCATTGCTTGCGAATACTACAATTTCAACGTAAATTAAATACATCAGAAAGTAATATTAACGTATTGCGCATCCAGATCTAAATTATTTATGCTATTTTAAGCATTAATTACATAAAATTTGTAATAACATGTTACTTTTGCTGAGCAGAGATGAGCTCAGGAAGGTGCTTTCAAAAATCGAACCCCAAAAGGCGTTACCGAAAGTTATAAATAACAAAAATCCTTTATATCAGGTATTAGATATACCTTAAAATTTAGCAAATATAATTTTTTGTTCAGCTGAGATATGCAAAAAGCTTTTTATGTTTGATTTATAATTCACTTAAAATTAACTCATTAAAAATTTCCTTATCCTTCCATCTGTATAGTTTAATTTTTTAATTCTCCCGTGCAAAGAACGGGTATACCAGCTAGTACAGTATATAATACAAAAATTAAGAGGTTCAAAAACAAACGGTGCACTTTATGTCAATATTTTAGATATAACATTACACTCTCTTTAATGTTAAATCTCCTCAATAAAACTATTAAATCATTTTCAAACGTAAGTATGAGGCGTGAATCTGAGAGATGCCGCGCGCCTATGAATGGAACTTCTTGAAGCGTGCCTAGCGGAGGGTTATAAAAGAAAAAAATCAACGATCAATTCAAGCAGTGAAACTAATATAAGATAATTTTTGATGCTTTCCGTTGTGTTTTTTAATATTAAAATATTAAATAAATTGTTGATTTTTAAAAAGATAGCGAGAGTAAGTACTAACCATTTGAGCTTGCAACCTGTATCCGGTTGTAGCTCAGCCTGTAGCTTGATGGTCTCTCCCTCGTTAACTTTCAAAGGCTCCAGACCTTTTATGAAAGCAGGCTTGTTTCCAGACATTCCCGGCATGGAAGGCAGCACTGAAGAAGGACAGGAAAAGTATATATATATATATTCATATTGATTTTTTGTTATATAATTTATTTAATTTAATTTCTTAAATATGAACTCCCTGCTAGTAAAATATATTTCTCAGGTACTTATATAATATAGCATCGACCAATTTTGCCAAATAAAAAGATGTCACCATATGCTGTCATCTTCATAATAGGCTTAATTCATGTGATGTCATAGTCACATGTGGCCGCGGTAGCCGAGTGGTATAGGTATCGGACCGTGGCTTGCTTTGTCACGAGTTCTAGCCCAGTACCACTAAAGACCCGCCGTGTAGGTCGCGATGCACGTTAAATCTGTCGAGAGCTGAAACGTCCTCCCGTTGGTGTGGTGTGGTAGTTAGGAGAGGGGGTGCCAGCTCAGGTGTCGTCCACATCACTTGACCATGGTTCAAAATTACGTGGTCCGTCGCCAAAAGCCCTCGTGTAGCTGAGCAGTGCGACGTTAATATTCAATCAATCAATCAGTCATAGTCACATGATAATGACAACCACACATTTCTAACCAATCAGTTCAAAAACTCAGGTGGCGTCATAGTCACTCAATAAAAGCAATCCTGCATTTCCAGCTATTCAATTCATGCGCTTCGTTGTTGCCAACTTTTGCTGTTTTCAGAAACTTTCTCTAAAAAAGTACGTGTTTGTCAGCAATAATAACATACATAGGTATACAAAATGCATAAAATTAGATTTTTTTTAAAAAAAATTCAAAATCTTTTTAAAGAAATTTTTTTTTATACCATTTAAGCATTTTTACCTACTTCTGCTATCAGAAATTTTTGTAAGTTTTACAAACAGAACAACAATTGCAATTACTTTGATGTCTGTTTTGAAATCAATCGAGAACAAGTGTTTATCTGTATCATGTGACCGTCATGAATTGCACACATCGTTACATTTAAACATGTAGAAGAATGATTCCACGCTATTGGCAGCATAAGGTGACAATGGGGGACGTCTTTTTGATTGGACACAATTGGTCTCGACAGCATATATAATACATAAATACCATATATTTTATATAGATTTTACTACGTATTGAATGCACTTAGATGAACAATTTATAAAAGTGAAAATAATAGTACTAGATAGATACTAGATACTACCAATCACAGGTCTGAAATGAAAAGCTTTAATTACATGACAAAAAAAAAAAGATTTGAATAACAATGAGAAAACTCTAAAATGAATGACATATATTGGTTTGTATACTTACTGTTCACCATAGCTTCACTTTTAATTTCTACGTTCCCATCTGCCACAATGACGGCGTATTTGCCTCTGTCTGCAGGAGTTAAGTTCGCAATGCACAGTTTCAAAGTTCCGTTGGCGTCTTCAGTGATTTGCAAACGCTCAGAGGGAGGGATTTCTTTTCCGTCTTTCGTCCTGTTAAGGGAAAAATACGAAATAAAAATATAATTTTTGAGGAACGTTATTCTAGAAGATTAATTTTTCATAAACCTTAAAATACGGCATTTGTTGATAAAAATTAACTATCAAAATCGTTTCCATAAAATGTGAACGATCTTCTGTATAACGTGCTTTTTTCATTTTCCTGACACAAATTCCACCTTAATAAAATGTTATTTTATTAAGTGTTCCCCATTTTTCTACTTGTGTGATCCATTTAAAATAAATGTAAGAAAAAATATAATTTTGTCCACAAAATTCAAGTTTTATTTTCAAAGAAGCAGGAATTTGCTCTGAATTAATGGTATCTTAGACTTGCGCTAGAATATTTTTGATGATAGACAATTTTGAATCATAAAGGACACTTAAACTAACACTAATAAGGATTACTCTTAAGGTGGAGAGGATTAAAAACTATTTTCAGTTTAGAACAAAACATCATGCACGTCTGAGATAATTTATTCACTTAATATTGTTTCAAAAATGTAAATAATGTAAAGGTCGTCATTGTTCTATATTACATGGGGATTTTTTTTTAAACTGATGGTATGCAGAGTCACTTGGAGATCGATCTAATAACGTGATGTCACTAAATTTAATACAGAAACTAATTACTCCATAAAAAATAGCCCCAAAAATTCCCCAATACGAGTGTTTATGGCGCTATTAGAGTTTACCGAACTGAGAATAAGCATAAAACAAGAATATGTAAACAAAATCCAAATTTATGCAACAACCGCGAGACAGCTCCGAAGAACATCGCCAGCTGAAGTTCGCTTGACGTCATTGGGCAATTGGATCGTGAAGCGATTCTCCATCCCATATCAGAATGATTTTTGGTGCCTGAAGAAAGTGGTAGTCCTATGTTGATAGGAAGCTACCTGATTGGTGGATCGAACGTGGAAAGGGGGAGTGGCTAAGTAGTGCTTGCAGACAGAGTTCAAACAGCCAGCTCAAATGAATATGCGATTTACATGATCAGAACGGGTATCATTGGTAATGGTGTATTATCATAATCATCCACAACTCTTCATGAGCTTAGAACCCTACAGAAGCTGCGAGGGGACTTCATCACTTAATGCTTTGAAAGGAAGGATTAAAAAGTTCGATGAAGCAGTCACCAACAATTCGCCAAGGCAGAGGACGTAAACAGGAGCCAGAAAAGATAACATATGTTGCAACTGTAATCGTCAACGAATGACAGGAAATCATAGTTGGTTAACATATCACAGGCAGAGTAGAATATTTCTTGCAACAGGTTGTAGGAAATGTTGTGTAGAGGATGTACGTTATAGTCTTTCATAACTGCGGAGAAACTGAATGTTATCGAATTCCTTACCGGGGAGGTAAATGTAGTGAATAATTTTGGAATTGAATTATTTTTTCGCAGAATCCTACACTTCCCATGTCATCATTCGTCTCTATACCAATTTTTGTATCATTTCTCTTGTTAGAACGAATTAATATTGAATAGTGTTATTTAAAATAAACACCTTATGTGTCTGATATTTAGTTGTTTTGTAAATGTGTTAAATTATGTTATCAATATTTAGTTTTTGAATTGTTGTATATAAACAGCACTTTTCAGAGCGGAAAGAATTGCCTTCACAGGTTGGCAGGTCTTTTGCCGAATTTTTTCGAAACTTAGTGACTATTTTTTCGAGAAAATTAAACTAATTACAAATAACCACGGGTGTTTATTTGAGAATAACTCCAATTTTATAATATCTTGCTTTTTTTAAAACTTTTTGCATCTTAAAATTTGCTTAAAAACAATCGAGATTGTGAGAATGTATAGTAATTGAGAATATATATCCTGAAATAAATGATAAAATAAAAAGAGTTTTTTTCTTTTGTTGTTTGTTTTCTGAAAAACACTTCCTTCACAAAAATGTAAGCGCATCGAAATTATTTTCGAGATATTTATTAGAAAACTTACCACTTGACTGAAATAGGCTTAGGGTCAGTGGTCACTTGAGCTTCCAGTGTGCAAGGTTTACCCTCGGGCACAAGTTGTGGCATCAGGCTTTTCAGGAACTCAAACACCTTTGTAGGTTTCTTTTCGGTATCGATTTTGACTCGAGGAGTAACTGTAAAAAGAATAAAATTATAATGCAATAAATATACGAATACATCGAATTGTATGCATTAAATAGATTTATGAATATTTTTCAAATTTTTCGTGCTAATCGTACAATTCGTTTTTGGAGTCAAATTAATATATTTTGGATTCTTTCTTTCCACGGAACTAGACATTTATATAGCTATTATCGCTAAAAAATATTCAAGCTTAAGTGATGATACATTGCTCCAAAAATATTTAACAAGACAGAAAAAGACGTCAAGTGGTATGGTTATGACGCAAAAATACCAGTACGTGTTATTATGGACAGATTATTCAAGCTAAATTATTTTTGTCTGTGGACTCTCAGACAAATACAAGGATAAGGCAGGGTCATAGAAGGCATTAAAAAGTGTTCCTATACCCCGAGTATTTTATTTGTTTCTAATGTTTCGTGTCAAACGTTTTGAGAAGAATTGAGTAATGGGAAGTATTTTCATAAAAAACATTGTATTATTAAAAGAAAAATTGTACTTAATTATAAATCCCATGCCATTGGCAAACTTGAACAATTTATGGAAATTGTTCTACTAAGGTTGGAATCAAATTAAGTTAATTAAAATCTTTGAAAATTAATTTTTGACATGCAGTTAATCTTTGTCGATGAATCGCGGTCAATCAATGCAATTATAATAATAAATTATGCTGAATATATATGTAATAATTCCCAGTAATTTAATCTTAAATAGCTTTTGATTTATTTATGATCCATTCCTTCAGGATCCACGTTTAATTAATAACCTAGCTATCCGCCGAACGAGATTATCTTGAATTACATCCATCCCAAATAATGTGATTTCTCGTTTGGTATAAATGGCGAGACTCTGGAAAAACCCGCCTCTCATGTCTTTGCTTTCGTAATGTAATCGGCTGCCGCAGCGCGTTGTGTGTTTGTTGTCTTTGTTCTGTGTAGTGTCGTCCATGCTTTAGGTTTTTAATATGCATATGTGTTTCATGATGTGCAATAAACCGGATTAACTTAAAAGACTGCCTCGTCAATGCCAATCAAATGTAAAACATGAATCGTCTAAAATAGTTACCATCGTTAGAGAATCACTTACGCCACGACAAATTATGCACCACTTAAGTTTTATTATATATATATTTGATAAAACACTTTCAGAACTTACCAATAATAGGCGCCTCGCTCACAGCTTTTCCAAGATTATTGGCTGCAATGACAGTGTACATGCCTCCATCCTCGCATTTCACTTCATGAATGGTCAGTGTAGCAAGACCATTGTCCTCCATGCTCGGAGTGCAATGCTGGCCTTCCATGACGTTCCTTCCATTGTGCATCCTGTAGAATGATTCGCATTTGTAAACATAAATTTCGGAAGCCCATAAAAATATTTTCATTACGTATTAAATAGTTGGAACTTACGTATATTGTACCATCGACCAATTTTGTCAAATCAAAAGACGTAATCAAATGCCACAATATGTAACTAATAGTTGAAAATGATTCCCTCGCATGTTCAAACACAATAAAAACGATGACAGCATTTAGCGATATTTTTTGAATTGGCGATTTTTTGATTTGGAGAAATTAGACGACACGGTATGTGTGATACATATAAGTCCCAAATACTTCAATTAAGAAAATATATCTAAAATGAAGTAAATGAATTTAATATATACGTTGTTTGTGAATATTTTGTTCCAACTGCGGCAGTGCAAATTTATATAAGAATAATTCGTATTTTTCTTTCATTATTTTTGTATGTGTACAATAGTTGCTGAGCGTGTTTTTTAGAATAACATTATGTTCATTAAAGTACAGAATTTTTATTCTTATTAATTCCACTATCATAAAAAATTAAAATATATAAATTGCTCTGTCAAAAAGAACATTCTTGTAGAGATTACATGAATAATAATAATAATAAATACAAGAAACACTGATTTCTTCTAAACTAGTTCGATTTTTTACCAAGAATAAATTACTATTTTTACAAATTTATACTATTAATTTTTGTTGTTTTCAATTGTATTAGCATTTATTTAGTAAAAAATACTTCTGATTTGAAAAAAGTATTGTCATTTCATACCATGCTAATGTTGGCATTGGTTGTCCTGACACAACAACTTGCAGTTTGGCTTCATCTCCTTCCAGAACTTTTCCCGCTTTCAGCTCTTTCACAATAACGGGTTTCTTACCGGGTTCTGAAAAGCAGATGGATTTAAAAAAAAGTGTCAGCAAAATATTCAGATTTATTATATTTTCATTGTCTGAAACGTCTAATAATTTCAGGTACTCTTGTGCCCGTTTGTCAAATAATAACATAGAATAACCCATAAGAACTTTTTCCACCATGACTTGAACAGGTCAAATATTGGTATAACCTTGTAAAAACTTATTTACTACTAACAATACGGAAAGAATATGGGTATTATAGTTACAACATGGAAAGTTCTTAGTGCCTGTTGCAAAATATTGTACAATTCTCTAAGCATGTCACCGTTCATCATAAGTAAAAATATGAATTGAATTAAAATGGCAAAATATATAGAGAGATAACCAGATCAAAATGATGTACTAATCAAGGGCGTAGCTACCAACGTATCAGTGATACGGGACTCCCCAAACTAAAGGGCCCCCAAAATGAGTAAGCAAAACAATACAAAAATGTTTAGGCACCATGGAAAAGGGTCCCTAAGAAATTTTGATACAGGGCCCACTCAGGACTAGCTACACTAGTTCTACTAATAGACTGTCTCGCGACGTTTCGCTCTTCAAACTAACCTGAGACTGTCTTTAAAGTTATTGCAAGTCTTAACTGCCATCTTCTTGTTAGAAACTAGATATATTGATGAGATTAATATAAAGCAAATGGTGTTGGTTGGTGATAGTGAAAATACTGTGACAGCTCATCAACAGTTCGTCAGCTTACTACAAGCAAGTAAATATCCACTATACCGCTAGAAGGATTCTAGCCGTCAATTACATTAAAGAGTTGGAGTATCTGCATTAATAGATAATTTACAACAGTGTTTCTCAAACTGGGGGCGATACCCTTACGAGGGGCGCGCGAGCATATCGAAAATAAAAGATTTAAAAAATAATTAATTTACTGGAATGAATTAAAACAAAATACTTTCAGACATAATAAAAAATGCACTTTTACTCTGATATAATTTATAGGCGCGATATAAGTTATCAAAAATTAAAACTTCTTCAATACCTAATTAGCTATCTTTGATCCTATAACCAAATAAAAAAACTTTTATTTGATTTGCTGTAATCCCATGATGAGAGATTTTTATTGTGTTTTCTTTTTAAACCTAAAATACTACTCTTTCTGAGAAAAAACAAATCCCAGACCCAGAATCGAAAAAATTTAGGAACATAAAAAATTCATCACTGATTATTTTTGAAATACTGCACATTATAGCTGTAATCTGTTTTTGCTTATAATCTGTTTGACCTTCTAAGTTATTGGTACAGTTAGTTATGACTCCTGTCTTATGTGTTTGTTTCTCATTTAGGGAAGTTGTAATTAATGTATTTATCTGTTCCGCGTTTTTCCATGCAAAAGAGTTTTATGATATTTGGAAAACCACGGAGAGCACTTTGAAGGATTACTTGGCCAAGACTTATTTTTATGAGTATTCTCAGACATACAAAGCATAATGAAAATCGTTTTACACAACTTTTTTAGCAGTAACATACACATTATCATAATGAATACACTTTAAACCCAGAAGTTGTCACGCGGGACACACAGATCACGAAATCGTTAATTCTGGCAAAACTGTTTATTTGTTACAAAAGAAAAATGAAAAGTTCTTGAAAGTAGGTAACTTTACTTTCTCTTAATTAAATTATTTACTAGAATCACGATTTGTCTTGTGTACAGTAAAATAATTATTAAAAAAAGGATTGGGGTGACTCAATCACCCCGCGTGACCATTAACGCTAGTATGGAGTGTATGTCTGTCCCCGGGATAAAACATTTTGCAGTCTTCTCGCTTTAAATATTAAAAATAAAACTATTCTTCTTCATTGGAATTTTATATTATTTTTCATTGTTTAACATTAATTGTAAATGCTAATTCTGTGAAGCTTAAAATTACGGTTCGCATAAAACTAATTATAATATGGGCATTCATTTTAAAGTATAATTTTACATTTTCGTAAACATTGCCGCGCATTTGAGTTTACTCTCCTGAGAATTCACTTATTATATCAAGAATGTTTTAGTTTTTTAAAAAATGAACTCGTGTGAAGAGCGGATACTTCATACAGTATACTTTTAATGTATCAGTTCTTCACAAGGTATTTTATAACTAATTTATTAATACTAAATTAAGAGCAAGTTGAATAAGTATTAGCGACTTCCATGGGCTTGTCTTGCAGAGGAAATTTTTTTAAGGAAGGTTTACGATTAGAAATTGACACTGAGTACTCTTTTTCTATATTTGGTTGAGATCTATGTTTTGTCTTCAAAGGAGACACCGCATTTTGCAATCTGTTCCAATTTAAAAATTCGAGAAAGAAAAATAAAATATATATTACTTAAAAGTTACATATATAAAATTTAATATACTTATCTTATTAATTTGTACGGTTTATAATTAAGATCATTTTGTAGCTTTAGCATCAAAGTGCATTATTATTGCATTCAATACATTATTATTATATAAGGGGGCGCGATAAAAGTTATGATTGAAAAGTGGGTCGCCAGTATAGAAAGTTTGAGTTTACAACAAAGGTGTCAAAGTAAAAGGCTAACTTGGGCCAAGCAAACAAGGTTTAAATGTAGGTGCCCCAAAGTTTAATATCCATAGATGTGTAATTTTATTTCGAATTTAATTTAATTTTAATTTAATTTTTTATTTCGTAATTTAATTTAATTTTAATTTAATTTTTTATTTCGTAATTTAATTTAATTTTAATTTAATTTTTTATTTCGTAATTTAATTTCGGGAGAAATTTTGATATTTTGTTATGTATTATTGTGTGCTGATATACTGGGTAGGCCGCAAAAATATTCGCTGTGGGCCTCGAGTATGATACCCCTGATTTACAATCTAGTTACTCTTTCCCCCTGTTCCGTAGAGCTAAATAATAATTTATTATTTTTATTTATTCGTGTGAGAAAGTGTCTGTCCACCATAAATCAAACTATTACATTAATCGATGAGATTAATTTTAACTTGGGTTTGTGATTTACTATGGCTACGACACCCAAAACTGTGTTTGAGCCGTGGTCAAATGAAGAAGGTACCTGACCTGGCACCCACTCTCCAAGTTTCCATACTACTCTAATCGTGAGTCGTTTGAGACACTACAAATTTAACGAGCAAAAGCCCCTTTACACGGTGGCTCTCCAGTAAGATCAGGTTTTGATCTTCATATCAAAACTTGAACCCATGGCTCGACAACGCTGCCCATGTGTTCGTACTAGTTTATCGTGACTACCACTTACAGCTGCATCGATTTCGTATGTATTATTCGGAGTGTCACCGGATCGTATGGAGGTGTCACCGGATTGATTGATTGAATTTTAACGTCGCACTGTTCAGCTACACGAGGGCTTTGGGCGACGGACCACGTAATTTTGAACCATGGTCAAGTGACGTGGACGACACCTGAGCTGGCACCCCCTCTCCTAACTACCACACCACACCAACGGGAGGACGTTTCAGCTCTCGACAGATTTAACGTGCATCGCTGCCCTACACGGCGAGGTGTCACCGGAACAGAATCGTTGAGATCAGCGTTACAATATTAGTAAGGTAATATATCAAGCATGCATGTTAATAAAAAACACCCAACAAAAAGACAAATTCAACCAAGACAGGTGTCATTAAATAGTAAATTTTTCAGAATTGTTGAAAACATATGAAAGTTATCTGTACAAACGTTTCCTTTACCTTGAAATAATCTAACAGTATCTTTTTCATCATTTGGTAGTTGTCAAATTTTGAATTTATTATCAAATCAATTTATTAGCAAAAAGGTGCAAAGAAAATAAATATCGAACGATCAAAGTCGAAAGTTTTATTTAGCGCTGTTCGCATCGTAGTTTGGCACGCTAAGAATGAAACTTCTTTAACGGAATTGCAGCTATAAGTAATACGTATTTGATGTTTTCACTTCTGAGTCGAATCAAGTAGTAATAGTTTAGAACATCTAAATCTAGGGCATCCCAAGATATAAAAGAAAAAAAAACTAACAATACTGATTGTTATTTTGATTAGGATTTAACCCTAATCGAAATCCTTCCGAAACTCTTCAAATAACGAAATCTCAGGATAAAAATAACTATATAATCCAGGGATTTGTTTTAGTCTAAACTATGTTTTGAATTTTTTTTTTTCATCAAAATTTTCTAAGAATTTTATTCTCAGAAAATTTATATTCTTTTTTACGAAATATTTACGCAAAATTATTTCGTGCAATTATTTTTTTCTTCATATTGATAAGTATATTGAACAATCTAGCGGAACAATTTTAAACTCTAAGTACTAGACTACTAGACGCTTTTTTAATTTTTTTTGTATTTTATATTCTGTTAACAATGGGAAAATCTCAAAGACTGGCGGCATCAGGTTGAGCCTCGAAAGGAAATGGCAAACATCTATCTGCCGTAAGTTTATTTTGGACCTGCATGAAAGACCTAACGTTCCAAATTCCACTGCCATTGCTAACAGCTCATGCAACTGGATCTTCTATTTCAAATGAGGTAACACTTGAAATTGTTTCACATTCTGATTCAATAACTGAATCAATCTATACACAAAAACCATTAAGTGTAGCAGAAGAACTAGATAAAGTTATAAATAGGGATATGCACCAACGCAGCCTATCAGATTTGAGACACTGTCATTTAAAATTCAAAAATAAATATCTCTTTTGAAAATGCGGGGACACGTGGTGACTACCTGGAAAGAATATACTCCTATTGTATGACGGTAAAGCCTACTAGTGTATGAGTAGATTATGAGCGAGCATTTTCTTCGGCAGGTCAATTTGCCACAAAGTAGGAAGCCAGCTGAACGACGAAACGCTGGACGAGCTTATTTTCAGAAACATAAGAAATGAAGAAATGTTTTTTTAAATTTCATTATGTACTATTTTTTTATTTGTTTTTTTTATGATGAATTGAGTTTTGTTTTGATTTGTTTCAATAAATAATATTAAACCAATGTTTCAATTATGTTTTCAGCTTTATTATGCAATTTAAGCTATATTCTAAGTGTTTAAATATTTTTCATAAATAGTCCAATCCTAATTCCGGGTCCAGTCCCAGGATCTGGATAATGTAATCCCGGGATTGAAAATGTAGCACGGGATTGAAAATCCTGATTTTGATTCATAAAATTTTTGAATTTCAAAAGTATTTAGTTCGCATTAAGTTTGGTCAGGTATCAAGTTGTTGTCTTTCATTGTCATCGAATCTGCTTTTAAATTTATTTTGTGCTCATTCATATATGCAAACACAGTGGCGTCTTTTGCAAGGATCACCTCAATTTAAGGGACTCTTCTGTTGGCCACTGTCCCTTTGAATAAAGATCTTCATGCTTATTCATCTAATAAAGGGACATTCTACTTAAAGAACAATGAAAAAAGTTTTAAAAGTACGATGTGAACAATGAATAGAAATAATAATAAATTGTGATTTTATGAGATTTCAAAGGCAAGTTGGATCTCAGTGAAAGATACTATAACTTATTTTTATATATTTTCTCTTTAAAAAAGATAAAAAATATATATTCATGGCATTTTAAATAAATCTAACCACAAAAGAAGAAAAGAGAGAAAAATGTGCACTAATCTGTTCGGAGCTTTGATTCATGTGCCAAACAGAATTTATAACGAAGTTTTTGCACGTGGTGGTGGTGTACCTTTTTCTTTGGATGTACATTTAGCAGTTACAACACTGACTATGGAAAACCAAATTCTTATAGAGAAACTATTTACCACATATAACAATTAGTAACAACTTATATAGTACTTTCAAATGTAAATTAATTTCAGTATCTTAGAAAATTGCAAGACAATCCAAGGCAATTTAAAAAGTGCGACATGTACTGCCGGAAGATACACCTCACAATAAAAAAACTCTCGAAATTGTTGATGATAGCTAAAAAAATGCTGCTAAAATTGAAAACGTCGGGAATGAAAAATAAATAGAAAAAATATTTCGTACAGAATACGTTAACACTTTTATAGAAACTAACAAAAATCAGTCTTCATCGAATGGGGGTTGTAGGGTTCAATTTTGGGGCACTTAACTTAAAAAGCTTGACAGCGAGTCCACAAACGCGAACATTAGGCAACTGAGTTGAAAAAGGAATTCATAGTCTTAGGTAAAGGGTGTTTTTTTAGAGGTATAGAACTTTAAATTGAAATAAAACAACGATGTATTATTCGATTGACATGAATTTTTTTTTATTCGAAAGATAATCTTGTGGCATTACATTTTAAATATGATCAAGCAAGGCATACATTCGTCGAATGGGCCCAAGACGAGATTGCCGTTGTTCCAGATTTTCATAAGCGAATTTTGTTTAGCGATGAAGCGCACTTCTGGTTGAATGGCTACGTCAACAAACAAAACTGCCGCATTTGGAGTGAAGCTAATCCACAAGTGTAT